>CAWUFW010000005.1:3000000-3512500 GCA_963921515.1 Calotriton arnoldi | reverse complement strand
CAACTTAGAGTTGCCCCCTGAACCTAACCTACAATCCACGTCCTGTCTGAGGGGCTGCCTAGGCTGCCACCCAGCAGACATGTTGCTGGACCCCTGGGTAGAGAGCCATCCGCTCTCCCGGGCCTGCAACAATGCACGTCCTGGGCGAGGTGCTAGGCCTCCTCCCCCCAGGATGGGCAGGGGGAAGCTTCAAAGGCATTCCGCCTTTGTGAGCTTCCCCAGACCACTTGCTGTACTCAGCAACTGGTCCCCACTGGTTCTAGCCCCCACTCTGGCGGGAAGACTGGCGGGGAACACCAAGGGAGGAGAGGGGGTGTGCCAGCCTCTGCCAACCCCACTCCTCAGGTGGGGGAGGCGAGGTGAAGCACATCTCTGGGCTCTCGCCATCTTGAAGATGGGGAGCCCTGCCCAATCAGGACTAGGCTCCTGCCCCCTCCCACTGGAGAGTGGCAGGATAGGGGTGTACCCACCCCAGGGAAGGGACCCATTGGTCCCTGCCCTTTACCTACCTGTAACACCCCTAAATCTAGTATTTAGGGGCGCCTGAACCTTCCTTCCTTAGTTCCAGATTCCGAAACAAGAAAGAAGAACAAGAAACAAGAAGACCTGCCGTGCAGCTGCTCACAAGAGGAAGACACCAACTGATTTGGCCCCAGCCCTACCGGCCTGTCGACCCTCGAACCTGCTCCTGCTAAACCCCGGCGTCTCCAGTGGTCGGCAACCTCACAAACCCCGGAGGACCTGACTGCCTTGTGACTCTAACTACCTGGGACTCCCAAGAGCAGTGGTACTGCTCAAAGCAAGCAACAATCCCTGGTGCCAACCGGGAACCGCGAATCCTGCACCCTCTGCACCCGCCGAGCCCGGCCTGTGCCGGAGTGGACAAATACCACGAGGACGTCCCCCGGCGACTGTGACCCAGAATCCAGCACCCAAGGACCCTCCTCGACGCTCCTGACGACGCCTGCAGCCTCAGAACCAGGGACCCCTCCAACCGCGACCAGCCGAGGGTAAGATTTCCGATGCCTAAAGACACCCCTGCACCCGACGCCCCACGGCCTCCTGTGCCCAACTCCTGGGTGCCTACCCTTCCAACAGCTTCCCAACTTACCTCTCGAAGTGGTGGTCGCCCCTGAAGAATCACCGTCCCTGAGCTTGCAGTCTTTGTTCGTCACGCAGCTTTCCCATTGAAAACCATTGGGCGCCCGACGGCCCAAAAGCCCACTGCACCCGGCCGCCCCAGTGCCGCTGAGGGTGCACCAACTACCCTGCTCGACTTCCCCACTTGCCCTGAGTAAGTGACCAGGAGCTTTGCTCCCACAGCCGAGTGGCCTGCCTGCCAGCAGCCACCAACCAAAGGCCCCCTGCCGTCCATAGGATAACATTGGGCCTACTCACTCTGCACCCGGCCGCCCCTGTGCCGCTGAGGGTGTAACAACTGTACTTACCCGACCCTGGGGGACCCCCGAGTCTATGCCCAGAACCTTAACTCTGCCAGTCGAGTACTTACCCAAAAGCCGATAACTCACTTTTCCTCCATAGGGTAACATTGACTGGTTTCACTTGGAAATTCTTCTAAGTGCGGAGTTTTGAAACTTTAAAATATTCATCTAAAATCAACCAAATTACGAAAACGAATTTACTCACCTGTTATCAGGAGAGATCCTAGTGCTGGATCTTGGTGCCCAGCACTGACCCTGAAAAGTAATCATAACTGTACTTACCGGTAACTTGAATTTCCTTCCATAGGATAACATTGCCTGGCTTTTGCCGAAAAAGTTTCTAAGTGTCGATTTTGCAAACTTACAAATATTCGTTAAAAATCGCGTGTGTGACATAAACGCATTCTTTCAATTGTTTACAGGAGATGCACCAGTGCTGGATCCAGGATCCAACACTGAGTAAGAAAAAGTAACGATAACACTACTTACCTGCTACGTGAATTTCCTCCCATAGGGACATTGGTGATTCCATGTGAAAAAGTTTCTAAGTGCCAACTTTTAAAATACAATAATATTCCTTAAAAATCACAACTGTAACCAAAACTTTTTACTCAACTGTTTACAGGAGATGTCCCAGGACTGAATCTAGGATCCAGTCCTGTGGTAAGAAAAGTAATCCAAAAAGTAATCTATTGCATTTAACTAGAAATTCCCATTGAGCTCAATGTTAAATTGTGTTTGAAATTGTGTTGCCTATTGCAACAACTGTAACCATTGCATTCAAAAGTCTATTGCCTATTGAAAGTATTTCTCTAAAGTATTTCATTCTGAGAAAGTATATTTTGATACCTATTGGTTCTAAAATAAAACAAGCATATATTTTTATATACAAACCATTGGCCTAGAGTTCAGTTCTTGAGTGTGTGGCTTCATTTGCTGACTGAGTGTGTACAACAAATGCTTTACACTGTCCTCTGATACTGCCTTACTGCTCGACCAAGCTACCACTTTAGAGAGTAAGGTTATATCGAACTTTAGCCTCTGCCAAACCTCTGGGGACTGTGGACTCTGTGCACACTGAACTTTACTTTGGTTCAGT
Organism: Calotriton arnoldi; assembly: GCA_963921515.1. Classification (NCBI taxonomy): domain Eukaryota; kingdom Metazoa; phylum Chordata; class Amphibia; order Caudata; family Salamandridae; genus Calotriton; species Calotriton arnoldi. The sequence continues at coordinate 3,509,959 of CAWUFW010000005.1, read as the reverse complement.
ATATACAGAGCCACTTTCTTACAACACCTTATGGCTACTCTTCCCAAGAAACGGAAGTTAGACCTCCCACAAGAGGGCCCTATACCTCTTAAGCAAAAAAGAGACTTGGGTACCAACCCTTCTCCCCCTCCAGCTCCTCGTCCTATTCCAAACATCACACCATCAAATTCACCACCTCCATGGTCACCTGACTCACAGGATGACAATTTCGATGATGGGGATGGGATTGGGTATGGTGATCATCATATCCCGCAAGACCCTGACATACCACACGACACTGACCCATGGGATGATTATAATAAGGATCCAGATGTACCAAATGACCCTGATCTATATCCCTCTAGGCCTTCCCCACCTGATGACAACATTGTCTTTGCGCAACTCATCAACAGGGCTGCCCAATATCACGCGGTGGAACTACATAGTGACCCTCTAGAAGAGGATTTCCTTGTAGAAACGTTCACACATTCACAAAGGTCTACTAACACTCTACCCATGCTAAAAGGCATGTTAAAACATAATAATGAAGTATTCAAGGACCCAGTTAGAGCCCGAATACTAACGCCTCGGGCAGATAAAAAAATACAAGGCCGCTCCTACAGACCCTGTATACATAAAAGGTCAGTTACCACTGGACTCTCTTGTGTCTAATGCCCGCAATAGAGCTAACTCTCAAACAGGTGACGCTCCTCCTCCTGATAAGGAGTGAAAACGTATCCATGCCTCGGGCAAAAGGGTAGCTTCCCAGGCCGCCAACACTTGGCGTATTGCCAATACTCAAGCTCTTTTGGCACGCTACGACAGGGCACATTATGACGAATTAGAAAAACTTCTACAACATTTGCCAGAAGAACATAAGGCCAAAGCTAACGACCTCATTCAGGAAGGGAAGCTCATCACTAACACTTCCATAAAATGCGCCCTAGATGCTGCGGACACAGCTTCACGGGCTATTAACACCAGCATACTCCTGCGGAGACACGCTTGACTTCAAATCTCTGGATTCAAGCAGGGGGTACAATCCGCCATACTTGATCAGCCCTTTGATAAAGAAGATCTTTTCGGGCCAACAGTGGATACTTCATTGGAAAAAATGAAGAAAGATACTGACACTGCTAAATCCATGGGAGCCCTACAATTACCTTCTAGCAGGGGTTCCTTTTGTCGCTCCTTCTACAGAGGTGGCTCAAAAACAATGTAGTCAGAAAATCCCTCCTCCTCTTACAAGGGGAACAACCAATCCAGCCCCTCCAGAGGCTATTTTCGAGGAGGTTACAGAGGAAACAATAACAAGGGCAGAGGAAGAGGCAACTCCACTCGCACTTCCCCTGCCAACAAACAGTGACTTCCACCACTACCCCCCGACCATTCCACTCCCGTTGGGGGACGTCTCTCACAGTTCCTACCTGTCTGAAATTCAATCACCTCAGACAAGTGGGTAATACAAATTATCCAAAATGGTTATTGCCTGGAACTTACCAGCACTCCACCAACAATCCTTCCGAGAGAGCAGGCAATTTCACCAGAACATCTCACCCTATTAAAACAAGAACTCCTCTCTGTTACACAAACATGCAATAGAACCAGTCCTCTTACATCGCCAAGGGACAGGAGTGTACTCCCTTTACTTTTTAATTCCCAAAAGGCGGCTTTCTCAGGCCCATACTGGACCTCAGACAGCTAAACCTCTACATTCAATCAGACCACTTCCACATGGTCACCCTACAACAAGTGCTCCCATTGCTTCAGCAAGGCGACTTTCTTTCCACTCTAGGTTTAAAGGACGCCTATTTTCATATTCCCATTCACCCGGCTCACAGGAAATATCTCAGGTTCGTGGTGGACGGACAACACTACCAATTCAAAGTCCTCCCATTCGGGGTCACTACAGCACCAAGAGTATTCACCAAGTGCCTAGCAGTAGTAGCAGCTCATTTAAGAAGACCACACATTCACGTCTTCCCTTACTTAGACGACTGGCTAATAAAAGCCAAGTCGCAACACACCTGCCTACACCACACTCACAAAACAGTTCAACTACTTCACGACTTGGGATTCACTGTCAACCTCACCAAGTCTCATCTGCATCCCTCCAACAAACCTTTAAGGAAGACAAAACAACTCTTCGTTGCTTTCTCACCACCACATAAGGGCAACCCCATTTCAAAAGCAAGTATTGCACGATGGATAGTTAAGTGCATACAAATATGCTACCTCAAAGCTAAACGCACCTTAACAGTTCCCCCTAAAGCGAATTCTACACGCAAGATAGGGGCTTCCATGGCATTTTTAGGAAACATACCCTTAAGTGACATTTGCAAAGCTGCAACATGGTCTACACCACACACATTCACAAAACACTATTGTGTAGATGTGTTAGCAAACAACAAGCTAGTGTGGGCCAAGCTGTTTTAAGAACACTATTCTAGCCGTGCACACATGCTCCTATCAGCACATCAGCTGTACTCTAACAGGACATTAAAAGGCAGTACACCCCCACTCACTAAATCGGAACAGACTTCAATGGGGGTTTAAAGTAGGGGTGGGCGGAATTTGCGTAGTCGCGCTACGCAAAGCTCCGCGAAACGGTAAAAAATCTCTGCGAGCACGCAAAAGTTCTGCGAACACGCGGAATTGCTTGTTCCGCCTGTTCGCGATGCTTTTTTCCTGTTCGCGAACGCTGTTTGCGTGCTCGGGGAGAAATATCTCGCGAACACGCATTTTGAAAGCGCGAACAAGCAAAAAACTCTGCGAAGCCACGGATCGCGGAATTTTTGGCAATTTCGCGTTCTCCGCGGAACGCGAAATTACCCAAATTCCGTGAGCGGAACGGAATTTACCGCCCAGGCCTAATTTAAAGCAGTGACCGGGTTGGGAGAGGGGGTGATTTGTGGATGGGACAAGCACCAGAAGGTGAGAGGGAACAAGCAGAGATGGGAGGGAGGAGGTGGTAGAAACGGAAAGCAGCAACTAAGAGAAGAGCAGTGACTGGGAGGTGTAAGGGGTGATTTGTGGACTGGGCAAGCACTGGGCGGTGCGAGGGATCAAGCATTGGCGAAAGGGAGGAGGGGGGTGAAACGAAAGGCAGCAATGATCGTAAAAGCAGTGACAGGGGCGGGGTGATCTGTGGACGGGGCATGAGGGTGGGTGGGAGGAGATGGAGCTATTAAAAGCACGAGCACTGTAGATTGCTGAAAAAGAAAGAAAAGTAGGTCCTAAAATGGTCGTAAAAACGGGAGCAATGGATCTTTACAAGTACTTGGCCCATTCTCTGGGGGAGGGCTAAACATATGAAGTAATATGACCATGCATGCCAGGGACAAATGGTGACGAAGAGTGAGATGGATAATGGAGCGAGCAAGTGGAAAGCCTGTGGGTGGGCTGAAACCAACAGATAAAACATGTCTCTTCGAGACTGCGCATGCGATGTCTAGCTGAGAGCTAAAAAGCAGTGTGTGACTCATCTGATTGCTGCCTGTCCATAAAGGCTGGGGTGAGTGCGTCAGCTACGGTGAGTGCTTCGCCAGCTTGCTTTTTCATGAGCTGGGAAGTGTTGGGACCAGGGCACCAGTCGAGGGTACACGACGGTAGATGGTGTCTACCGACTATTTTCGCAGTGTCGACGCCCTCTACCCTGCAAAGAAGTTGGCCCCCACAGAAATATGCTGAACTTGTCCCGTTGTCATTTTCAGACACCGGCACACATTCATCAGCACCTGTACATTGTCTGCTTCATTCCGAGCAGCAATATGAAGGGAGGGGGCTTATCAGATTCCAACTGGGCCCATAACAAAGGCCGAAGGTAAGGGGCCTTCAGGCCTCCTTTTGTTGGAGTATCGTGGCGCAGAGCTATCTGGAGCCTCACACCTAAATGCAAACACAATGGAGGGGAAGCAAAGGCGCACAGCTTATTACTTGAAAAAGTACTTAAGAGAGGCATGCTTTTGACTTTATTCAGTCTCTGTGTAAATATATGAGATATGCATGCACCGAACGAATGTCAGATGTGCTGGTCTGTCACAGTATTTGCAAAAATAACAATTTAAATGCCACTGGTTTGTTTTAATTCTTTTATAGTGCTACTCATCAGGAGGCAGGGTGTTGGCGCGCCTTACATCACACGTGCACATTGTACATTGACATCATGCAAGTGTGTAAATCAATGTACAGGATTCGTTACGTAAAACTGAGGTTTACAAGGTGTAGTAGTCACATGTACTTCATAGCTCATTGTGCTATAGTAGAAGGTTTACAATTTATGAGCTGCAAGTAGCAAAAGTATCTCGGTGTTCAAAGCAGTAACCCACTTACCTAGCTACATAAAATAAAAACCTGTCATCTGCATATTACATGATGTGTTTTGCTGGAGACATATTACCCCTCTATGCTTCTTTGATTCAAAAATGGGACTAGATAAAACAGAGATCTCTCCAGCAAATGCGTTAACCTCAGGAGTTATTTTTCTATTCTAATTATTCTCGAGATTTACTGGGCACACAAAGATCTCTACAGCAGGTGCCTTAACCCCGTAAGATATTTTAAAATGCAGATTTTGCAAACAGTTGAGCAGAATAGATTTAATGCCATGTTTCCCCTTATTGCTCATTTCTTTGTGGCAAAGTTAAATAAAAAATGTATAAATTGAGGTCCAGATTTTGCATCGGGGTTGCATTACTCTTTTTAGCACAACCCCAATGTAAAATCTCATTTGTTAAATCTCATTATGCGCGCAGCTGTAGTCATGAAAAATCTGCTAAACATGTGCGAGGTCTTAAGATCTGATGTTACTTCCTGTCTTGTCACATCCTGCAAAGCCATGTGTGATGTCACGCGCAGTGATGTCACACTGTGATGTCACGTGCCATGATGTCATTTGCATACTGCCTAACTTGGTTAGTCCCCCGCTTCTTTTTTAGGTTGAGCCTGAGTTCGCGCGCATGCGCTGCTCAGCGAGACTGCTGTAGTGGAGTATGAAAGAGAAGCCCCGCCCACTCTCTGCCCATGTTTGTCATTGGCTTGTGTCAGTGTCCTTCCTAAATGCTGGCGTCTGGTTCGTAAAGAGGCTTGTTAGTCCCTCCTTACTACTGCCTTGTCTTCATCTGTAACCTCCCATGGCGACTGGCCCCTTTACTTCGGTTGTTACAAGGTACGTGTACTTAAGTGTGTAAGCACTATTTTCTTTATTGAGTTTCTCTTTCTACAGGCACGACGTGCTTTACTTGCGTTCAGCGCACCATGCCCGCTTTCTCTTTTGAAGCAGCCAGGACAATGGCGGGCGCTTCTTTGAAATGCAATAAGTCTCGCATTTAAATGCAAGACCTATTGCATTGCAAATATTTTTCCTACTTGGGTCAAACTAGAGCGGTCGACCTCGAAGCTGGGGAACCGGGTTCGAGTCTCTGCAGGGAGCCTCAACATCCTGTGATTCTTGGCAAATCACTTAATCTCCCGGTGCCTAACAAAATTAATGTATCCGTCTGTAACGCAACTGGTGCTTATGTAAGGCACTCTGATACCTTCGGGTCTAGTTTGCGCTATATAAAACCGCAACAAAAAAAAATGCTGCAATCAACACCCTTTGAACCCTGCACTCAAAGGGCGTCCAGGAACCGAATGGAACTTGGAGCACTACATGACCTTGTCAGGGCTACAGAGTTCTATATAAACGATACATATGTAGTAGGCGCTTACTTGAAAATGGAGAAAAGGCTTCGGGCCTCGCATAGGGAAGGAATGCGGTACATAAATTACAAGACAATACGATACAGTACAATCTCGCCTCCATACCCAGGGCCATTAGAATTGTACCGCTGATGAAGACCAAATTATGTGGCAGAATAGACTAAATTATGCAGGAAGAAAAAGCAAATTATGTGACTTAATGCGGCACATTTTGAGATAGTATTTGTTCATCATTTTGTCACTTTTTAACATGTTAATACTGTCCGGAAAAATATTTCACCTAATTAGTAACAGTTTAACACTCAAATACAGTAATAAGCAACTGAAAGACGAACACTCAAACTGCACAGGGCAGTCAACTGCGCGGCAGCACGGGTCGCCGCGATTTTAGTAACTTTAATGCGTCTGAGCAGCAATTTTTCTTGTTAAAATCTGCAGATTATGCACAAAATAATAGCTTGTGTGGGAAATGCGGCCAATCCATAATTATGCGGAAACTGACGCCGCAGCAGAATCGCCTGATTCCAGTGGCCTCGTTCATGCCCTACTCAGTTGTACCGCACTGTCCTGTGCTATTGTAAATACCCACAACCTCTCCATTTTGCCCCTGTACGAGGGAGGTTGTATCCGTGCGTTTTGTAAAACAATCAATCAATCAAACATTTGTAGAGCGCGCTTCTCACCCGTGAGGGTCTCAAGGCGCTAAGTGCGGGGGGCGGGGGGGGAGCTGCTACTGTTCGAAAAACCAGGTCTTCAGAAGTCTCCTGAAGGTCAGCAGGTCCTGGGTCTGTCGTAGGTGGATGGGGAGGGTGTTCCATGTCTTGGCGGCGAGGTGAGAGAAGGATCTGCCGCCGGTGGTCGTTCGGTGGATACGTGGAACAGGGGCGAGGTCAGCGGAGCGAAGCTGGCGGTTGGGAGTGTAGAAGGGGAGTCGTTTGAGGTATGCTGGTCCGGCGTCGTGGAGTGCTTTGTGGGCGTGGGTGAGGAGCTTGAAGTTGATCCTCTTGTTCACGGGGAGCCAGTGCAGGTTCCTCAGGTGGGCAGTGATGTGGTTGTGGCGGGGGATGTCGAGGATGAGGCGTGCGGAGGCGTTCTGTATGCGTTGGAGTCTCTTCTGGAGTTTAGCCGTGGTTCCCGCGTAGAGGGCGTTGCCATAGTCCAGCCTGCTGGTGACGAGGGCCTGGGTGACCGTCCTTCTGGTTCCGGTGGGGATCCATCTGTAGATCTTGCGAAGCATATGGAGGGTGTTGAAGCAGGAGGAGGAGACGGCGTTCACTTGCTGGGTCATTGACAGAGATGAGTCCAGGATGAACCCCAGGTTGCGTGCGTGGTTGGTGGGTGTCGGCGCAGCTCCCAGTGAGGTCGGCCACCAGGAGTCGTTCCAGGCGGAGGGGGTGGAGCCGAGGATGAGGACCTCCATCTTGTCCGAGTTCAGTTTCAGGCGACTGTTCTATATCCATTCGGCGACGGCCTTCATTCCATCGTGGAAGTTGGTTTTGGCGGTGGAGGGGGTCTTTGGTGAGGGAGAGGATCAGCTGGGTGTCGTCAGCGTATGAGATGATGTTGAGGTTGTGTCATCGGACGATGTTGGCGAGCGGTGTCATGTAGACGTTGAAGAGGGTCGGGCTGAGGGATGATCCTTGGGGTACGCCGCAGGTGATCTTGGTGGCTTCGGATCGGAATGGCGGGAGGCGGACTCTCTGGGTTCTGTCGGTGAGGAAGGAGTTGATCCAGTCCAGGGCTTTGTCGCGGATCCCTGCGTTGTAGAGGCGTCTGCGTAGGGTGTGGTGGCAGACGGTGTCGAAGGCGGCCGAGAGGTCTAGGAGGATGAGGGCCGCGGTTTCGCCGTTGTCCAGCAGGGTCCTGATGTCGGTGGCGGCGATGAGGGCGGTTTCGGTGCTGTGGTTGCTGCGGAATCCGGATTGGGACGAGTCCAAGGTGTTGTTCTCTTCGAGGAAGCGGGTCAGTTGTCTGTTGACAATCTTCTCGATGACTTTCGTCGGGAGCAGGGAGATGGGCCGGAAGTTCTTGAGGTCCTTTGGGTCTGCCTTGGGTTTCTTGAGTAGGGCGTTGATCTCTGCGTGTTTCCTGCTTTCCGGGAAGGTGGCGGTCTCGAATGAGCTGTTGGAAGATCTTTCTGAGTTGGGGTGCGATGATGGGGCTCGCTTTGTGGAAGATGTGGTGGGGGCAAGGGTCTGACGATGATCCGGAGTGGATGGCGTCTTCGTCGTTGACGTGGTTCCAGGAGATCAGGAGGCTGGTGTGGCTGGGGGGCGGTGAGTCTAGGGTGTCGACGGCTGTCGGGGAGGGGTGCGGGGGGGGCGGGGGTCTGGATGTTGAAGCTTCGTGGATGTCTATGATCTTGCGGTGGAAGAAGGTGGCTAGAGAGTCGCAGAGGTCTTGTGACGGCGGGATGTCGTTGGAGCTGGGTTTGGCGAGTTCCTTCACGATGTTGAAGAGCTCTTTGCTGTTGTGTGCGTTGTTGTCGATGCGTTCCTTGAAGGAGGTCCTTTTGGCGGTTCGAATGAGTTGGTGGTGTCTGCGGCTGGCGTCCTTGAGGGCTGCGTGGTTGTCTGGTGTTTGCTCGTGGCGCCATTTCTTCTCTAGTTTTCGGCAGGTCTGCTTGGATGCCTGGAGGTCGGCGGTGAACCAGATGGCCCTTCTGTCGGTGCGTCTGTTTGAGGGTTTCTTGATCGGGGCGAGAGTGTTGGCGCAGTCGTCGATCCATTGCCTGAGGTTGCGGGCGGCTGTGTCCGTGTGGTGGGTTGGTGGGTCGCGGGTGAGGGTGGTGATTAGCTGGTCTTCGGTGACCTTGTTCCAGCTGCGGTGGGGGACTCTTTGCTGGTGGTTGTGTGTGGTGGTTTTCTCAAAGGAGAAGTGGATGCAGCGGTGGTCGGTCCAGTGGAGTTCGGTGGTGTGGCTGAAGGTGACGTGGCTGCTGGCAGAGAAAATGGGATCGAGCGTGTGTCCGGCGGAATGGGTGGGTGTCGTGACGAGCTGTTTGCTTCCGAGGTTGACTAGGTTGTCCAGTAGTGTGGTGGAGTTGCTGTCGTCTGCGTTCTCGAGGTGGAAGTTCAGGTCTCCGAGGAGGATGTAGTCTGTGGAGGCCAAGGCGTGTGGGCTGACGACGTCTGTGATGGAGTCGCTGAACTGTGTCCGGGATCCGGGGGGTCTGTACACGAGGGTTCCTCTGAGGGTGGTGTTGGAATCAATGTGGATCTGGAAGTGCAGGTGTTCGGCGGCGCTGAGGGTGTCTTCGGTGTTGGTCGAGATTCTGAGGGTGTTTCTGTGGACGATGGCGATTCCTCCTCCCGGTCTGTTGGTGCGGTCCCTGCGGGTAATCTTGTACTATGGCAACGTCTGGTGCCGATGAGGTGTTCATCCAGGTCTCCATTAGGAAAGCGACGTCCGGGGAGGATGAGTCAAGCAGGTCCCAGAGTTCGACGGCGTGCCTGTGGACGGAGCGGGTGTTGAGCAGTATGCATCTGAGGTGGTTGTGGCCTGCCTCGGTGGGGGGGGGGGCAGGACGTGCTGGTGCCCGCTGGCTGGTGAAGCTGCAGTTTCGGCAGGTGAAGGGTCCGTGGGTGCGCTTCGGGGTGGCCTGGAAGCAGGTGGTAGATCGGCCGGCGTTAAGTGCGTGGAGGATGTTGGCGTCGTAGCGGCGTCTGGTGTCGTGGAGCTCGCGGGGACCAGGGGGTCTGGCGCTGGGCGCAGTCCAGGCGTGGACGGGCGCAGACGGGCTTGCCTTAGGCGCACCTTTGGCGCGGCCGCCATAAGAAGGGGAGGTGGGAGGGAGGAGCAGCTGGGAGGCGGGAGCGATTGGGCGAGCGAGGGGGGGCGGGGCCGCAGGTGATGCAGCGGCGGGAGAGGAGAAGGCAGAAACACTGGAAGGGCTAGAGGGGAAAACGGACCGAAAACGAAATAAGAAAAGGGGTAGTAGAAGACAGACTACAGCAGTGATACAACAGATACAGATGCAGTAACAGAATACAGCAGACAGAATACAATACAATACAGATACCAAAATACAGATACCAAAATACAACAAGCATTGGCATAGCCAATAGGTCTCGCTTTTGGGACATTATAAGTGTTTAGCCATGCAACAGTTGATGTTGCACCAAGGATATTGTGCTGCAGAAATAAATACTTATAAGGTCCCAAAGGCGAGACCTATTGGCTATGCCAATGCTTGTTTTATATGCTGGTGAAACCTTATTGCGCACTAGGGTGAAGCTGCATTAATTGGTATACATTGGAAATAGTGTGAGACCACGCAAACAATACATCCAGTAACATCACAGTGTGATTAAAAATGGTAACTTCGAGCTATCTGCTGGCAACACATTTTCAAGAAGTACATCCAAAAGGATGCACATTTTGGTTTCATGTAGTTGAACATATTCACATTCACAGCAGAATGTTGTTCACCGTTTGTAAACCATTTGTAATGAGTCAGACTGGGTTTTGCCAGATGGTAGTACGGAAAGAAGGGGAGAGGAAGGGAGGAGAGGGAAGAGAGGGCAAGAGATGAAGAGAAGAGGGAGGGCAGGGCAGAGAGACGTACTGAAAAGGAGATAGGGTGAGGAAAGAGGTGGATTGAGGGAAGGACAGGCAGAAAGAACTTGATTTTATATAGTGTCTCGGACTATACTGCAGTTGTTTCCAAGTGCTGTAAATAATGGGTGTTACAATTATACAATTAATAGTACTCAAAACAGAGCTTCAGGAGCAGAATGCAGTGGAAGGGATAGGGCACGAGCGTAATTTATAGCAAGAGTAATGTGAGGTAGCGGAAGGGGCTGGGGAGAGGGAGGAAAGAGTAGAAAATGGACAAGAGCAAAACCAGAGGGGAGAGTGACGGGGCTGAGCATGCCAGCAAATGGCGACTGTAGAGTAGAGTAAAACGATGCGCTATGAAAAGGGAGCGTGGAGAAGACGAGACAGGTGAGAGGACAAGACCTAATGGGGGCGCGTAGATTAGAGGAGTTGGAAATTATGGGCGCTAACGACCTGGAGAAGCAGGTGCAACTAAGAAAGGAGGACGCGCGGTAAGGTGAAAGGTCAAGACAGAAGGGAAGATAAGAAGGAGAAGGTGTAAGACCGAAAGAGAGTCCGAAAAGACGTAACAAAGAATATAGAGAGAGAAGGTGACTCAATGAAGCGTCTGGCGAGGGAAAGTAGAGAAAATAGAGAGAGAAGTTAAACGGGGAAGAAGAAAGTAGGCGAAAGTTGAGAGAAAGGGGGAGGGGACAGTCACGGCGGAAAGAATACAGAAAGGAGACAGAACAGGTAGAGGACAGAAGCCACAGGGGAGGGGGGAGAGAAGGGAGAGAAGAGAAAAGAGAGGAGAAAAGGCACGGGGTGGTATGAAAAAGAGAAAAAAAATGTGTGACATAGAACGATGACACGAGAAGGAACAGCGGAGAAAAAAGCTGGATGATATAAATAAGAGACGCTTTGGGGTCTGAGGAGTGCAGAGGACAGCACATAGACGACACCCAGGTATGTACAGCGGGGACGAGAAACAGACGCGCAATACATATTCAGCGCAACGGGAGAGGGAGGGGGGGCGAACGTACAGGCGCTCTGGGCGGCGGGAGCAGAAGGTTCTGGCTATTGTACAGTCAGACATCTGTTGACATCCAGGCGGAGAGTCGAAGGTAAGGAGTGAAAGATGAGGGTGGATGAAAAGGAGAAAGGGCAGATAGGAGGGTGAAAAGGATTTTAGGCTAAAGAGAGAGAGAAAAAAATAAAACGCATAGACAGCGGTAGATAGGGAAATGAAGGGAAGCAAAATGAAAGGTGAATGTGGAAGTCATTAGAAAAAGTAGAGAACGATAAAGGAAAACTAATGAAAATGTTTTGGGAGAGAAAAGGCGACGAAGAGACAAAGGTGAAAGCAAGAGTCTAGAAGAAACGAGGAACTGGAGAACCAAATAAAGTAAAATGCAAAAATAACTGAAAAGAGGGAGTTGGGGGGAGAATATAAGAAGTAGTAAGCGAGAAGGGGTATGAAGGACCAGGTGGAAAGAAAGGAAACAACCCTCCAAGAAAGCAAGATAAGAAAGAGTAAGGAACACGGAAATGGGAGAACGAGGAAAGAAAATCCGAAGATAAATAAGGATGGAAGAATAAGAAAGAAACAAGAAGAAAAGTGCAGCCGCCATTGTTGCCGATTAGGAGCGGTGTTGAAGATGTGGAAACAGAGTTGGGCGAGCTGCGCGACGGGACGTGTGGGCAAGGAAAGAGGCGCGCGCTTGGGAGAGCAGTCTGCTCTTTTTCAAAGCACATACTCGTGCTTGTGGCGCGCCACTGCGCACTCCCGCAAGGCGTATGCCGCCACAAGCACGAGTATGTGCTTTGAAAAAGAGCTGCACGACGGCTAAAGGTCTCCTATGCATGCGCAGGCGAGACCTAAAAAAGGAACAGAGCGGGCAGACAGAAACTTACGGCTCACCACTGGGCCACCAGGGATGAGGCGCAGGTGGAGGAGGGCCTCGAACTCGTAGCAGCAGCGAGATCCGGGTGCAGGGACACTGGCGCAGCAGGTGGAGCTGTGCGGCGTGGGGAGCGACCTGCCTGGAACAGGGTCAAGGGTCAACACTCCTCTTCTCCACGGCGCTAAGCTCGCACTGTACAAATATCACAAAATTAAAATATATGTGTAGATGGAATTTGCATGCAGGTGATTGCACTTGAGACAGATCAAGCCTAAGTTAAATCATTCAATATTAGCATAGAAATTAACTAACATGCAAAAATAGCCATGTAGTAGATTTGGAATCAGTAATTGCGGGTCTGATTCCCACAGTTATTCCCCACTCTCCCCCACATTTCACGCAGGAGGTCTTAGATGCTTTCAGCAGCCGGGGTCCATATCGGACTATTTTAGAGGCCATGTTTTTCCTGGAAATCTCTGAATCTGGATGGGGTGGTTACTCACTTCACCGGCCCCCTCTGAGGTTCGGAGAATCTCGTAATGGGGCCTGAAGATGGAAACAATAAGATGTGTAGTAGTTTCCCGAAAGAAAGGTTAGATTAGACCTTTAGTTGTGAAGATGGAGAGTTCTATAGTTTGGTTGCAGCAACAGCACAAGATTATTCAAGAGCTTTGGCAGTTTTGAAGCTTTTTTCCGGTCTATTGCTTTGTACACGGACGCGCAGCGGACTCCTGTAGATACCAGTGGGCCTCTAACGCTTGTGCTCTATCTACTACTGTTCTACCTTGTATTTTGTTTATAAAGTTTTAAATGCCATTTTAATTCTCTGCTCTACTGCGTGTTGCAGGGTGCAGTAGGTTCTAATTTATGACTCTGGTGACAGTTTTCCCGAATGCTGCTAACTCCTCGCTGCTAGTCTTGCTCCTAGATCGTATCAATTAGTCTGTTGGCACTGCTGCGTGTTGCAGGGTGCACTGGGCCATTCTCTATCCTCTCCCCCTCATACATGGGACTCGCTGGGTGGCGGGTTCTCTCCTGTCCCTACTCCGCGTTTCCCCGGCAGCATCTCGCATCTGGCATTGCGGCCATTCTCAGTCTCCCGAGTGGGACACTGACAAGCGCCATCTTGGGTCGGCGGTCTAGTGGTTTTCCGCTCGACCTCAAGATTCTCTATTAAATGGCACCTGCGTGGCGGACGCGCCTAAGGCAAGCCCATCTGTCCGCGTCCGGACAGCGGCCAGCGCCAGCCACGCTGCACCTTTTTTCCTCTTTAGCCAGAGTTGTTTGGACCAGGGAGCAGCTATTGGGTATGAACAAATCGGCCTGTCGTGGGCTTCCTTGCATCCACCTTGACAACCGCACGAATTGCCAGGATTGGCTCGGTCAGGAGCTAGACTGCAATCTCTGCAATTTCTCTCTGAGGAAGGAAGAGGGGTGGAAAAACGCCCGTACCTCCCTGTTAAAGGCACCTTCAGTACACCTTATGGCCACTAGCTCCAAACTTAAGGCTTGCCTGATAAACTGTAGATCGCTATCAAAACACGCAAACAATGCATGGGACCTTATATTTTTAACCGAAACGTGGTTAAAAGAAAGTACCAATCCTGATATTTTGCTGGCGATACCTGTGGATTTTCGGATTGTCACTGCCAATCGAGCTGGCAACAAAGTGGGGGGCGGGCTTGCGGTGATTCTAAGAGATGACTGGGAAATCTCGTGCAACAGAATTGATAGCCCTGGGATGATTGAGGCACTGTCTTTTTGTATTAAAACCTCCCCTGCATCTTCCATCGCAGGATTGCTGGTCTATAGACCTCTGGATACTCTCGCCAGCCATCTGCTTGAGCTATGTGGTACCATTGCAGACCTATCGTTGAGGCATGCTAACTTTACTGTCCTCGAAGACTTTAATGTCCACATGGACAATAGTAACTGCTCCCTGGCCACTCAGCTGGCAGACACTCTCAAGGGCGTGAATCTGGTTCAAAAGGTGGGTGCACCCACCCATAAGGCTGGCCACATGTTGGATCTCGTTTTTACGAACGATCCCACCTTGAATGTAGAGGCTCCACTACCTGTAACCTGGTCGGACCACTGCTTAGTTCCTTTCAGCTGGACAGGCACACCATGGCACAATATTGCCAGCCCAAAGTATGAAAAAAGGCGGGACTGGAGAAAGGTCTCCCTTGTGTCTCTGGGTCCCGCGTTAGTCGGCCCCACTTGAGCTGTCGGGTGACCCTAGTAGGGATGTATGTATCTTCAACGGCTGGGTCACATCTGCCTTGGACAGAGTAGCCCCGTTTAAAACTATGAAATCGGCCAGGAAGAAACCCTCTGCCCCCTGGTTCACCTCGGATCTCCGTGTAGAGAAAAGCTTATGTAAGAAGCTGGAGCGTGCTTGGCGCAAAACCTACAATCCAGAGGCTAAGTGCGCCTACAGAACAGCTTTAAAAAAAATTCCATGGGATAAAACGTAATACTATCGGAGACTATATTGCCAATCAAATAAAATCCTCTGATAATTCAGTTAAATAAAGTCTTCAAGATTGTTCAAGACTTTATTAAACCGTTGGCTTTGGAGAGCACCATCGTTCCCTCGGCTTCTCTGTGTGAGGACTTATCCACTTTTTTTCAGGAGAAAGTTCAATCTATTTATTCTTCTTTCTCCCCGGCTGGGTCTCTTAACACGCTAAAATCTACTCCAGACCCGCCTAGAATCTGGTCCGATTTCAGTGCGTTTGGCCCAGAAGCGTCGCTGCTAGAATTGAGTAAATGTAAATCAGGTTCGCCCGGTGATCCTTGCCCGGCTAAGTATTTTAAACTGATGGCCGATTGGTTCAATCAGGAACTCAACCCTATTTGGAACTCCTCCCTGATGACGGGCATCTACCCTACCACCTGGAAAGCAGCCTATGTCTTGCCGATTCTGAAAAAAGCAGACGCCGATCCAGCGGAGCTCAAGAATTTTAGGCCTATCTCCCTCTTGCCTGTCCCGGCCAAAATCCTTGAGAAGGAAGTCCAGAAGTAATTGTCTAATTTCCTTGAGTCTAACAATTGCCTTCACGACTCCCAATCCGGATTTAGATCTGCTTATAGTACAGAGACCGCGCTTTTGGAAGTAGCGGAATCTGTACGTGAAGCCTTAGACCAGGGCAGTTCCACAATGCTTGTGCTGTTGGATTTATCCGCAGCGTTTGACACTGTCTCACCGTATCCTAGTGGAGAGACTTGAGCTCCTGGGAGTGACGGGTACCACGCTGGCCTGGTTCCGCTCGTTTTTAGAGGGCCGGTCGCAGCAAGTACTGCTCTGTCCCCACATCTCCTCACCCAAACCCCTTATGTGTGGGGTGCCCCAGGGTTCAGCTCTGAGCCCCACGTTATTTAATGTTTATCTTACCCCGCTTGCTTCTCTAGGCGAGCAATGGGGAGTGAAAGCGGTCTCCTATGCTGATGATACTCAGCTGGTGTTCTCTTTTAAAGAGCACTCGGAGGCAGCTTTCGACAACTTTAAGGACTGTCTGATCAACATCTCGACCTGGATGACGGATTGTTGCCTGAAATTAAATGCAGACAAAACGGAGGTATTGTTTTTCAATCAACCCTCTCCTCCAACCTCCAATCTCTGGTGGCCGTCGGAGCTAAACCCCCCCCACCCATCCCTGTGGATTCTGCTAGGAATCTCTGGTTTAAATTTGACACGCACCTCTCTTGCAAAGCCCAGATCTGCCAAGTCTCCTCGGCCTGTTTCTGGAAACTAAGGGCCATATGTATCAAACACCCCTTTTGCGAATCTCTAATAGCGAATCTTAGCGAATCGCTATTAGAGATTTGCAAAACGGTATGTAAACAAATTCGCAAAAACATAGCGAATCGTTAATAATCGCAAAATGATTAGCGAGTAGCTAAATAGCGATTCCTTATTAGCGAAAGCTATATTTTGCGAATTCGCAAAATAGCAAATTCGCAAAATAGCAAATTCGCTAAGTGCGAATCGGGGAATCAGGTGCAGGTGGATGACATCACAACCAGGAAGTGTGACTACCCATGCTGCACCTGAGTCCCAGGAGCAGAGTGAGAGAGTAGGAGTTGAGGCTGAGGCATCACTGCAGTGCTACACACATTGGAGAGAGTGGAGACATGGCCAGCAAGGACAAGCAGCAGGGGGAGACCCCCAGAATGAGGAAACAGAAGTTCACAGAAAGTGAGCAGGAGGCCCTGATACAGGAGATGGTTGTGAGCCATGAGCTCCTGTTTGGCAAGAAATCCCTGCGTGTGCCAGAGACACGCAAGAGAAGGATATGGGCAGACATCCAGCGCAAAGTCAATGCAATTGGCGTCACACATCGTAGCGTCAAAGACCTACAGAAGCGCTGGTATGACATGCGCGCGCGCTCAAAGGAGAAGGTCGCTGCCAGGTTGGAGGAGGCCAACCAGACCGGTGGTGGGACCTCCACTGCCACCGCTTCAACACCACTCGAGGAAATGGTTGAGGGGACCCTGCTTCCGGAGAGTGTAATGGGCGTGTCAGACCTGGACAGCTCCGACCACCCACAACCAGGACAAGGTAAGAAGCATGCCATCACACCCCTGATACCTCCCTACATCCCCCACACACCCAGGAGAGACCCAGGGGCACAACCAAAGTATAATTCCAGTGCAGGTGCACAAGCACACACAGCAATGCATTATGGGAGATGTAGTCACATGCACCTAACAGTGGAGCAAATACACCCAGCCAGGCTCAGACAGTATGTCAATCAATCAATCAATCAATCATTTGTATAGCGCGCTACTCACCCGGAGGGTCTCAAGGCGCTTGGGGGAGGAGGGTCCGCTACTGTTCGAACAGCCAGGTCTTGAGTTGCTTCCTGAAGGAGAGGTGGTCTTGGGTAAGGCGGAGGTGGATGGGTAGGGAGTTCCACGTCTTGGCAGCCAGGTAGGAGAAGGATCTTCCTCCCGTTGTGGCTCTTCGGATGCGGGGAACGGCGGCGAGGGCGTGGTTGGTCGATCGTAGCTGGCGGGTGGGAGTGTAGAAGGTCAGACGGTCGTTGAGGTATCTGGGGCCTTGGTTGTGGAGGGCTTTGTGTGCGTGGGTGAGGAGTCGGAACGTGATTCTCTTGCTGACGGGGAGCCAGTGCAGGTCTCTCAGGTGTCTGGCGATGTGGCTGTGTCGGGGGATGTCCAGGATGAGTCGAGCTGCAGCGTTCTGGATGCGTTGGAGTCTTTTATGAAGTTTGGCTGTGGTTCCGGCGTAGAGGAGTTGCCGTAGTCCAGTCGGCTGGTGACGAGGGCCTGGGTGACCGTCTTCCTGGTTTCGGTGGGGATCCACCGGAAGATCTTGCGCAGCATGCGTAGGATGTTGAAGCAAGACGAGGAGACGGCGTTGACTTGTCGGGTCATTGAGAGGGAGGAGTCCAGGATGAAGCCCAGGTTGCGTGCGTGGTCCGTTGGTTTGGGTGCGTTGCCCAGGGCAGGGGGCCACCAGGAGTCGTCCAGGCGGAGGGTGATGATCCTAGGATGAGGACTTCCGTCTTATCTGAGTTCAGTTTCAGGCGGCTGTTCCTCATCCACTCGGCTACGTCCTTCATCCCTTCATGTAGGTTGGTTCTGGCGGTTGTGGGGTCGTTGGTGAGGGAGAGGATCAGCTGGGTGTCGTCGGCGTAGGAGATGATGTTGAGGTTGTGTTGGCGTGCGATGGCTGCGAGGGGGCTCATGTAGACGTTGAAGAGGGTGGGGCTGAGTGATGATCCTTGTGGTACGCCGCAAGGATCCGTGGTGATCCGTGTGCATCATGAAAGACAAAATGCAGACAGATGGGGCCCATGTAACTCCAAACAGTGAAATTTAATGCATGACAAATGCAAGGCAAGACAGTCAATTAATGTGTGCTTTTATGTCCACAGCACCAACAGAAACACAGGGAACAATCAGTGGAGGGGAGGGTGAATCCCCCAGCCCAGCGGCAACAGGGCAAGAGGAGGAGGAAGAGGAAGACGAGGGCAGCCCAGTTATCCCGCCAACATGCCGCAGGTGGATTGCAGTGCCACCATTGCCCCCACTGGAGGAGGAATCCCAGGACACCGATTCCAATGTCCAAACAGTCCAGGGACAGCCAGAGCCACAACCCCGTGCCCTAGCACGTGCAGCACCAATACCACCAATCCCATCCAGGCGCAGGGCACCACGGGCATCCACCAGTGCAGCAGTCACAGGAGACGAGACAGTCTTCCAAGGGCTGGAGGGCCACATGTTAGAGGTCCAGCGCCTGCAGGCGAAAAACATAGTCAATACAGAGGCAAATCAGGGTTGGCTTCATGGGCCGGAGTGGTGCCCTGGAGGCACTCTGTGCTGAACTAAGGGCGGACCGTGCTGCTAGGCGCAGGGAGAGGCAGCGCCTGCACACCCGCCTAGACCTCTACACCAGGGCGGTCAACCGCCTTTCCTCAGCGACCTCTGTGCTGTCAAGGTGCAGCATCAGTATGCAGCACGAGGTGGCACACTGCAGCCAGGACGTGGCCAGGGGTCTGGTACAGGTGACATGTGCTGTGGATCAGCTGCATGCAGCTGCCACTGCTGGCCCAGGAGTCCTCACTCCAACAGATGAGGATGCCCAATCCAGCAGGAGCAGCATTACCCCACCGCCCCCACCGGACAGGCGCCGTAGTGTGCGTCACGGCAGGCCTGCTGAGACAGGTGAAGAGGGCACTGTGCAGCCACAGCAAGGGGCTACAGGCCGACAGCGCCGCAGTTGAGGCGCCCAGACATAGACATAGACATGGATGTGGGTGCACCAACCCAGTGCACACGGACACTTGCTCAGGATAGTCAATTTGCACTGTGAATCACACATGTGCGGGACTCTTGACAATACATTGTGTGCCACACAGGCTGTGTGCCTATATATATCCTGTACTAAAGGAAATTAAACACAGTCTCGTATTAGATCTTTGGCATTGTCATCTTTTCTTACCTAGAAATAGTTGCGTGTGATCTCATCTCGCCTCTGGCGGCCAGCAGCTGCACCAATTACACCGGCTGGCATGCGTCCAGGAGCTGGCCCCTCCTCATCCGATGATTCCGATTCGGTGATCTCCACTGGTGTGCCCTTCCTGGTGGCGATGTTGTGCAGCATGGCACACACTACCACTATCTTGCAACAGGTCTGGGGGCTGTATTGAAGTGCCCCTCCACTCTTGTGTAAGCATCGGAACCGGCTCTTGAGTATCCCGAAGGTCCTCTCGATGGTACACCTGGTCGCTATGTGGGCACTGTTGTACCTCCGCTCTCCAGCGTTGGCAGGATGAAGGTGAGGAGTGAGTAGGTAGTCCCGGACCGCATACGCACTGTCACCTGTGGTGCGAGAAAAATATGGTTGAACACTGTCCTGCCACTGCTGTGCATTACTAGTGTGTCCTTCTTTCACATGCAATTACCTAGTAGGTATCCCTCACCAAACTCCCCACTTGTGAGTCGGTGGTGTATCCCACTGTGGCGGAAGATGAATGAGTCGTGGGTGCTGCCTGGGTATTTGGCGACAATGTCGGTGATGATGTGCCTGGCATCACACACCACCTGTATGTTCAGGGAATGGTAGGACTTGCGATTCCTGTACACATACTCGTTCTGGGAGGGGGGGATATGGCGACATGGGTCCCATCTATGCATCCAATGACGTGGGGGAATTGTGCAATTTGGTAGAACTCCTGCTTGGTCTGGGCTAGTGCCTGTGGTGTGCTGGGGAAGTATATGTGGTTATGCAGCCTCTGTACCATGGCATCAAGGAACGCGTGGAAGAAGCGCGACAATGCACTCTGTGAGACCCCTCCTGCTGTGGCTATCACCCCCTGAAAGCTCCCTGACGCCAAGAGGTGAAGTGAGCACAGGACCTGTATGTGGGTGGGGATTGTGTGTGTCCTGCGTGTGGGGTGTTCAAGTATGGGTTGGAGCTCTGCTATTAATTCCAGGATGCTCTCTTCATCCAGCCTGTAGTTGGTATGGATCTCCTCCTCAGTCCGCTGGAACAGGGTTATGCGCGCTCTGAAGATTCTTTCCTGGCGTCTCCTCCTCTGTGCAGCAGCTCTGAGTCGCAGCCTCCTGGCTATCACGTACAGCCCAGACATTGTGGCAAACGTCAGTTGCATTGTGGGTCTCTTTAAATAGGTTGCACCTGGTTACCACCTGCTCAGACTTGGTGCTAATTGCGATTCTCTAAATTGCGAATTTCGTGTATTCGCAATTAGCGAATTTTTCATGCATCCCGTTTAGCGAATTCCGCGGCTATTATATTACTTGATCTTAGCGCAGCCTTCGACACGGTCAATCACCAATTGTTGATAGCAAGACTCAGAGAGAATGGGGTGACTGGAACTTTACTTAAATGGCTTGAGTCTTTTCTAACAGGTCGGTTGTTTCAAGTTTTCGAGGACAATGCCACCTCAGAATGGATGCCGCTGCATTGTGGGGTCCCTCAGGCTCCTCCCTGAGCCCCACACTTTTTAATGTTTACATGCGCCCTTTGGCTGAGGTGGTTGAGCCTTTTGGGGTCAAGATCGTCACGTACGCTGATGATACTCAGCTTATTGTGTCCCTCAAGCTTTTAGACAACAATAAGTCTATTCTGGCCAATTGTTTGGAAAAGGTTTCAGCATGGATGGATTCTTCTTTCCTAAAGCTGAATGCTGCTAAAACTGAACTGATGTTTTTAGGTAAGATTACCAACTTGGAGAGCGGCGCACTATGGCCTAAATGTCTCGGGGCCATGCCTCCCCCTAAAGATCAAATAAAAAGTCTCGGAGTTTGGCTGGACCATAACCTGAACTTTAGGGTACAGGCTAATAGGGTGGCAGGTACCTGCTATGGAATCTTGAAAATGATTAGGAGGATTTTGCCCCTCCTGCCTTTTAACGCTAGGAAACTGCTGGTACAAGCCCTTATTCTCTCGAGACTTGATTATGCCAATGTGCTCTACCTTGGTTCCCCCTGTTCAACCATAAAGAAACTTCAAACAGTTCAAAACTGTGCAGATCGACTCCTTATGCAGGCCAACAATAGGGAATCTGCCAAACCTTATATTAATTCTTTGCATTGGCTGCCAGTAGCCGAAAGAATCCAATTTAAGGCCCTATGTATCGCCCATAAATCAATGTCGGATAGTGCTCCTCCAATTCTCCGATCCATTATTTCACCGTATCTTCCTAAAAGATCCCTTCGCTCTGAGAAAAAACATCTTGCTAATGTCCCTAGAGTTAACCGAGCTAGGAGCGGTGGCCGTCTATTCTCTATCGCTGCAAAATGCTGGAATCAGCTACCAGATCATATTCGGCTTGAGGCCAACCACCTTTTATTTCGTAAACGTTTGAAGACTCTTCTGTTCTCCTGATTTTTCCGATTTTCACGGTTTGGGCTCTGTCTTTAGCGCTGGGAAGCCTCTGGTAGCCATGCGCTTTATAAGTGTCTACTCATTCATTCATTCAATTGCGATTTTCGCGGAATTTCTGTCTCTATTTGCGAATTCGCAAATAATTCACTATTTGGGGATATTCGCTAATTTGCTACTCGCTAATTTAGCGATTCGCAATTTTGTGATGGGTGTGTGCCTCATACATAGCGGGGCTCTGTTTTGCGATCGCAAACACCGTTTGTTTGCGATTCGCAGTGTTTGCGATCGCAAAACAGCTTCATACATATGGCCCTAAAAGTCTTGCAGAGATTCCTGCATCTCCTACCTATGGACTGTAGGAAGACTGTGGTCCACGCTATGGTTACATCGAAGTTGGATTACGCAAATAGCCTATACTTGGGTCTTCCAGTTTATCTGACCCAAAGACTGCAGGTTATTCAAAATGCGGCGGCCAGACTCATTAGAAATGTGCCGTTTCGTCACTGCATTTCTCCCCATCTGCGGAGCCTCCATTGGCTGCCTGTCCAAAGGAGGATTGAGTTTAAGGCGCTGACCATCGTCTACAGAGCTTCCAGGGATAAGGGCCCTGCGTACCTGAGACAGAAACTCCGGAAATATCACCAGACTAGGGCCCTGAGATCCAATATCCAGCAACTTCTTAGGATCCCCCGTTTTGCTAAAGCCAGGATCGGTGGTCGAGCTTTCTCAGTGAGAACTGCGTCTTTGTGGAACTCCATGCCTGACCACCTTCGTAAGGCAGAGACCGAACAAGTATTTCGGAAAACATTGAAGACCTGGTTGTTTGACCGCTCGTAGCCCATTCCTCTCTTCTTTCCTCCACTGGATCCGCTGCTAGCGCCGGGACACCTCCGTTGGAGGTAGCTGCGCTCTGTATAAATGTCCTATTGATTTATTGATCCTACATTTAAAGTAACTTTTAAACAGTGGTTTAATTTCATAAAAATCCTAGAAGACCAGTTCCCCTGACCTTGACTCCCAGCATCATCAAAAGTAACATCACGCGGCCTTTGTCAACCAAGTTGGGTAACCTCACTATCTGATCTCGCGTGGCAGCACCTGCACCATGTGTTGCACCTGTTCGAGCAGCACGCAGGCCCAGCACATAAAGCATGCCTCCATTCCAATGAAACCAGACACTGTCGGCTGCTGCAACACAGTGGCGTCGCTAGGCACTTCGCCGCCCTGCGGTGCCGCGCTAAAGAGCGGGGGGCAATCTCATGTAAGGGGGTGCCGCCCCCAAAACTCGGGCTGCTCGGGGCTGAGCGCCCCCCCTCCCCCTTGCTACACCAGTGCTGCTACACGTCACCCCAAGAAAACTAATTGTTCTAGCCAATAAGATCTTTTTAGCATGTCTTTGTTTTCAGAGAAATGTCAATGTTAGGTCATTTGTTAGTGGGATGCTCACATCAGCACCTAAAAGCAGTTGCATCCTCTTACACATTGGACTGTTAACTCTTGATCGGCTCAGAGAAAAAATAAAATCTGAAATGTGAATTTCTTCACAAGGCTGCCAAGCGCTGGATGACATATCATGCCATCAGCCACACATAGAATGTCAGTCAATAGCAAGTTGCCTCTGGGGTTTTTAATTTTAACACTGTCAAATGTGTCATTATGGAGTCAGAAATCCATACATTAAAAGTGATATTGGCTAAAGTGCCAGGATTGTCCGAATGTCTCACACATGACTTGGGACCACTTGTCAGACATGTTTTAAACATTTTAAAGTGGTCTAATCCGTTTTGAAAGCTTCTTGTTTAACACTCAAAATCAAAAGTATGGCTTGCCCAAGGTTCACTCTTTTGTTCACCCCATGCGTTCATGTATTGACAATGCCAATCGTTTTGGACTTTTTTAGCGTGAAAGATTATACCAAGTGGTGAGTGAGCTGGGCTGTCAGAAATGTTTGCACGGCCTGGGGGTACTTTTCTTTTAAGTATGTAACAATAGCATCTTGCAGACAACAGAGAACAAGCATTTGCAATGCAATAGGTCTCGTAATTGCGAGATTTTGAGCTATTGGCTCCACAACATCAGCAACAACTGTGCTGATACCTGGAAGAGACAGAAATGCAAGTGAGGCGAAAAAACAGATGCTTAGTATCCGTTATCCATTTACACTCTGACCACACAACAGCAGTACAAATGAGCACTATCAAGATGTCTGAACTAGCCTCCCTAATGGTGCAATTTGGGCATCTCGGCAGGTCTGACAAGTGCAAGGGCGCCCTGGCACTTGATATCAACAACAAAAACAAAATACCTCTGACCCCATCAATTGATTTTTTTCTTATACATCAGTGGTCCTTCTAATTAACCCTGGGCTATATTTATTTGTAAATTCATTCTTCATTTTTTAATAGTCAAAGATGAGATTCCTGTCACTTTACACATTGAAACATACACCTCTATTTTTTATATATATATATATATATATATATATACATCAGTGATTTCTATTAAAACAACTAACAAAGACAGATAACATAAACACTTTTTACATAACATATATATGTGTGACTGATGGACCACAAAAATCATACAACTCGTGCACAAAACCTAATTGTGATAATCCTTGCATTAATATCCAAAATGTAAACTTTCATATTTACATAGGTCCTACTACTTTATGAACAATATTGGGACTTTTATTTTATTTTGCCCTCAATATACTTTGTTATAAAGATCCTAGAGAGGTCAAAGAATTGTTTACAAACTCTAGACGCGAGCTTCACTAGTTTAGCTCGAATGCACCTATTATGGGACAAGCTGTTTTTATTCAGTTGCTCTGAACCTCTCTTGGGTGGGGGCCAACGCGTTTCGACCTTCAGTGAGTGGGACCAAGGTGAGTATTTCATATGAAGGTCTTCATCAGGGCGAGGCTTTAATCTGGTAGGACATGGGGTGCCTGCATGAATGAAAGTAAAAACTAATGAAAAACTAAATCTAATAACTACTATTTACATTATGGTTCTACTGATGTTGGGCTCTTAACATACCAGTAGTACTTGCACGATGTAGATTCACTTCTACTGTCGTCTGTTGAAGCGTTTCTTTGAGCGTTCTAGGGGTCAAAAAAGAAGCAATTGCTTGTATTCTGTGGGGCTAGTTACTACGTGCTCTTCTTATTAAAAGGGCCAGGACATGCACTCTCTCCATTTCTATTATAGTGTGGGGCAAGCAGGATGACTTGATGTCACCTAAGCGTGAGAGACAGGATACACCCATCGTGAGACAGCCGTGCATAGTGTGCTTCCTTATGCTCACACACCCCAATGTTCTTGTGAAAAAATGGACGGTATGTGCCGCTACAAAGTCACAGTGCTCGTTGTACCGATGCATTTGTGCCCCATCAGACCTTATAACGGCATGCTGAACGGCATTCCCAATAATGCGTTTCTCCGGTACCTGTTTCGTTTAACGTGGATTCCGCCTCATGTTCAGATTTCCTTAGTCTCGTTGCGCGGGTCAGATGCGTGTGTTCTCCTTCCGCCTTCTTTAAGTTTGCTTCAATTTCTGTGCTGCCGCCTCCCTGTGCGTCATTACAAGGGCCGGAAGAGATCCGTCTTGCCTGATCTTGCCTGACTTCCTGCATCAGTGTTGTCATAGCAATTTCGAAGCGCCGGGACTGACTCTTGATTTTTCAATAGATATATTCTATGCCTGCTGGAATCTTCGTGTTTTTGGCGATTATTATCTTATTATTTCTCAATGGCAGATGATGTCTTCTAAAATTAAATTCCCGTTAATGCCTCCTGATATATTCTTTGTTTTCGCCGTTCGGTAAGATACAGTGCTTATTGGATTCGAATGCCTTATGTTTATCAATATTTCGCACTTTTTTACGACTTGAGTCGCGTGCATATTTGCTGTTAAATCAAGCGCACAATCTTGCTAGCTTCATGAAACCCGCACCGGCGTTTCTTTTTTTTTCTCTTTACTCTTTTTTTAGTTGTGCTGGTAATGCCTCTTATGTACTAGGTCCTTGTCTTTGCCTTTCATTGCCTCCACGAACTGTGATTTTGTTTTCGACCCTGTGGGCGCCCATTGCTTCTTCAGTAGAATGGAGAAGCTCTATCTTGAGAGCAGAGGAACTTCAAAAGACTTCTTGGATTCATTATCCACAGTGGATTATCTCACTTATTTCGTTCAGCCCATTTTCAATCGTGTTCAGATACATTATTGTTTTCGCTTCGAATCTGGATAATAGATTGTCAATATTGTTGCCAGTTATATGTTTTAATATTGTCCATTTTATATCATTTGGACCATGATTCCTTTCGATGCAGTGTGTCACCATCGGTGCAGTTAAAATCTTGCATCTAATCCAAGAGCGATGTTGTGTTATCCGCTTTTTTATTGGCTGAGTAGTCTTTCCAACGTAGGCTTTTAGACATGGACAAGTTACACAGTAGATGACGTTGTGAGTGTTGCAATTCGTGAATACTTCATGCTTCACGAATTTGTTTCCATATGTGAATATGGTACCCTCTATCGTACTGTCACATGACATACAGTTGCCACATCTCTTATGGCCTTTAATGGGCGGTAGAGATAGCAGTGTACGAATGGACTGCACAGTCTTCTTTTTTGCTGTATTTGCACGTACTATCCTGTCTTTTATGCTTCTGTTTTTCTTTAGGGCGAAGAGGGGAATTTGTGTCAGCGGTTCTAATGCCTTCACCGTGTTCCAGTTCTTTCGTACGATTTTCTTCACTTCATTGGTAATGCTGGAAAAAGTCGTAACTCATACCAGTGGTAAGGTGTCCGATTTGTCCTTCGATGTTAGGAGTCTCTCTAGGGGTGTACCATGCCCTTTTCATTGCACGTTTCAGCAGTTTTTTTGGATAGTTTCTTTCTGCTAGTTTTTCCAGAAGAACTTTGGCGTTGTAAAAATAGTCCTCCTTCTTAGTGCAATTACGCCGTATTCTCAAGAACTGGCTAAACGGTAGGTTCTCTCGTAAATTACGTTGGTGGAAACTTGAGAAATGTAATAATGTGTTCCTGTCTGTTTTCTTTGTGTATAACGTGGTATACAGGAACCCTTTTTCATGTTTTACCAGGAGGTCCAGGAAATTCATCTGTTTTGTTGAAATTTACCGTAAACTGGATATCTTGGTTCCTATTGTTAAGCCAAGAGAGGAATCCCTTAAGCTGTTCTTCTGTTCCTCTCCACAACATGAACACGTCGTCGATGTATCGACGCCAAATTTTTATATGACCATCGTAGGGGTTGTTACAGTATATCCATTTATCTTCAAACAGTGCCATGAACATCACGGCCATTTCTGGGGCGAAGGGACACCCCATCGCGGTACCTTTAATCTGTACGAATTGGTTTCCATTAAAACTAAAAAAGTTGTACTTAAGACACATTTCAGCCATTTATAGTAAAAACTTAGTTGGCACATTGTGGGGTCTTACACGTTTGTCCAAGATGACCTCAAGGGCTTCCAGCCCCGCTTCTTGAGGAATGTTGGTATAAAGGCTGACAATGTCTAATGTTACTAAGTATTCCTCTTCTTCCTCAAATGGTTGGCCTTCTAGTAGTGTAATAGCTTGCATGGTGTCTCTTATGAAGCTGGTGGTCTCGCTCACTAGAGGTTTTAAGAATGTATCGACATATTTGGCCGGTCTTTCTAGAATAGAGTTTACTCCGGAGATTATCGGTCTTCCCGGAGGGTTTTCTGAGTCCTTATGAATTTTTGCGAGGACATACATTAATGGCATCCTCGGGTTGTCATTTATTAGGTACTCAGCCTCTTTTTTTTTTTTTGATAACCATCCTTCTTCTCCATGAGATGTTAAATTAATCAGTTTGGATTTAATCATTCTTGTGAAGTCTTCCTCCGTTTTGCGGTAGTGACTTTCGTTCGATAGTTGGTGCATAATCTCTACCTCATACTTGTCCCGCTTCAGAATCACAATAGCACCGCCTTTGTCTGCGGACTTTATTATGATTTCCTCGTTGTTCATCAATTGATCCAATGCCTGTTTTTCATTTTTTGTTAGGTTCCACTTTGTGAAGATTTTCTTATTATCCAGTGTGTTCAGATCCCTCATTACATTCTTTTCGAATGTCAGTAATTCTATTGGCATCATAGTAGACGCTGGAAAGAAGGTGGAGGGATTTTTAACCCAGAATAATTCCTTGGCATAGAATCAGAATTATCTGAGAACAGCTTCAACCTCATTTTCCGAAACAATTGTGTCATTTCAAGCTTCGTTTGGCCTATATCTGGTTTCATGGTGGGTATAAATGATAAGCCTTTTTGGAGTACTTCTGTTTTCTCCTTCGTTAAGTTGTAGTCAGACAAATTGTAAATTGAGCTTTTCTCCTCTTCTACCATCGGTATACATTCCTCCTCGTGGTTATTTCCCCTTGGTACTGCTTGGGAGTCGGGGGGGGGGGGTTGTACCATTGTATGGCTCTCGTTCTGCCCGTTGCTCGTCTGCTTCCTCTGTCTAAAAAAGGTGCCGGTTGGTAGAACTGTCTCGGTTGGTTACTTCTGTTGCTGGTGGATGGTTCCGAATCGCTGGAACTGTCCGAATAGGAGGAAGCGTCTGAAAAGGTGGTAAATTGTCTTCTACTTCTTCCACCATAAGTTCTTAACATTCCAGTGTTGGACGGCTGAGTGTAATATTCTTTGTCTAGATAGGGATAAGTCTTCTTCTCGCTAAAGTTTACAATGTCTTTTTGCAATTTCGACCTTTTTGCGTCTTCGGTATTCTTTTTAAAGGTCTCGTTCTCTTTTTCCAGTTTATCCAATAGTGCTTGGGCATTCTCCACCGCTGAATTGCTTAGAAATGCTTCTTCGAGTTCCTTTATAAGCTCAAGTTCTTTTTGGCTTAGACGTTCTGCTGTTTTAATTGAATGAAACATCCAATCTCGTGAGCATTTTGTTCCAATGTGACTAAATCCGTCTAAATATTCAGGTTGATCTGTAAAAATAACTGGGACATTTTTCACCTGGAGGCCTGCTGGGATGGTCCCTGCTCTTAGATGTTCCAGTAGCACTTCTCCATGAAGGGCTGTGCGTATCTGCTTCTTCTTGAGACGTGTTATTTTTTCAAGCTCAGATTGTTGTCCTGGATTAGTCGATGTGGTGTTTGGATTAAGTTTGGATGGGCGTTTCAAAAGTTCATCGATGTCTTCTTCCCTAAAACTTAAGGTTTTCGGTTCGGACATGGATGGTTCGTAAGTTTATTAGCAGTTTCAATCTGTTCTCTAAATAGTGGTATGTGTAGAGCCAGTGTGTTTTAAAGGGTTGTTTAAACTATTGGTGTTAAAGTGTGGGAGGAAACATGAAATGAAAATGTTATTTATAAAGCGCATGGCTACCCGGAGGCCTCCCAGCGCTAGGCTAGACCAGTGACCGTAGGCAGGCACACTCAGGGGAATAGCAGAGTTTTTAGTTGCCTTCGAAAGGCAAGGTGGTTAGGTTCCCTGCTTAAATGAAGTGGTAGAGCATTCCAAAGTTTGGCCGCATTGAGAGAGAAAAGGCGGCCACCACTTCTCGCCCTCTTGATCCTTGGGACCTCCACCAGATGGAGTTCATCCGAACGTAATTCCCTGGTGGCCTTATAGCGGCGGAACATTGTCGAGATTAAAGTAGACCCATTCCCTTGCAAAGACTTGTGAACAATACAGAGAGCTTTAAAGCTGATTCTTTCCTTCACTGGAAGCCAGTGAAGGGCACGTAGGGCCGGTTTCGCAGAGAGGCGTTTTGATGTTCCAAGTAATAGTCTGGCCGCACAGTTTTGAATCGTTTGCAGTTTCATGATTACTGCCATTGGGGCCCCCAAGTAGAGTGCATTTCCATAGTCTATCCTTGATAATATCAAGGATTGGACTAATATTTTTCTGGCTTGGGAAGGTAGAAGAGGAAGCACTTTGCGGGCCATTCTCATCAGACCATAACAAGTTGCCACCGTCCTCCTGGCTTGCACCTTAAATGTCAGATTCTGGTCTAGCCAGATTCCTAGGCTCTTTATCTCACTCCTGGGAGTTGGGACAGGTCCCATACATGTTGGCCACATGGTACTCAATGAAACATTAGAAGGATTACCCAAGATCATAATCTCAGTCTTGTTTCCATTGAGTTTAAGGTGGGACGCCCCCATCCACTTAGAGACTTCCTCCAGACATGAGTGAAGGTCTTGGGATAGTTGCTTAGCTTGATTAAGCGCAACGACCAATTGGGTGTCGTCGGCGTAAGTCACCACGTGGATTCCAAAGGGGGCTACAATAGCCGCCAATGGGGCCATATACACATTAAAAAGAGTCGGGCTCAGGGAGGATCCTTGAGGTACTCCACAGCGCAGAGGCATCGATTTAGAAGTCATCTCACCTTCAAATATCTGGAAGGATCTATCTTCCAAGAAGGAGCGCAGCCACTGCAGTGCAATACCAGTGACTCCTGACTTCCCAAGGCGGTAAGTCAAGATACGGTGATTCACTGTGTCAAATGCTGCGCTCAAGTCGAGGAGTATGATGACGGATGCCCCTCCTGAGTCAAGAATCTTTCTACTTTCTTCAACGACTGCCAACAAGGCAGTTTCCGTGCCCTGTCGTGGTCTAAATCCCGTTTGGGAAGGGTGGAGCAAATTGTTGGATTCGATAAAATTAGAGAGAGTGAGATTAACATACTTTTCAGCGAGCTTGGCCATCCCGGGAAGCAAGGAGAGAGGCGGTAGTTACCCAAGTCCCCTGGATCCAGATTGGGTTTCTTCAACAGTGTCTTTACCATAGCTCTTTTCCAATTGCGGGGTACTATTCCTGTACTTAAAGATGCGTTGATAACATCTGTGATAACAGGGGCAATTATTGAAGCAACCTTTACCAAGACATTCATAGGTGCAGGATCCCTAGGAGACCCGCTTTTCATCGAGGAAAGCAGAGTCAAAAGAGTTTCCTGGGTGATAAGTGGAATCCTCACCTAGTAGGTCATATTCATCATCAATTTGAGGCAGGCATTTAAGAATGTTCTCTATTTTAGTAGTAAAGAAGTCTGCTAATCTGTTACAACGTTGTCCGGAAACGTCAGGGGCCACGGGAGGGGCAGGGGATTTGAGGAGCTTCTTTATAATGATGAAGGTTTCTCTAGAGGAATTTCCAGTCGACAACATTTTTTCCTCAAAGTAGGAGCTCTGAGCCTGTTTAATGCCTACTTTATAAGTATCAATGGCACTCCGATATTCCAATTTTTTGCTAGGTGAATAATCTTTCCTCCAACTTCTTTCCAGAACCTTGCATTGCTGTTTAAGAATGCGTAATTTGGGGGATTACCAGGGGGATTTGTACGAACCCTCTGTCTTTTTCATCAATATTTTAGGGAGGACTGCATTTAGTGAGTCGTCTATCCAATTGCAAAAGTCATCATTGGCTGCACCTGGGCTGGAATTCGGCTTGGGTCTGGTATTTTCCAGTTCAAGAGCCCAGCTGTCTGTGGCAAGCTTGGACCAGGGTCGTTTCATAGTTAATGAAGGTTGTACACAGGGAACGATGACCTGAGGGCTCCAGGATAGGGGAATAAGAAAATGATCAGACCATGGGACAGGGATGGGGGTATCCCCTTTTAGGTTCTCCAAATTTGAAAACACGGAATCCAGGCAGTGCCCTTTAACATGGGTGGCTTGCATAACTTTTTGAGATAGCTGCAAAGCCGTAAGATCCCGCACCAATTCCAGCGCCGTCACTGCCTCCAGATCGTCAAAATGTAGGTTAAAATCTCCAAGGACAGTAAAATTAGCTGCTGTGCTGGCAGAATTGATAACTGTTTCAGGCAGGGTTTTACAAAAAGTGCCCATAGCACTAGGGGGCCGGTAAATCAAAATGCCTGTGAATGAGAGAAGTGGGGTAAATTCTAATGAAAAGTGGACATTCTCACAATCCAGAAGTGGGCTTCCCAACATACGACATGTGAGATGATCTTTATAGACAATAGCTATCCCACCACCCCTGCCTGTTGACCTGTCTACTCTCTGTATCTGGTACCCCTGGGGGAGCGCTTGAACAATGTCAGGTTCCGAGCTGGAATTCAGCCATGTTTCCGATAAAAATAGGACCTCTGGATCATAATCCTCACTTTCAGATTCAGATACAATGGTATCAATCCCCTTGTATTAGTGCCTATCTTGCACCGATGAACTATTTGAGGTACGTTCCCTCGTAGGCGTGGTGCCTACTCAAATAGCAATTACAAACAAGGGGAGTGATTCAGTTCAGGGAGTTCAGAGGTTGGAATCAATTACAACAACAAAAACAAAATACCTCTGACACCATCAATTGATTTTTTCTTATACCTCAGTGGTCCTTCTAATTAACCCTGGGCTATATTTATTTGTAAATTCATTCTTCATTTTTTAATTGTCAAAAATGAGATTCCTGTCACTTTACACATTGAAAAATACACCTATTTTTTATATATATATATATATATATATATATATATACATCAGTGATTTCTATTAAAACAACTAACAAAGACAGATAACATAAACACTTTTTACATAACATATATATGTGTGACTGATGACCACAAAAATCATACAACTCGTGCACAAAACCTAATTGTGATAATCCTTGCATTAATATCCAAAATGTAAACTTTCATATTTACATAGGTCCTACTACTTTATGAACAATATTGGGACTTTTATTTTATTTTGCCCTCAATATACTTTGTTATAAAGGTCCTAGAGAGGTCAAAGAATTGTTTACAAACTCTAGACGCGAGCTTCACTAGTTTAGCTCGAATGCACCTATTATGGGACAAGCTGTTTTTAGGTCTCGCCTGAGCCAGCGCATGCGCTGCTCTGGCGAGAGTTTTAGTAAGCGGTTTTTGGAAGTGCAAACAGTGGCTTTTGCTGGCGACCAGCTTGCGTTCACGCAAGCGTGCACGCGCGATCAGGCGCCATATGGCTTCCCTCGCCATCTGGACGCTCGCGATTACTTTCACGGCCGCGCGGCCAATGCTTGTTACTGGTAAATGCTTTTCCCTTTGAGTAGTGATTATGAGCCCTGGGTGAAGAGGTCTTGTGTGCAGTTCCTCCTGTAAGCCTCACTTCCAGCTGCCAATCTTTACTTCACAGTGAAGAGAAAGCCACGCAGCACCTTGTTCCTACTCTTGTACGCTGTCATCCCCCGAGACTGATAACTGCGAAATCGTTTCCACAGAACACTTTCCTGCCACTGCCGCGTAAACCTCGAGCCCTGCACGTTGTGCCCGCTGTCGCACCCTTGGCAACCAGCTGCCTCGCGAGCCCCCGTCCTGCCTCGCACTTATCTTTGTAAATATCCGCATTAATGGCCGACAACTCTTTCTGCTGCAATATGCATTTGCCGCAATTTATTGTCTATAAAAGTCATGAGCAGTGAATTATTACTATTAAAACTGTGTTTTTCTTCATAATAACTTTAAACTGAGCACTCAAATATGAAGCATGCAATAGGAACGGAGTAGCTTTTGTATAAAACTGTGACATGGTCATTTTTTCCCAGTTTTGCATTAGGCAGACACACTCATGCATGGGGCTTTTTAAATTCTTATTATGTGCGAGGTCAGGGGATCGGATGTCAGAAAATACTGTTAATTTCACGGGGTTAGGGGAAAGTCAATTTGGAGAGACTACAGATCACAGCACAGAAAACCAGTGCCCCTGAAGTTTGCTTTTACATTTGTTAACCATATCCTGCAGTTGACGATCCGTCGAGTGACACCCCGGAGGTGACACCCCGCCCCCCTGGGGTAATGGCCTAGCCTGCTGCAGCAGGCGCGGCCCAGCCGGCCTATTCTAGTGCCATCTCCGCAGTCTTCATCTGAACCAATGAAGCGCTACAGCCCTACACAACTGGAGCTGACCAAAGCATGTTCCCATTTTGTCTGTGATGTTTAAATTATAAGCAATGCAGCCAGGGTGGCTTAAAGTTAAACCTGACCAGAAATTTGAAATATATTTCTGTCTTCTGCTCCTCGGAAGGTGTATTCTTGCAGGGCACAAAATCACTGCCCATGCTCTTTTTTTTTTTTTTTTTTTTTTTTTTTTAAACAACTGTAAATGTTAAGGCAAAACCCACATTTCGCAGACTTACTTCCCAGGAAAACAAGCATTGGCATAGCCAATAGGTCTCGCCTTTGGGACCTTATAAGTGTTTAGCCATGCAACAGTTGTTGTTGCACCAAGGATATTGTGCTGCATAACTAAATACTTATAAGGTCCCAAAAGCGAGACCTATTGGCTATGCCAATGCTTGTTATTCAGTTGCTCTAAACCTCTCTTGGGTGGGGCCCAACGCGTTTCGACCTTCAGTGAGTGGGACCAAGGTGAGTATTTCATATGAAGGTCTTCATCAGGGCGAGGCTTTAATCTGGTAGGACATGGGGTGCCTGCATGAATGAAAGTAAAAACTAATGAAAAACTAAATCTAATAACTACTATTTACATTATGGTTCTACTGATGTTGGGCTCTTAACATACTAGTAGTACTTGCACGATGTAGATTCACTTCTACTGTCTGTTGAAGCGTTTCTTTGAGCGTTCTAGGGGTCAAAAAAGAAGCAATTGCTTGTATTCTGTGGGGCTAGTTACTACGTGCTCTTATTAAAAGGGCCAGGACATGCACTCTCTTCATTTCTATTATAGTGTGTGGGGCAAGCAGGATGACTTGATGTCACCTAAGCGTGAGAGACAGGATACACCCATCGTGAGACAGCCGTGCATAGTGTGCTTCCTTATGCTCACACACCCCAATGTTCTTGTGAAAAAATGGACGGTATGTGCCGCTACAAAGTCACAGTGCTCGTTGTACCGATGCATTTGTGCCCCATCAGACCTTATAACGGCATGCTGAACGGCATTCCCAATAATGCGTTTCTCCGGTACCTGTTTCGTTTAACGTGGATTCCGCCTCATGTTCAGATTTCCTTAGTCTCGTTGCACGGGTCAGATGCGTGTGTTCTCCTTCCGCCTTCTTTAAGTTTGCTTCAATTTCTGTGCTGCCGCCTCCCTGTGCGTCATTACAAGGGCCGGAAGAGATCCGTCTTGCCTGACTTCCTGCATCAGTGTTGTCATAGCAATTTCGAAGCGCCGGGACTGACTCTTGATTTTTCAATAGATATATTCTATGCCTGCTGGAATCTTCGTGTTTTTGGCGATTATTATCTTATTATTTCTCAATGGCAGATGATGTCTTCTAAAAATTAAATTCCCGTTAATGCCTCCTGATATATTTGTTTTCGCCGTTCGGTAAGATACAGTGCTTATTGGATTCGAATGCCTTATGTTTATCAATATTTCGCACTTTTTTACGACTTCAGTCGCGTGCATATTTGCTGTTAAATCAAGCGCACAATCTTGCTAGCTTCATGAAACCCGCACCGGCTTTTGTCTTTTTTTTCTCTTTACTCTTTTTTTAGTTGTGCTGGTAATGCCTCTTATGTACTAGGTCCTTGTCATTGCCAAAAATCACCACCCGGCAGCATATACTAAAGCAAGTGGGGGCGGAGCTTGCCTGAGCCTAAGATGGCCGCTTCTTGAGCGAGCTCCGCGAGCCACCGGAACTATCCGCCCATAATCCTGCCTTTATGTGAACTACAACGGGCTGCCGGAGATCATCAGCACCGGTGCCGCAGCCGGCTGCGAAATCTCGCCGTGAACGACACCCGGAGCTGCAGGAGGGGACCGGGGCCTCCGCCGGCGGCCTGCACACGCGTCGCCTGGGCCGGGTCCGCTGCCTGGGCCGCCTCGAGCGGGGCCGGAGCCGGGGGACGTGGAGCATCGGAGCGGGCCTGTGAATGCAGCGGACCTGCGGGTGCGGGGGCCGGCCCATTTAGTCGTCGCAGCCCGGGGCGGTTTGCTCTGCGGCTGGGGGCGGCCTCTGTTTCGCTCGTCCTTCCGGTGGGTGATCCGTTGCTGGACGCGGCTGCCGCGTTGAAAAGTGGCCAAAGCCTGGTGGAGGGCGGACTCAAGATAACAGCCCGGAATAGCCTGCCGTGACGTTTGGCCCAAATTGGCGGAACTAAGACTCCTGGCATATTACGGCTGCTGCGTGGTGCGGCGGCTGAAGTCTGAAACCAATGCGCGTGGGGAACACTGACCAGACCCGCCATACCAAGATCCTTTGCTCATCGTGGAGGTGCTGAGCCCCTGCGGGACAGGGAATCCACGTTCTGCCTTGAGTGGGGCATTCCATTATACCGCGCTGTGTAGCCCGAAGGTGAGGGGCGGCGGTTCAAATAGGCGGTCTCACCTCGCCTCCATTGGCCCTGCTAGACTACAGAACCTGACTGCTGGCGCCATACTGGGGGGTGCTTCTGATGCTGTCGCTAGCTGCCCTGATGCTGCCCAGGGACTTTTGACTAGTGGCATGGACAGAGAGAACGAGGTTGCATGCTCCCAGAGAAAGGACCCCTGTGCTATGTCTGGAGTCCCATGACCGGACAGAGGGAAGGCCAGCTAGAGGATTGCTCGCTTGTGGAGGGTCTTGGTTGGACTGCTCTCTCTGCCTGTTCGCACACGTGCACTGCTGTGCCTCGAGAGCAGGCCTTCGAAATAGTGTGACTGCAGTGGCCAGCTGATCTGGTGCGAGCCTCTCAGTCACTCGAAAGTGCGGAGACCAGGAAGTCCATCGTCCTTGCATTGCGGGAGGACCTCCCCTCGCTCTATTGACTGCTTTGTGAGCCAGGGGTGTCTGGCAGGATTGTGATTCTTGTGGCCAGGGGAGACCCACCAGACGGGGAGTTGGTGGTTGCGCCGGATTCCTGCTCGCTGCCTGGTGCGTGAACGTAACCTGATTTAGCAACATCCGGGTCCCCCGTCCCAGCGACCCACCATGGGAAAGGTGGACAAAACCCAACCCAAGCTGCAATTCGAGCAGCGTAAGTCAAGGCCCCCCCCGCTCCCCCCCCCCCCCCCGAAGATCGTGACGACTTGTCGGAGGAGGCAACGGGGGATCTGAAACAGATACTCATGACAATGCAGAAAAACCTACAGAAAAGCCTCACGACCCTCGACGGTAAGATTGACTCCTTAGCCTACCGGATGGATAGAATGTCAGAAAGGTTAGATAAACACGCGGAGCGCATTGACATGACCGAGCGTAGAGTTACGGAGGTAGAGGAGGCACAGTCGAAGTAGGCGCAGCTCAAAAGCAGTTCGCCAAAACATTGGCTGCACTACAGGATAAGGCAGAAGATTTAGAGGCGAGATCACGGAGAAGTAATTTACGCATCACGGGACTGCCGGAATCCACGGCAATCGGCAATATGGAGGTATTCATAGAAAAGATGTTGGTTACACTCCTAGGGCGGGAATCCTTTTCAGACATGTTTGTTGTGGAGAGAGCACATCGATCGCTTGGCCCCAGACCTCCACTGGGGGCTCAGCCACGCCCGGTGATTGCAAAGCTCCTTAATTATAGGTACAGAGACGCCGCACTGAGGCAAGCGAGAGCTAAAGGCGACCTGCACTTCGAGGGATCAGTAATCTCTTTGTTCCCGGACTTCACTGCGAAAGTACAGGAGGCCAGACGACAATTCGCTCCGCTGAAAAGACACCTACGAGAACATAACATGGATTACGCCATGCTCTACCCCGCAAGGCTGAGGGTGAACATGAACGGTCACTCTAGGATTTTTCTGGACCCGAAGTCTCTCCAGAAAGCCTTGAAGGACCTCCCCAAGACACCGGGACGCAGCCATGAGACCGAGGGGACGGGTGAAGCGCATCTGGTGGCGAGGAGTAATGGAACACTCGCTGCACTCCCTCGGACTATTCTTTTCCGTGATGTCAGGCACAATCCTGTCCCCCCCCTCCCCCCTGTTTTCCCCTATTTCCCCCCCCCCCCCTTTTTTTTTTTCTTTCCCTCCGGCTTCATTGCTTTTTATCAAGGCTCTGGACTCAATATACCGGCTCCTCATCATTTACGAAGACAGCATATCGCAAGTATTATTGAACTTTGCACGATGGGGGAGCGGGACGGTGACCCTTTTAGCCTGTTCAATTCCAAGCCTAGTCAGAAATGGTGATGTATTGTACTATGGGTGGGGTGTATCGGGCTATTTCTGCAGAATGACTTGTATAGCTCTAGATTAACATGGATGCTGTATATTTGCAATGGAAAGTGGGGCTCTGTTACCTAATTTGTGTTTTTTTTCTTTTGTGGTAGCCAGGTAACATCCGCCCCGTGTGTTACTCACTGCTCTGTTTGTTGCTGTAGTAAGCACTTAATTTGGGTGGGAGGGGGGTGGACGGGAGTCGTCAATGCTGAGTTGGGGTTTGCATGGCGTGGGTGGTGGGAGGGGGTTGATACGTAATGTTTGTTTAAATGGTTTTTTACTGTCACAGACTATAATTCGAGTTTATACAATGCTGCAGAGGCGACTGCATGCAAGTCAGAGATTTGGAGGGCTTGCCCACCTAGATATAGGGAGGATGTTCAAGATACGATGGTCCCTTAAAGTTGACACAGGGTGATAAATTGAGGCTCTTAACGTGGAATCTCAGGGGCCTAAACGACTTTCGGAAAACTAGGAAAGTAATTGCCTACCTCAGCAGACACAATATTGATATTGCGCTAATGCAAGAAACTCATTTGCCCGCAGACTCCCAGATGCTTACCCACAGACGCCTACATGGCGCCTTTCATGCTTCAGGCTTCTCATCACATGCCCGAGGGGTGATCACATGGGTTAACCCTAAGAGCAGTATAACCTTGGAGGCATTAGAGACTGATAGGGAGGGCAGGTTCGTCATTTCCAAAATCAAAGGGAAGGGGATGGAGTTTAACAATGTATATGGTCCCAATTTCGACAACCTGCAATTTTTCAGAGACTTACTAGAGCGAATGCGTAAGTGGGCGGCGTTTCCCTTGATTTGGGAGGTGATTTTAATTGCGTCCTCGATCCTAATAAGGACAGATCCGGGGGCCCGATACGCAGAATATCTTCCACGGCTCAAGCAATCGGGGATGCCATTGTAGAACTAGACATGATAGATGTGTGGCGCTCCAGGAACAGGGACCCGGGGGGTTTCACACATTACTCGGCTCCACGCAACCTGTACACCAGGATAGATTACTGGTTTGTATCTAGCTTATTCTCCAATGTGATTAGCAACTGTGAGGTACACCCATGCTTGTACTCAGACCACTCTCCCATACTGTTGCATCTAAATACCCCGTCGAAGAGGCCTGCTCCTTTCACATGGAGGTTCCCGCCCTATGCCTTACTCGACACGGTGTTTAAGACCAAAATGGCCGAAGCCATAGAGGTCTTCTTCGACACTAATATTGGTTCAGTTCCCCTATTTGCTACTACTTGGGAAGCATTTAAAGTGTATATAAGAGGGATTGCCATGACCAAACATGCAGGGGTGCTCCGCTCCATCAGAGATTATTTGGTAGTTTTGGAAAAGAAGCTTGCCGCACTTGAGCGGGAAGCCCTAGATGCCGGTGCGGACAGGGTGCAAACAAACGAGACCGCCGACAGGGAAGTCAAATTCCTAGGAAAGTATGCAGTCGCTAAGTCTTATGAGGAGGGAGCCACACTGACGGCGGTACTGAGGGGCAGACGCGAAAGGACAGGCGTCACCGAACTCCGCGCAGCCACCGGCGAGATTTTGCGTGACCCAGATTCAATAGCTGACAGGTTTAGGGAATACTATTCTGAGTTATATCAATCCTAGACTACAGGTAATAGAGGTACGGTCTTGGACCACTTGGAGTACATAAAGCTCCCTTGGCTGTTAGATGAGCACAGGGAATATCTGATGAGGCCACTTGAGGCCTGGGAAATCCATGAGGTGCTAAAATCTATGCACGCCGGGAATGCGCCCGGCCAAGATTGTCTAACTGTAGCTTTCTACAAGGAGTTTAGAGAGCTCCTGGTCCCCCACTTGATTTCTTTATTTGAAGAAATGGGCGAAAGCGGAACGATGCCGCCGTCAATGTGGGAGGCCCTTCTGGTCACTCTCCCGAAGCCTGGTAAGCCCCCAGATGCATGCTCATCGTACAGACCGCTCTCGTTAATAAATGTCGACACCAGGATATTCGCGAAGGTGCTAGCTAACAGTTTAGCCCCTTTGGTCCTGACGATCGGACCAGAACAGGCGGGGTTTGTGCCAGGACGCACCCTTACTTATTATTTACGTACAGTGTTTGGAGCCATTCAGCACACTAATCCTGATGTAAAGGCCGCTGCGATATTCTTAGACGCCAAGAAGGCTTTCGACTCGGTTGAGTGGGACTTCATGCTGCTGGTTTTGCGGAGGATGGGGGTCGGCAACCTTTTTGTTCAGTTAGTGACAGTGCTATATAACGCCCCGACAGCCAGAGTTAGGGTGGGCAACCTGGTTACCTCACCCTTCAGAATTACTAGGGGGACACGACAGGGATGTCCGCTGTCACCACTTCCATATGCTCTTATGGCCGAAAAACTGGTGTCCGCTTTAAGGGAGTACCACAGTCATAGGGGGATTCGATTCCCCGGATATAACTTGATCATTTCCACTTATGCTGACGACACCCTCCTCTACATAGGGATCCCGAGACTAACTTGTCTCCGGTACTGAGGGAGGTGGTGCGATACGGCGAGTTCTCTGGCCTTCGTATCAACTGGGCCAAGTCCGCAATCTTCCCACTCACGCCAGCGTTGGGCCCTATCGAGATGAAATTCCCACTTCAGTGGACTACTGACCCTGTGCGGTATTTGGGTATCCAGGTACACACCAGCTCGGAAGTGGTGGTATCAGAGAATTATGGTAGGGCTATGGCAAAGTTGGAAGATGACATTAACAG
The DNA here is from genome assembly GCA_963921515.1 of Calotriton arnoldi. Lineage (NCBI taxonomy): Eukaryota > Metazoa > Chordata > Amphibia > Caudata > Salamandridae > Calotriton > Calotriton arnoldi. Next base: position 3,469,617 of record CAWUFW010000005.1, on the reverse strand, counting down.
ATGGGTGCGGTTACCACTATCTCTTATGGGCCATATCGCCTTAATGAAAATGGTGGTTCTTCCACGGTTCTTGTTCTTGTTTTGTAACATACCAATGGTCCTCCCTGCTCCATTTTTTTAAACAACTTAGGTCCCTGCTGATTCACTTGGCCTGGGCTGGTAAACAACCCCGGGTCAGTTGGGATATCCCGACACTCCCATACGCTATGGGGGGCCTAGGCGCTCCGGACATGGAACTCTATTACCGCGCCGCACAATGTCTGCCTGCATTTTATTGGCTACATCAACAAACTCCCCCTCCACATCTGCATATCAAGACGATTGCGGCGGCACCCTCCCCGTTGACTACATCCTTGTTTAGAGCCCCACATAGACGAGCTGGTACACTTGATTCAATTAATGCCACGACACATGCTTGGAATAATATTTTGAAGCGACAAGCGGCCTCTATCCTATACTCTCCACTTACTCCAATTGATATGTGTTTTTGTCTACCAGTGCTTGTTGAACCAGAGGTACTGCGAGCATTCTCGAAACTTAATATTTCTAGCATAGGCGATCTCTTTGAGGATGGTGGGAATGGGAAGATTTGGTCCCGGCTGGGCAGGAGGTCACCCCATTAGTGATGTTTCATTATTATAGGGTTAGACACGCGTTACGCGATATGTTGGGTGATGAACTGATCGAACCACCCGAGGTGGCCCCCCTTCTCCTTCCTGTTGCGGGCAGACTCCCCCCGGAAGTTAATCTCCAGTATCTACTCTCTAGCTCAGGACTACAGGAAGCATCACTTTACTAAAGCCAGGCTAGGCTGGCAAACGGATTTAGACTTGGTAATAGACGATGACACCTGGTGTTATTGCTGTGAAGCCACACGCCGCGTTTCACTAAACGGGCGACATCGTCTTATTCACTTCAAATTTATAAATAGAGTATATTATACTCAGGTCCGGCTACATAGATATGGGTTTCGAGACACAGCGCAATGTGAGAGATGTGGTGTGGAGCCAGCAGGGTTCTTCCATTTGGCATGGCTGTGCCCAGACGTAGCCAACTTTTGGATTACTATTTTTCTGAAACTTAGCGACATTACCGGGGAGCCCCTGCAGCCGGACCCATTGTTGGCGCTACTGGGCTTTACCCAAAAAATACTAAAAGGTGTGAGACGCCTGGTGGAGATGGGGTTATTAATAGCTAAACAGGTGGTAGCTATACATTGGGCTAGAGGACCCGCCCCCCCCCCCCCCCATGGCACAATGGTCCCGGGACATGCTATACTGCAATAAACAATAAACAGTCAGAGTTATATAGCTGGCAAGCGCTTGCATCACGCACCACCTCCTTCCTTGCCTGCTGTCCCCTGCTGCCTCCAAGGGAATCTCGCTGCAACTCCACCCCAGGTCTTACCTTCAAACTTCTTGTGCAGCGCACTATTGTGGCCAGGGTGCACAGCGCCACTCGCAGCTGTTGACTCTTGACGAGGGGGAGGCGCTTGGTCCATCCTGCGCATAAAGCGCTGCTGATTCTCCTGCGGCGTGGGACGCGCTGGCAAGCGCTTGCATCACGCACCACCTACTTCCTTGCCTGCTGTCTCCTGCTGCCTCCAAGGGAATCTCGCTGCAACTCCACCCCAGGTCTTACCTTCAACCTTCTTGTGCAGTGCACTATCGTGGCCAGGGTGCACAGCGCCACTCGCAGCTGTTGACTCTTGACGAGGGGGAGGCGCTTGGTCCATCCTGCGCATAAAGCGCTGTTGATTCTCCCGCGGCGCGAGACGCGCGCGGGCGAAGCCCGGGCCAAGGGCGGGCCCGTCCTGCGCCCGTCATCGTCAGGAAGAGGCAAGGCTGGGCCACCCCTCTTTTATCTATCTGATGGACGCAACCCACACTGTTTCCGACAAAGGTACTGTGCCTTGCGTGGAGCGAGCCCCGGGCTTGTCTGAGGGCCATTTCAACTTTTGGAACATTTAATTCTGTGCAGTGTGTTTACTGTAAAGACTCTATCTTATTTGACAGTTAGTGGTGTAATATCTCTCATACCCATTTGGGGCACATAATGGGTAAAAGGAAACTAATGGAGGGAGGGGGGTTGAGTATTGGTGCGCGCGCGGGGGTAGGGAGGGGGAAGAAAGTCAAGAGGACACATAAAAGTGCCCCTAACAACTGTGTAATGGATAGATTAGATGTCCTTATTCACGAGTGCGAAGACATCATAAGTTCAGATCCACCTACACCTAACCCAACCGCTCACATATCAGCCCAAAAAAATGCACCCTCTATTCCTACAATGTTCAAAAAACGGATGAGGAAAGATGCATCTAATTCCCCTAGCGATAGCCTGCGGAAATCGATTGGGTCACACCCGCTAGACAGCCCTACTCAGGCCACAACTTCACAACTTTTAATCACGCCTTGTCATAGCAATAGATCAGGCCCCTCCATCACTTGTTCAAATAGGTTTGCGCCCCTGGAAGGTCTCATGGACACCCCAGGGGATCGGACTGTATCTTCCCTTCCTTCAACCCAAACAGGGGGTAGTGTTGATGATGCCCATTCACTAACAGACCTTTTCCTGCTTATTTCTTCTCTTAGAGAGGACATTGGTGTCATGAGAACCAAGATCGACGAGCTCACCGAAACGGTAAAATCCTTGACCTTGAATGAAATCTTGCCTGACCAGAGGGAGTTCCCATGCCTAGGGGCTGATCAGTCCCACCATGGCCAGCGAACCCATCTCCCTATTCGGGATGGCGGAATTCATGCAGGCGATAGGCCGCATGTACGGGCTCCAAAAACACAACAGGGAATACCCTTACCTCTTAGGAAAGAAACGTTTATAACAACCAAACCCCGCCCTTGGAACCCAGCCCCTTTGCACGCTCAGCCCCAAGGTAACAGCTCTTCTAACGCTTCAACAATATCTTGCCCTACTCCTTCTACTTCATCTGGGTTGAATCACTTTATGCAAACCTCGACCCAAGAAGCACGAAAGGTCTTCATGGTCAAGGTGCCGAAATTGAAGATTGGGTCAGGCTACGAAAGTGAGGATTCACTAATCAACAAGTCTATTCATTGGATCCGTCACGTCAGGGGCTGTCGTTCGCTCATTCGGGAGGACATTATCAGGGCTAGGAGGCGTACGACTCACATTATGCCCCTGGACTGTATTGAGCTTACCCTGTCCAGTACAGACCTGGCGGCAAATCTCCTCCTGCTTGAGTTTCGCACTTGCGCCCCTGACTTCTCCTCAATACAGCTTAGGCGTCATCCGGTAGCATTACCAACACCAAATTTAACAGATACATCAACGGCAGGGAATCAAAGCGGCCGGACGTCATTAGAATCCAATGATTGACTATCCAACATGACTTTGGGAGTTCAGCCAACACAGGTCGACTGTTCGTATACTGACCACATTTCTAGTGTCGATCAAATCCCCGTTCATGAGCCTATCATAGTAAAATCCATGGACTTAGCCCATTCCCAATTAAAGATTATTTCCTGGAATGTCGCAGGTCTCAGTAGCAAATTATCGCTCCCACACTAGAATGATCTTGTGGAGGCCCACGATATCTGCGCCTTCCAGGAAACCTGGAGCTTAGCACCCCTGTATAAAACAGGTTATAGTTGCTATTGCATCCCAGCAACCACTTCAGGGAAGGGCCGCCCTTCTGGAGGTCTTATTGTATGGGTTAAAATTGCCCTGAATTGTAGAGTCTTCTTTCATCAAGCCTCGAGCCCAGATATCTTGAGGCTCACATTCAAGGGCCCTAGTGGGGGGATCATGCTGGACCTATTTAATGTGTATATATAAGGGGTACAGTTGGGAGTAAATCTTCCCCCATTGTTACACAACTCGAACACGACCTAACTGGCTGTCGGTCTCAATCTAGAGTGTTGGTCGCAGGTGACTTTAACAGCACATTTGAGCCGCTCTGTGTAGAGGACATAACAGGTTGTGAGGAGGAAGACAGCCAATGGGGTATTCCGCAACTATCCATTCCCCCGGTCAAAAGATGGTCTCAATTGGCCATCCAATTGAACGCTCTCACCATGGAATATGGCATAAGGGCAGTAAACGGGAGGACTAAGTCAGACCTCCAGGGAGCTCCCACTTATAATAGAGTAACCTGCCCAACACGTATTGATTACATTCTAGTGGACGTTAGGTTGTGGAGCCACGTCTTAGATATGGTGGTGGGGAACACACTTGACAGTGACCACAACCCCTTGTGTATGACACTAAGGTCTCCTTGGGTTACTCCTAGCTCTACATTGCCCCAGCAGATCGAGTTTGACCAAAGAGGTGATCCCTTCCAATGCTAGAAGAGCTCTCAAATGGCCCAAGGTAGTCCTACAGCCTGCAAAATTGGATGCTATTAAACAGGTATTGCATAAGAGTATTAATGAGCTACGGGAAGAATAAAAAGCGGATCCTTCCATGGCTCTTTTTATCCATTCGTATACTATTGATCAAATCAGCACCCACTTTTTAGCCCCTACCAGACCCACCAAGTCTGTAACACATCTAAGGAGTGCGCACTCCTGGTTTAACAAGGACTGTAGACTCAAGAAGAGGGCCCTGGCAGCGGCCATAAGGACAAAGAACAGCATAGCCATTAGACTCTCAAGGAGAGCATATAAAGATGCTCAGAGCCAAGCAAAGGTAGATTGGGACGAGATCAGATGGCAAGACCTCAAAACGCGACCTTAACAAGGGACACCAAACTTTTCTGGACCTTGATCAGACGGACAAGTAAGGGTGAAACAGACCAGCTCGCTAATCACATTCCGTCGCAGTCTTGGTTCGATCACTTCAGTACACTGTATTCTGGGCCATGCGATGTAGGCATGGATGGACACCACAGCTTCCTATCACTCCACTCTGAGGACCCCACTGGTGACACTTTTACCCTGGTGGAAGTTTCATCTGCCATAAACAGGCTAGTGCCCGCGAAGGCTCCGGGCCCAGATGGTCTCCCGGTGACCTGTTCTTGGCTGACCAGGATAAATGGGCTGAATACGTCCTCCTCCTTATCAACTCTATCGTAAGAGGATGCCCAGTCCCAGAGTCATGGAAGGGTGCGGAGGTTGTTCCAATCTTTAAGAAGGGGGATAGAGCGGCACCCTCGAATTATAGACCAATTAGTCTTATTGATAGCATGCAGAAGTTAGTTGGCAGGGTCATTCTACAAATAATTCAATCCTGGGCTGAGGAGAAGGACATTCTCTCCCACCTCCAGGCGGGGTTCCGAGCTAATACTGGCACGATGGACCAGGTCTTTAGACTGTTGCTGTTATATTGGAAGGTGGTAGTCTTAGGCAAAGGCAGTCTTTATCTCGCTTTTATTGACTTAAGGACTGCCTTTGACCTGGTTCCCAGGAATAGGCTGTGGGAAACACTGCAAGGCATGGGCATGCCCCCAATGATTCTTAACCTATTAGTGAGGCTTCACGAGGGTAATTATGCCCAGGTACGATGGGGGTCCCAGAGGCAGCTTACTGAAAAGATCGCAGTAAACAGGGGAGTTCGCCAGGGCTGTGTGATGGCACCCACCCTGTTCTCCTTGTATATGAATGGGGTGGTCAGCTTCTTACAAGAAGTACCATCTGATGCCCCGGCCCTGGCTGGCAGCAAGGTGCCCACTCTCCTGTTTGCTGACGACACACTGTTGATTTCCAAGACCCCGATAGGACTCCAAAAACTCCTGAACAGATTTCAAACCTTTTGCGACAAGCGGGGGCTCGTTATTAATACATCGAAAACAAAATTCATGACCTGCAAGCCCCACAAATCGTTCAAAAACAATATCCTATTAGATGGGTCACCCCTAGAGAGAGTCACCATGTTTGATTACCTGGGGGTACGGCTCTCAGACAATATGCGTTGGAGACCCCATCTCAATAAAATGCTCCTGAACCACAAACGCGCTGCCGGGACACTAAGTAGAGAACATCGCTCCTCATTTACGAGACCCGTTGCCCCGGCGCTCATTGTGTACGGAGCAAAGGTAGTGAGCTCGGCTATGTACGGTGCTGAGCTTTGGGGTTTCGACAATTTGGACAAAATCTGTAGATCTGAACACGAGTTCCTTAGGGAACTGACTATGTTGCCCCAGGGTACCCCTCTAACCCCACTGTTACACGACTTGGGCAGGCGTCACTTTAAGGACCAGGCAAAGCTCCGCCCGTTACTCTTCTGGGCCCGCCTTAGGAACACCCCGGAGCTTTCTAACTACGCGGAAGCCTTTGCGGAAGTACTCCGCCTGGATGTCAATAAGGGCATCAATTGGATCTCTAACCTTAGGGCCCTAATGACATCACTTGGCCTTAAGGACTTATGGGACGCCCAAACCCCACTGAGTAAATCCGATCTTAAAAGGATCTATTGGGACTGGGTAGATGCCAGAGATTTTAGTAACCCTAACATGGGCAGACTTACTGAAGAATTTTTCCAGTTCAAACACACTAGCGGCCTCGAACCCTACTTGGACGTAGTCCAGGTCCCTAGAGACAGGGCACTATTCATGCAATTCAGGTTTGGCACACTTCCAGTGCGGGCATTCACTGCAAAGTGGTGTCCCCCATACCAAACGACCGAAGAGTGCCCTTCTTGTGGGTCCACAAAGGAGTGTCGCACACTTGATGTTCGTTTGCCCAGGGTATGCCACAGCAAGGTCCAGGTGGCCTGTGCCTATTTGCAAACAACTTGGCACCCTGGACAACCAAGTGGCTTTACGCATACTAAAATCGGATTCAAGAACACTCTTTGTCTGTGGCATCGCAAAATTCCTGGGCTGCGCCTGGAAGATCAGATATAAGGCCTTACAAAGCTTAGCCCGTTTAAGATCCTGATTTCCTTTTGGCATGTAAAGTAGTTTGAAGGGCTATTCTACTGGTGTTTTAAATTCTCAGTCCTATGGATCAATATGCATTGTCTGTTTTTATGTTTTAATCTTTTTAATGCACTATTTTAGCTTGTAATGAGATGCTTTTAGGAGTACATAGCTATGTTTCGATTGTTATTGTGTTCTTACCACTTTTAGCCAATATTTTTATGGTATTGATGCACTGTTTTACGCTTTTATGATATTTATATCGAAATAAAGCTATACTGACTGATATAGTGAATTACTTCCCCCCCCAAAAGCCTTCCTAAGAATTTCTGGAGTCTATACCAGGATTATATAGCCGGTAAGGAGTCAATGGGAGTTCTGATGTTATAACTTCTCCCTCTCACTGTGGGGAGGTTTCCTGGGGCTGTAGCGAGGCAATACCGATCTCCCCATCGGGGATTAGTTTCCAAATTCTGCTTAGGTACAAGATAACCGGGAGTCGCCATTGGGCCCTCCTTTGGAATTGGTTTTCACAGAATGTAACCCTGGGTTATAGCAGACCACTCCAGATAAGACTGTAAACGATCTCCTAGGGGCCGTCTGCCCCCCTCTACTGTATAGAACGATGCCTATGTACGCGAATTGGCAGGAAGTTCCACTGCATCAGATATATGTATACTGTGACGGAATTTTTCTTTCTTTTTTTTTTTTTTCTTTTATTGCAATTGTAATTGTTTGCATGTTCTTTTTTGACTGGAAACTCAATAAATAAATTTAAAATTTTTTTTTATATATATATATATATATATATATGTGATCAAGGTCGTGGTGACACGGCCGAAACGCGTCATGCCGATTTGCACGGAATAAAGTTGCACTTAAATATCTACTAGCAGCACGTTGTGGTCTGTACCTGCGTTTCTTCATCTATTGTGAAGTTGGGACTGTGTTCTTATATATATATATATATATATATATATATATATATATATATATATATATATATACTAAAGCAAGTGCACAGTCACACTGTAAAATGTTGCAGTGCATTTTAGCAACATCAATGCAACAACTCAGAAATTGCAGCAGTCCCCTAAAACAAAACGGCAGTGACTACAAAAACTGCAGCTTTGTAACATCCCGTCCAATAAGTGATTGAACTGGAGGTTGTAGCTCAGTCGGTGGAGTTAGCAGAGTGGAGAGGGTGAGGTGGGACTCAAGCTGCTTCCATCAGTCATATGAAATACCACAACAATACCTGCACAGTTGCTTAAAGCTGCATGCTTACAGAGAAAACTGTGAATCCACGATTATCGCAACTTAATATGAACTTATTTTGACTTGTACTTCTGTTGGTTGTCTATTTACGTACTTGTATACTATTGAGCGACCTCCTCTGATGTTTTTGTCCTGAATTTTGACCTTCTGTCCTGAATTTGGACACTTTGTCCTGAATTTTTACACTCACCGTCCTGAATTTGTACTCATGCCAGTTGGTCACCCTAGTTCAAAGGTGACCTAAGTGTCTGAATGGAATTTGGACTAAACGATATTCACAGGCAGCTCGACGCTGCTCGTGTAGGAGTGTCTCTCACTGCCTCGCCGGCAGCAGTGACACAAAATATTTGAATCATTCCTATGTGAACAAGTCACTTCACAATTTCAAATTGCAATGCGACTAGTTCACATAGAACGTATTCAAATATTTTGTGTTGCTGCTGTCGGCCAGCCTGCTTCCAATGCTTACAGGACCCCCTGTATGTTGGATAATACTGGGTGGGGTGGGGGGCTGCTCCTGCCCCATCCAAGCCAGATGGAGACCCCCACTTCCATGAACTACAACTTAGCCGCCCCACCTGTGCCCGATGAGTCAGCAGCTACACGTGTGTGTCCGAGAGGGCACGTGTGTGTCCGCAGAGGGAGCACAATTTTGTTTTGTAGTGAATGTAAAACCATGTATCCTACTGTGCCTGCCCACGTCACCATACAACGAGTACCCTGTAGGACCAATTGCTTTTCAGGCAGAGCAGCAGTGCATAGATTAAGCGCTCCACTTCAGTCTTGTTTTTCTGAGCACCACATGATCCCCAAAGCATGTCAGGGTGCTCATTATGCGTGACTAATGCATTTTATTGTGGTGATGCAGACACCAGCATTAAAATGTGTTAGCTTAACCCCTGATGCGTGGTACTTGGCAGAAGAAAAAAAATTGTGTGTGTATATGTATATATATATATATGTGTGTGTGTGTGTGTGTGTGTGTGTGTGTGTGTATATATATATATATATATATATATATATATATATATATACATATAGACTGTATAATATCGTATAGGTAATCAACATCTCAGAGGGCTGTTCACAAAATGTATCTTTTAAATATGCAATATCAAAGAACCCTCTGCCATTTATCATGACTAAATCTTCAAATTTGCTACTTCTACTACTTTGTTTTTTATTTAACCATAATGAGGATAAATAACTGTTTGTAGCTGATCACTCCAGACACACGTGGACAGTAAGTTAATTACAGCTTTCTAAACATTCCGATTGTCCGAACCCACTGGAGCATTCAGTACAGGGTGATAATTGTACTTATTTTGTATGTTTTTAACAATTATTTTCTAAAGTACGACTATCTGATTATGGTGCTTATTTTACTCTTACTGTTGTTGCTTATACTCACCGATTTGTTTTTAAGGGAAGAGTTGGAGAGGATGAGAGGTGTCATTGATAATGCTAAGAAAACACCAGTAACTGGAGCAAAGCCTCGCATAATATCAGCAGAAGAGAATCTTCATCACATGATTGTTGATCTTGACAACGTTGTCAAAAAGGTAATCTTTGATTACTGAAAGTATATTTTTTCGTTGTTTGAAAGATGCAGAGCATATTGTAAATGTCATTCCAGTTATGTGAAACTAACTTCAAAATAGCAGATAAAGCACTCAAAATAGATTTGTGTTGATCTAAGCTTGAAACCTGTGTAAAGTCGTCATTGTGTTTTACTCAGTAGACCCACCTTCCTTGCTGGTAAATATTAGCGTACAGCAATGCACTGATAACTGAGAATAGAGCAAGCCACTTGTTTGAAGACTTTTTGGGTAAGCTGTTCTTGTATCTCCTTCAGGGCGGAAGGAAAATGCGAGCAAATACAATCTAGAGGATTCGTGTTTGATCAACATAATCTGCAGTTGTCTAATTGGTTGACGGGTGTACCCAGCAGCCAGCGGTGTTGCATTCTGCTGTTGAAGAGCAGGAGGAGTGCACATAGGCTCTACCTGTGTGGGGCTGTGCCCTACCGAGCCTTGCATTGGTTTCTGGAACAGACACCATTGTTTTGCAGTAGACACCCCACACCCCTCCGGTTAGGTCTGAACCTCCAACCAGGAGCAGTGACCAGAACCAATAGGATCTAAGGGCTAGCCTACCAGGCTTTTTTGAGCCAGAAGTTGGCAGATTACCCTTTAATCTCTGCATCATTCTGCCCAACTCTAGCGAGGTGAACCAGGACACCAAGGGCAGAGTATTTGCACAGCCAGCTTCCTCTAAGGTCTGCCAAGTGGGTGGGGTAAAGAGCACCGAATGGTCTTGTCATTGTTTTGAAAGTACAGCACTTTTTTAGGGGGTTTTTTGCAGACATTGGCCCACAGCTATTGACACACACTGTTTTCCTCACTGAGATCAGTTATTTAGATGGCTCCAAGATAAGCGTAGTAGACATTGGCTAACACCTGCTCGCATAAGTAGTGCCAGTAGGACAGAACGAGATGCAGTATGAATGTTCTTTACCCCAAATCCATGTATTTGTAACCAGAATTCTAAAATGTCCCACTTTTTCTTAATTAGCAATGGCAGATACACAAGTGTACTTCCAAAAGAATGGCAATTATTTCAGGTCATTAGTTTTTCATGCAGGTCATACATAGTGGGGGGTTCCTGGACTATCAATCAGGATGGAGATACAAGGATTGCTTGTATAATTTAAGTGATATGTTGCTTTACTGTACACTACCCAAGCATACTTGAAATCAGGGTTAATTATTTGCAATTTATCACCGACCAGACCCAAACCCATGTAGTAAGAGTTCCAACCAGAGAAAGGAGGGGATATAGTGCACTAACTATAAATAAGAAATGCTTATTTCTTGGTCAGTGTGTGTTCGAAATGGGGGTCTCTAGTTGGCAGAGGTAGGTACCTTTGTCCAAATAGGGACCCTTTCTTCTAGTCGGGTTAAGGGGGATACACACTTTAGATAACACCTGCTCACCCCCGGGGTAGCTTGGCACGAGCAGACAGGCCTATCCCAAAGGCAATGTGTAAAGTATTTGTACTCAAAATACACAGTAATACAGTGATAACACCACAAATGGACACCACACCAGTTTAGAAAAAGAAAGTATTTTTATCTAAACTCAACAAGATCAAAACGACAAAAAATCCAACATACATGTATTAAGAATATGACTTTAAAAAGGTTTCAAACAACTTGGTCCATAGAAGACTATGGATGCGTGATTTCTCTCAAAGTACCTGTAGTTGCGACAAAATTCACACAGCCAAACAGCCGCAGAGATGCGTCAGTTCCTGAGACCATGGGGAGGCAATGCAACAGTTCTGCTGCACGCAGGAGAAGTGATGTCGTGTCCTCTCTGTAGGGGGAAGTGATGCGTCGACTCCAAGACGATTCTGGTCCACGAGTGATGCGTCAGGAAAACTTGCCATACAGGTACGATGCGTGGCAATCTGGGGTGCGTCGGCGATCGATGCAACGCCCCGAGCGGCGCTGCGTCGGTTTCTTCAGCCGCGATCCCTCGATGCGTCGGTTGTTGCAGCGGCGACAGGCGAAGCGTCGGTTTCGGCAATGGCGCGGCCATGCGTGGCGTTTCTTCTCACACCCCGGTGCTGCGTCGGGTAAACTGCCGCAAGAAGAGCGATGCGTCAATTTTCTCATAGTTGTGTTGCTTTTCCAGCTCCCAACATCAGGAACAACCTCCAGAGTCCCAACACAGTCACAGGCACCTCTTGGCAGGTCAGAACTCCCAGCAAGGAAGTTCAGGGGAGCTGGCTGTGAAGTCTTTGTGTTCCTGAGACTTCAGAACAGGAGGCAAGCTCTACTCAAGCCTTTGGAGATATTCCTCCTACAGGGGGACACTGCACACAGCAAAGTTCTTGTCCTTTACTTGGCAGAATCAGCTACTCCAGGCCAACCCCAGGCGGCACACAGCAAAGGGGCAGTACTCCTCCTCCAGTTTCTCCAGCTCTTCTCCTTGGCAAAGGTTCATCTTGAATTCCAGAAGTGATCTAAAGTTCAGGGGTCTGGGCCCCACTTTTTATAGCACAAATTCCTTTGTTCTCTGGTGGCAGAGAAGCTCTTTGCCCAGCCAAAACCAGTTCTGTCCTCTCTGGTGCAGCTGCCCGGCAGGAGGTGGAGACAGCCTTGTCCCATGCAGACCAGGCCCATTCAGGTGTGAAAGAAATCTCCTCCCCCTACTCTAAATGCAGCCCAGGTCTATTCAGCCCAGCCCGGACACATCCAGGAAAGGCAGGACACACATCCCCAGCCCCTGTCATTCAAAAGCCAGACCGTCAATCCACAAACCAGCAGAAGCACACAGGATGGCTAAGCAAGAAAATACCCACTTTCTAAAAATGTTTTTTTCAAACACACAATATTAAAATCATCTTTACTAAAAGATGCATTTTTATATTCTGAGTTCAGGCATACTAAACTCCATCTTTCTATCTTGTCCCAATGGGAAGTTATATTTATAAGATGTTATAAATAAACTCCTATTCTATCCTATGGGACAGATAGCCTTTCAATAGTGAAAAACGAAATTGGCAGTATTTCACTATCAGGACATGTCACACACACCAGTACAAGTACTACCTTTCACATACACTGCACCCTGCACATGGGGGTACCTTGGGCCTATCATAAGGGTGTCTTACATGTAGGACAAGGGAATGTTAGGGTCTGGCAAGTGGGTGCACTTGTCAAGTCGACATGGCAGTTAACAACTGCGCACAGACACTGCAGTGGCAGGTCTGAGATACCTTTTCAGGGCTACTCATGTGGGTGGCACAATCAGTGCTGCAGGCCCACTAGTAGCATTTGATTTACAGGCCCTGCCACACTTCAGTGCACTTTTCTAGGGCCTTACCAGTAAATCAAATATGCCAATCCGGGAGAACCAATTGTAACAACAATTTACACAGAGAGCATATGCACTTTAGCACTGATTAGCAGTGGTAAAGTGCCCAGAGTCCGATAGCCAACAACAGGTCAGAAAAAATAGAAGGAAGAAAGAAAAAGTTTGGGGATAACCCTGCAAAAAGGGCCAAGTCCAACAGTGTGTAAGAAAGCTTAGGTCATCTTAAGCCCATCCGGATCGAGGAAGGGTTCACCCCATCTGTTGAAAATCAGTTGCAGTTCTTGGTGGTCCTAGCTGAACATGCTGAGGGCATTCCATGCTACATTCTGTAGATTTGGATCATGCTTTATTGCCAGTTTGATGAAGTGTAGAAGAACCCAGTGGCAATGTTTTGCGCTTCTTTTGGCAGTGCTTGAGGCTTTGTCCACCCATTCTGGAGAGTGGTCACATTGTCCATTCTGATAAGGGCAGTTTGAGTATGTCGATGTGGTATAGAAGGTCTCCCCAATCTGAGGGGTGCATCTGTGGTGAGACAACATTGAGGGTCTGATAAAAAGGAATTGGCTTGCAAAGCTGTTACACGGGCTCAACCAGCAGAAGAGAGCCTGGTTGATCTTGGCAGTCAGCATGACCAGGTTCTCCCAGTAACCGGTTATCGGTCTCTACTGAAGGTCCAGCTGTTCTTTGGGTGAATTGACCAGGAGTCACAGGAACATCCTGTTTTTCGGGTAGACTGGTACATAAAAATAGGCAGCCTCTAAGTGTAGAAATGCTGGAAAATCATTCCTGTTGATGGATTGCAGGAACACTAGCAGAGAGTCCATCCTGAAACACTGAGCCTTGATAAACCTGCTGTGTGCTGTTAAATCTAGAATCAGGTGCCATTCTCATACTTTCTTTCATACAAGGAAGACCCTTAATTAGATTCCCTTATTGCGCTGGAACTTGGGCAGTAGCCCAATAGTCATTTTTTGACATTTTGTGCTCACTTCCTGTAAGCCTTCGGAAATAGATAGTGCTCCCTTCTCTGAGGTGTTGGAAGCAGTCTAGAAATCATTCCAACATGTTACCATGCTGGATAATATCCAAGACCCCAGGCCCAAGTAAGTTATAAGCCACCGTGGTAGGAAAAAATCCCATAATTTCCCCGCTACCGGCATGGATATTGAGGGAGGCGGGTGGCCCCAGAAGTCAGGAATGTCACCATGGTCTTTGGACTTGCTGGAACAGAAGGAGCAGGAGCCTCTTCACTGACATCATGGACAGCTGGTCAGCTGAGCAGTTGCGGTAAAGGCCTCTTGTAGCGTATTGTATCCCTGTAGCCACACAAGATGTCAGCCTTATGTCCATTGGGTACAAGCAGGAGCGGGTCCGGTCCCTCAGTGCATGACTGAGGTCACATACTGCAGGTCTAGTCCTTTCTGATGTTTTTCAGGTCCAGGAAGTGTCGTCAAGTTGCCTAGGCACCCGGAGCTGCCACATTTTCGCCTGGCACCAGCTACCAGGCACTAGTGTGTGGGAATAAGCCTGAGCACATCCTAACCAATGGGGTAATAGGCCCTGGGCCCAACCCTACCTACTGGTCATTTTCAAGATGCCCAAGGTATTTAGCCACAGTAAACATGGGCTCTGAGGGCTGAGGATTTTGTGGAAATCTATGGTAATCCTAGTGTCTTCCCACCTTTAAAACTAAAATCCAGTTTAAGGCAGCCACTGTACCCACAATAAACCCAGAGAAAGACGTCTGGTTGGACATATTTGGAGTCCTTCAGCAGCCAGACAGTGGATCCACAATATTTGTCTTGGTATCCTGTTCTCTCCCCTTTCAATTGTGCCCCAAACATTTTATGTAAACCCAACAGACCTGTCAAGCGGAATTTTAAACTCGAGCAGGATTTGACACACTAATGTCAAAAAGGATGTCAGCAGCCCCCATCCTGCATATTCTTTGGAGTTCAGAGGAGTCCTCTCTTTCCATTTAGGCCTCCCTACTATTTGCTCCTGGGAGGCATTTCACACCTACTCACATCTATTCAAGGCTAACTATAATTACTGGCTGGGAGAAGCTGGAGAGCCAATGCAAATTAGCCTCCAGGTGCTTCAGGCAGGGAAAAGATAACTTGTTACTTTTCTTTGATATTTATTAAAACAAATGTTTCACCATTGAATTTAATTTTTAGTAACTGTTACAAATAGTTGTTTGATTATTTTTCTAGCTGCTTCCATTTCCTAGATACAGTATTAGTACTATCTGTACTCTGGTTTTCTACTTGAGACAGCTAGACCTGCCACAGTGAAAATAGCTTATGAGTGCTAGTCTCTGTTAGGGCATTAACATGAAATGTCTTGCATATCCTACTTGTAAATACCATATACCCTGCCATGTGAGCTACACTGCCTACGTAGGGGGGAATTATTAACATTTAAAAGGCAGCTTTTACCCGTTGAGTTTTGATTGACCAGTCACGTTGCACTTTTTACACTGCTGCAATTAGCCTACAATGGTAGGCCACTGTAGTGGATGGCACAATAGGTGCTATAGTTAACTAGTGGCATTTAACTTTCAAGCCTGGGGTATACTTTGTACCACATACTAGGGACTTATAAGCAAGTAATATAGGCCAGTTTGGAGTATGCTTATGTTAGAAGGGAGAGCACAGGCGTTTTATTACGCACAGCACGGATAAAGTTCACAGATTTCTAAAGCGAGCAAAATGTTATAGGGTCCAGCAAAAGGCAAAAAATCTAGAGTGAATATGCAAAAAAAGATGGATTTCCTACATCAAGGCATCAATCTTCTTTGTGTGGAGGCACTATGCAATGTGAGAAGGGATTGTGAGATCTCCTCTGGGTGGCTTATGACTTAGCTCTTCACCCATTATAGAGTCAGAATAGAATCAGAATGATGGATGCTCTCTTAATCATCGCCACCATTGACGTCATCATGACTCTGTGTTGGCAGAATTTGGGTGGTGAAGTTTGCTCTTCAGAGTAGAGGCATAAACATTTGCCTGGAGGTTCAGCAGATTGTAAATCCACAGGTATCTATCTATCTACTACTTCCCATTGTCATGTTAAGCAGAGACAGCATCGCAAATAAAGGTTGTTGTGAAACTGAAGTGCTTGGCTGAGGGGGAGAAGGTTGTAAAACTGACAAAGGTGGCAAAGGCTACAGAGCTGTATGTTACATATAGTAACCTGGTGGAGGTAGTGTAGTTCATAAGCTCTCCATTATATGTTTTAAAGAGTCCAAGTCCAGTGGGTTTCGGACTAATGGAGGCAATGGATAGCCAAGTTAATCAAATTAGAGGAGTGTTTTCTCAAAAAGCCAATTTTCCTCAAAGTCACAAGGTTTTTAATGAATATCCATGTCATGAGGATCAACCACCTGGTCATCATTGTGCTTCCCCTCGTGAGTAAAACGTTTGAATCCTAGATGGTTACTTCTTGGTCAAACATCCTCTGCCTCCAGATAGGATGGAAATTCCTTGTGGATCTGTAGTGACAACATCAACATGATTTAAATGGTAGAAGTGGTCTACTGAAGGACATGCTAGGAGCAAAAATACTCTAGGGCACCAGTTGAAATATAGCAGTCGACGAAGCAGCTCTCAGTTGTGCTTTTGATGGTGATGTCAGCAGGGGCACCATTAAAGACATTGTTGCTGACGAGTTGACATCAATGTTAAGGAAGCTGTCAGCGTCACTTACAGGGTCTTACGGTAACTGTCAGCGTCACCATACTTAGACGGCAGGACTCGTTGAAATCCACTTTGCTCTGAAGTGCAAGCCAAGATCCTGGATATGTCCTTTAATAGGGAGCTTCGTTTTAGAAAGCATGTCGATAATGCCCTCCAATCAATAGACAGACATCGCTTGTGCCTTAAGAGCCCTTCAACGCAATCTATCGTTATAGAGATGCTTCTGGTTAGTCTGGCATCCTGGGCACAGAATATTATCTTTACAGACAAATTGTGTTATAATCACAACAAACTGTTGGACGTTACAAATTATAGAATTAGGACACATGCTAGAATTTCATCAGAAACCATCTCATCACCCTCTTTTATAGGAACAACACTTGCAAGTTCCTCTAAAACAGTATTATTGCCACAGGAAAAAGTTCCTCATGTCTGGATCTAGAGGATGCTGCAACTCTATATACTCCATACACCCCGTACTTGATGTTCTTGGAGGGAGGGCAGCACTATTAATTTCAAGCATTTCCTTTCGTCCTGAATTCTGAGTAACCCTCTGCGAGTCACTGCAGATGCCAAATATTCACGGTCAAAACTTTCAAGTCATTGCTGGGTCTTACATCATCCTGTACAGCAGGACTCATTCTAGTTTGCCACCTGTAATTGAGATCAATCCAACAGGAGCGGGAACTCGACTGACAACAACTGACATGATTGTGGGACAATGTCCTAAGCATCGCTTGTTTCAGAAAAGCTCTAGTGTGGTGAAGATTTCGAGAAAACCTCAATGCAGGCCTCCTTTTTGAGCCAATGTCTCAAAGGAAGGTTGGGGGCTTGCATGCAAGAACTATCCACTAGAAGCTTGTGGTTGGAAGAATTAATCCCTCCACATCAAAGTCTTGGTGCTTCATGCCATCCAATTAGGATTACATGCATTTCACCTACATCTAGTGATCCATGCTGATATAAATCACATCTGTCAACACAGCCTCAATGTATCAAATCGCCAACAAGAAGGTACAATATCCCACACTGTCTCAGATGGCACTGCTACTATCGGACTGTGCCATCATGAACAGTGTAGATATCTTTGTGGAACATCTGCCAGTGATTCAGAACAAACCAGCAGACTGCCTCAGTCGCTCTATGCTGAATTACCATGAATAGGAACTCCACGATCAACAACTCCAAGTCTGCAAGAAGTGGCGTTACCCCACTCTAGACCTATGTGCAACACTGCAGAGAAAGAACCGCCATCATTTACAAGCTTATACTGGCAACCATATTCCAGAGGTAATGTCCTTTAAATGATGTGGCTGAATGTCTTTGCCTACACCTTTCTGCATTTCCACTCTTTGCCAGGGTTCTTTGGAAGGCCAAAGCAGAGCCCTGTTCAATGATTTTGATATCCCCAGCATGGCCACGCCAGTTTTGGTACACAGACTTAGTTCAACGTCTGACTATCACGTTGAAGCTTCATCCATCACTTGTCTCTAGGAGCAAAGAATATGTCCTGCATCATTCCTTGAAGTCACTGAACCTAACAACTTAGTACCTGATCACTTAGAATTTTGCTACTTGGATATCTTGACTGACTGCACAGCAGTCGTAGCGTGCAAAGGTATGCCTTCTTCAAATACGCCCAACAATGGAGGCACCTTTACTAATGGTGCGTGAAAGAAGTCTACATCTCATTACTATAAAGTCTCATAATGTATAGTAATGCCTTCTTCACTCAGCTAAAGAAGCCTGAACTACTCCTCGGTTAGAGTCTATCTAGCAGCTATACCAGGATTTTAAACATCTGAGAAAGCTCCACGCTTGTTTACTCAAAGTATCATCAAGCAGTCCATGAAAGGCCTTTTCAGAATTTCCTCCACCCCCATTCAACATTCTCCAAAGCCACGGGAGCTGAACATGGTGCTCAGTCAGCTAGTTCGGTCCCTTTTAAACCCACCCACGGGGTGGATCCCAAGTATCTCGTGAAGGACAGCACTTCTCTGGCTCTGACCTCCGCAAGGATAGTGCAGTAGCTTCTGGCCTTCATAATAAAAGAACCATTTATCAAAAGATAAGTTTAGTTTGTGCACCAAAGTGTCCTTGGTGTGCTGCCCAGAATGTCCTCAGACTTTAATTTGAGTGAACCAGTCATTCTTCTGTTTTATAGATTACACTTAGTCTCCATTTTAGTTTTCCTTTCTGACTTGGCATCTTTTTAAGATGGTGGTTTGTACTTGTTTTTCACTAACACGAGTGAATGCCATGCACACTTTTATTATAGTCCGACACTTTTGTCCTGTTGTCTACTCTGTTTGTTTCAGGGACAGTTACTCGAACGCAATGTCTTTGCTTTATTTTTCTGCCTGTAGGAGACCACTCTTTTCCTCAGACTAAGTAAAGATGTTCTTCTGCGTCTCTTGCAGAATGAGAAGTCCTGCATTTTATTATATACACTGCGTCTGTTTTGAATTCAGTGAGAGGCACTTCACACCAGAGTTATCATGAATGCTGCTAGAGCTGTGAATGAGATGCAGCTCCACAGGCCCCAACATTCCTTCTAAGAAGGAAATTAGTTGTGCAAGCAGAGATGTGTTCGGGCTTGCACACTAAGACTGAGTGCATTCGTAATGTTCGGAGGCTGGCTTCCTGAGACATTACACTAATGGGGTTAGATCATTCCAACTGGACTGGCAGAAGGGTACGCCCACAGTGCTCTCATTAGTGTAGGGGTATTAGTGATAGACATGAGTGATAATAGGAATAACCAAATTGGTTCAATTATTTGTATTTTTCACCATTCTAATAATGCTTATAACCGTGATGTCTCATTTGTCTAATAATCGCAGTTCATGTTTTGATTGCATGGATCAGTCCTTATCAATAAACATTTGAAAATGTATTTTTGTCCCTTCTCTTTGTGAAACATGGGGCATGCAGAAGTGACAAACCAAAGGGTTAGATCTGTTTCAGTGAGTTCCTTGGGAATAAGGAGTGGTCATGTTCGAGGTTGGTGACAGCATCTACAACTCTGGAGGCTTAGGAGTTTAGATGCGGTACTGTGAGCTAGCCAGACCAACATTTACTAATGATATAAGAAAGCTCAGTCCCTGTATTATGAAGTTTTGTTGATCTAAAAGTCATACTAAATTCGTAGGAACCGTATAACACTTCAGTTGTTCTTCCCTAACCCTTCGATGCTTAATGTTAGGACACTACACACACTGGATGTAGGCAGGTGCATCAAGTTGTACATGGACAAAACCAAAGATATCTGCTCAGCATTTTTATCTAGTTTGACTATCCAGGCAGGTGTTGCCCTCTGTCTAGGGACTCGAATAAAAGCATTTTTTAGCATTGAAGTCAGTTAAGGATGTCATTAGGTGACGTTGTACATGAATTACTGATAATCTGAAACAATAAGTGATAAATCACATAGACAGGCATATATCCTTATTAAATGCAACAAATTATATTAAACTTAAACAAAAATAAATTATGGCGATCAATGATAATGATATTGTATAATACACTGACTCTGTTGTCCAATAAAGATTCACACTGCTGCTCCTTTACATTTGAAAATGTACCAGATGCTCACCCTCTAGTGAAAACACATTAATGTCCATCTTGTATTAAGACAAAACTTGTGAAGGTAAGAAAGAATTGTCCAAAGGAGAGATGGGCTCTTTGGCGACGTTTTGATCTCACACAGTGTAAATCCACGAGACCATCTTCAGGACCACTTTATTTAATGGAGATACACGAAAGACCCCACTCTTGGAGAGCGACCACTTCAGGAAAGGAACTAATTTATTTCATAGTGGTATTCCTATAGGCAATGGAGACCGCAAGGTAATTCAAACAACACGCTCCACTGGCATGAAAATAGCTAATTATGTAGACCGTGACCAATTAATAAATCGGTCAGACGATTTGGAGTGGGTGCAGCAACACTGCACTGCATCAGACTGCTTGAGAGGTGAGCTGGCGTGTAACAGACCCCAACGCTTTTGAGCTGTCTCCATTGTCAGTATGACTGCCACTAGGAGATAAATTAGTTCCTTTCATGAAGCTGTCTCTCTCCAAGAGTGGGATCTTTCGTGTATCTCCATGGTCTTTTGGATTTACACTGCGTGAGAACGAAATGTCGACGAACAGCCTGTCTCTACTTTGGGCAAGTCTTTCTTACCTTCACAAGTTTTGTCTTAATACAAGATGGACATTCATGTGTTTTCCATTGGTCAGAAAGGCAGGGGGAGAGATGTCTCCAAGTCTGAGAAGGAGATTTAGTATGGCTGCCTGCTTGATCAACTGCTCCTGCTCCAGCCCAAAATTCTTGCAGCCCAAGGAATGGTAATTTGAGGCCAGAGGCATTCTGGGAGGTATTCCCCCTTTCAATTCCTGAGCCAGAAGTGCCCCTCGGCTGCCACCCATGTTTGGAACCCAGAAAAGTAACTTTGAGAGTAGCCAAAGAAATGTCAAAAGTGAATTTTATGTTTATTTACAATGTTCGATGAGAGCCATTGTGAGAGGCTGGCTTAGTATATGGTGCTCACTTATTTAAGTGTAGCCCCCTGCACTAATCCAGACAACCCTTATGGTGTTTTTAGTGGTCTTAGACAACCTTAGAAAGCTCTCCAAGTGGTAGCTGTGGAGAGCAGCCTTCAAGCTTAGTCCAGGAGTGTAAAGCTGCTTGTTTTACCAGTACTTAATCTTATGGTATAGGTTAAGTGAAAAAGAATCACGCAGTGTAGTTATAAAACTATGTATTTTATTACAAACACTCACTAATACATTTGTAATATCTCCTACCTGGAGATAGAAACACAATACACATATTACTTAAGACATAGATCACGTAAGTAGCACAAATACACAGTGGTCTCCGGGGGAGACCAAACTATATACTAAAATCGTGGAATGCGAACCACGACTCAATCAAGAATGGACCCAGAGGACGTAGAAGTGTTGGGGACCCAAGGAACCGCCCAAGGTAAGTTCCCAGGAACCCCACGGAGGCCGTGTGCAGAGCGTGAACACGACCACGTGATCAACTCAAGTCAATGGGTAAGTTGCGGTTGCAGTTAAAAAAGAAAAAGGACCCTTCCCAGTGGACCCTGAAGAAACCATGTGGAAGATGGAAGGTTGAAGTCACCCCACCCGTGGATACCCCAGGAACCAGGATACCTACACCAGGGACACCGGGTGCATAGGTGTCAAGTGGCGTCGGAAACCGCCGTAGACTAAAATGGAGGACTTCAGGAAAGATGCAGCTGGAGAAGAAGACGAAGGAGTCCGGTGAAACCCAAAGATGGATTTAAGATGAGAGGTACCCTCCAGTAGAGGGGACAGTCTTTGCCACTCAGGAGTGACCAGGAGGCATGGAAGACGAATGTCCACCAATGTTGGAGATGCAGGTGAGGTTGACGGTGCCTTTGAAGTTGCATCTGTGCAGACCAGGCGACGCTGTAGAAGACCACGAGCCGTTCTCAAGCTGTCCCACGTCGAATGTCGAGAGCCATGGGGTCAGTGTCCGGCAGGGGCTCCAATAAGCCTTGGCAGCGGCAAACAACGTAGTAGACGAAAAAGGTGCAGTGTCGGGACCAGCAAGGTCCAAGTGACTCACCACGAGCAGTTAAGTCGGAGCAGGCCCTGAGCAAGCAGGGGAGCCCACTGAAGCCAAAGAAGACCCTCAAGGGGACCCACGGGCTGAAGGCACAGGAGTCGCAAGAGGACCTCGAGCAGCTCACCAATGAAGAAGGCCCACGGTGCAGAGGAAGCGGTGAGGGTGAAGATCTTGGCTGTAGGAGTTGCTTGAGGTCGGAGCTTCTTGGAGCCCGAAGATCTCTGGAGGAGAGAGCCAACAAGCCTTTGCAATGGCAAGTCGACGCAGTGCACAGGGGTGGTGTTCCAGCGGTTCTGACGAGGGATACTGACCTCGAACTCAGTATGAACACAGTACAGGCCTCGATGGTGTTGTAGAACCACTACCTGTGTTGCTGAGCCTTTCGGAGTCTGTGGGAGCCCAGCATCAGCAGACCGGTCAGCTGCGTTGCGGGGCCTGCTGATGCAGGGGAGTGACTCCTTCACTCCAAGAGAGATTCCTTCGGATGCCTTGGATGTCCACAGGACTGGTGAAGAACCTGTATGCAGAACGGGGACACAGACGTTGCAAAAGACCAGCAGGACGACGAGACCAGGAGCAGCAGGAATCTTCCCCGGTGCAGTCTCGGTTCCCAAAGCAAAGCCCAGAGTGTCCAGACGGTCGAAGTTGAAGTGGTATGTGATCTGAATCTTGTCCCACAACTAATCTAGGGACCCCCACCCACAGGTAAGCCCTTAAGGACCCCTAGGAATGGCTTGGGACGATTCAGGGGTCCCTCTCAGAAGAGGGCCTGGACAGTGGGGAGGATACTCCCATGTCCTTTGTCCAGTTTCGTGCCAGAGTGTGAGCCAACGGTTCCCTGAACTGGTTTGAACTGGAGTATGCAAGGAGGGCACCAAATGTGCCCTTCAAGCATTCTACGTGGCGCTGGCAAGCGCCTCCACCCTGTCCCAATACACAAAACCCTGTCTGGGAGGTGGTCACACCTCCCTATGACAGAATATCTTTTGTTCTGCCTTCCCCTGCTCGAGCTTGGCTCACCAGCAGGAGGGCAGAATCGTGTCTCTGGCCGGCAGCAGCCCTAGCTTGCTGTCCGGTTCTGGAAGACTGGTACCGGGAGCACTGAGGACCTCCCGGAGGAGCTTTACAGTGCATGGAATCATACCTCCCACGCCGTTTACAGTGTGTTTGGGTATGATTCCAACAAGTTTGATAGCAAACATGACAGGGTTCGTTACAGCCAGTTTAGAGATGGTCAGCGCGTAATGACGCATGGCCCCTCTATATGATACAATGGCTGATGCACTTACAACCCGGGAGAATGGACTCCGAAGGTTTTAGGGGTGCCCCGCTCATGCTGGGGCACCCTCAAACTTAGGACCCTGCATTCAGGATTGAAAGGCCTGCCTTAGGGGTGACTTATAGGTTTTAAGTGTAGAGACCTCAGATATAGGGAAACCTATATCTGTTGTAAATGGTGCTAGCACCAGCTTACACAGGCTGCAATGGCAGGCCTGTAGTCACAATTTCAGTGATCTCTCATGGGTGGCATAATACATGCTGCAGCCCATGGGAGACCCCTGGTGTACCTATGCCCCGGGTACCTTAGTACCATATACTAGGGACTTACAAGGGTACACCAGTAGCCAATCTGGAGGGTACCTAGGTACTCACCATGCCCAATTTATGGAAGAAGCACAGAGACTGGGGTCCTGATCAGCAGGATCCCAGTCAGACTAATCAGAAAAACATGACACCAGCAAAAAGTGGGGGTGACCATGAAAGCAGATCCTACTTTTCTACAGCCATACTGTCAGAAACATCCTGAAGGGCAGTTAAGAAACTGCGAAAGTCCTGCAATAAAGTCTGCTTAGTTGTGGTATATGGGTACCCTAGGTCTAGGCATCGAAAGCAAAAGAGGCAGCACACTGCTGCTTTTTCATGGATGATTTTGTCACTCAGGCACTGGGGAGGGAGTTTGGCTGTCCTCTGGAGCGATATTGGGCTGTCCTTCAAGACTGGGTAATACATAATCTACCCTTAAGGCCCTCCTCAAATCTGTGTACACTGCTAGGGACCAATAAAGCATGCATCACTACTGTCCAAGGGAAACTCTGTCCTGGATTGATGGACTGCTAGCGCAGAACCCCTGCAGTGAGTTGCAGTTGGCATCCAGGTAGACTGGAGCAGAATGCTATAGTGTCCCCCGAGAATACACTGTCTGGATCCTCGGACAAAAGAGCAAGATCAAAGGGTGAATAGAAACTAACATTGAATCGCAGAATGTGCATGACGTATCACTTACATGAAGCTACTACGTCCAAGATTGCCTTTTGGATAAGTGACTGCAGCTCTTCAAGCTTTCCCTAGTCCTAGAGAGCAAAGTCGGCACGGGCCCCATACAACATGCCCCTCTATGGCGAGGGAAGAGAAAGAGAGAGGCAGTTAGAAAGTACTAAACTCTTGACCCCTCCCTAGACCTCACTATGTTTGGTGAGGATTAGAGCGAAAAGCTGCCTGTCTGTACTGATCGGCCACCTTCAAAGTTAAGGTTTTCAGTGCAGAAGAGGGATAAGGTAGTCAACTATCTGATGGCCCTGATGCACTTGTGCTTGGTGAGAAAGGTACCCTGTCGTCATGTAACATTTTAACCTGATTTTGGCCAGATTGGTGCAGAAATTATCTGAGCCCAGGGCACCTGCAGCTTGAAGCTTCACTTTTTAAACCAGGCACTGGCGTGGTGAAAAAATGTTCCTGAGGACTTACCCATTTTGGCAACCAAGGTTTTGACTGGGAATATAATCTTTCTCTCTATATTAGTTCAGCACCCACTTGGCGCTTGGGTGAACAAACTCTTTCCTCCACTAGGTCCCCCAGCATTTTTTCCTCTCATGTCCTCCTTACAATTTTTGTGGTATTTCAAGTTAGTGATGCCAGTCGATCTGCAGACCCTCTTTTCCAGATGAGTCACATTTTGCATTTTTGTCTGCTACATACTGCACGAGTCAGACCTTCCATCAATGTCCATGCACACGAGAGCTAAGTTGGCATTCTCCAGATGTATACAAGTTGGGCCTGAGGGGTGGCTACATTGTTGCTTGACATTTCATTGAACCATTAAGCATCCTCAAATTTATGCGAGTTTCAGAATAAAAAATATTTTGTAATTTATGTAACCTTTTTTAATTGATGGTGTGCTAACTCTTCCCACCTCTGTTTCCTAGGTTCAGGCTGCTCAATCTGAAGCTAAGATTGTAGCTCAGTATCACGAGCTAGTGGCTGCGGCTAGAGCAGAGTTTCAGCGGGAACTGGACAGTGTAACTCCAGATTTAACATCCGGCTGGAAAGGAATTAGTAAGTCTGTAGTAGCACATAAGTACTCCTGTGAACTTTAATTTTGCACAATTTCTTGCATCACATTTAAAAACAAACACAACCTGGCTGTGTATCACCTTAAATATTGTGTGCACGAGTCACAAATATTTTCTCCGAGTAATTGCCTTACTCCTGTCTTAGATGTGATTTACACCTGAATATTTATAACTAAGGTGAAATTGTCTATGTTGTGTCTTACTCAAGGCAAAAGTGTGAGTTACAAGTTGATTCAGAGTTGTGTAGGAGAGTCCCAGCCGCAGCTTGACCAAAAGTGTGTCCACTGACGTGGTGGTAACACCTTTGGCAAAAATACTCATGCTCTACTGAGAGATAGGCCTGCATTCTTTTTTTGTTCTCCAAAAGCAGTCGTAGCATAGGTTGTTTTGGGAAAAAACAGTCTGACTCTATTTGGAGGACATTGGCATTCAGCATGCCTGCTGTCAGAAGGGCTACCATAAATAAGACAGTTCTGCTGATACTATTGCCATCGGTCTTTAACTGACAGTTTCTCACCTCTAAATGAGACTGGGAAACCACAAGGTGGGCAGGTGGTAAATCCGCCAATTTGTCACCTTATTGATCTCCAAGTAAGGTCCTTGCTAATACATTTCCAGGAGTAAGACCAGTTTACTCGTGGAAAATAGTTTTGAGATTAACAACGCCTTTTTTCTGAGTAAGCACATTTTGCTAAGACACAACTGCTCATAAAGATGGTGCATTTGAAATATGTAAAATAACTCACACTTTTACCATGCTTTTGGCTGCTATCGTGAATAGGAAAAGCAGCTGGACAGTGTGCCAGGTGACGCTTGGAGCGGTTAATCAAGTCTTTAGTTCTTACATACAGGCAGTGTAATGGAGAAAAGAAGTTATGGTAGTGCAGTGCCATTGGCAGGAAAGGTCTGTTCGAGGCATATGAGCTGTAGATCGTATACTTGTGCATAGATCGCCATCTGGTGTTGGGTTCGGATATTTGCACTTTGTTTTTCGGACGATAGTGCGCATGGGCATCGACTCCATCTCCAGATTGTTTTTTTCCGCCATCGGGTTCGAATGTGATTTGCTGCGCTCCGGGTCGATATCGGTTTCGAATCTCCCCTCGACGCGCAATCCCTCTCCACTCGACGGTATTGTCTCGATCGCGTTTCCCTTTCAACGCGCATCTTTAAAACTAACTCCTCGATCTTCGACGCGGGCCGTTGGGCCTATCCGCGCCGACCACGCCAGCAGTCAATGGAAAGGACTCCTTTCAAAAAATGCCCCGGGTGTGGTGCTAAGTTCCCACACACGGACTTGCACGAGGTTTGTAATCTCTGCCTCTCCCCGGAGCACGAAGACGAGAACTGCGAGGCCTGTGCATCGTTCAGGTCGAAGAAAACCATCCGTGACCGTCTGGCTCGACGTCACGAAATGTCTCGCGGAAGCAGCTCGATTCCGGACATCTTCGGACCAGATTCCAATGTCCAGCCGGAACAACAAGGTGAAGAAGACATCTCCGTCTCCGAGGCAGACGACTCCGACGTCGAAGAGGAGACACTCACCCCGGCTCAGAGGTCCGTGAGTACCGAAACCCCTCTCCCAAAAAACAAACCTAAGGCTCCGGTAACACCCTCGCCCTTGGGCTCGGGACGACACCGGCAACATGTCTCAGACGCCCCGCCCTCGGGCCCGGCTATGAAACCTAAAAATAAGCCTTCGGGCTCGAGCCAACCCCATTCCGGTGCCGAAAAGTCACCTTCGGCACCGAAGCATCACACCAAAGATGGGCCACGCCCTTCTTCGTCGACGCCTAAGACAGCCTCGACGCCTAAGCCCTCGGCGTCGAAACATACCAAGGACAAAAGTTCGGAACCGAAAAAATCTTCGGAGCCGAAAACGGCTTCAGAACCCAAAAAATCGTCGGAGCCACAAACTCCTACAACAAAACCTAAGGAGTCCAAGACCCCACAGAAAGCCTCAGAGACTCGGTCCAAAGAACATTCTGAGCCAAAAACTTCGGCACCGAAAAAAGAAATTTTACCCACACAGCCTGTACCTTATTTTTCGGATCCAAAACAAAAAACTCTTTGTATTGATCCAGAGACTGGCAAAGTCGTCGCCAAGCCTCCAAAAAAGAGGAAACTGGACACTTCAGAGGAATCTGAAATACCCTTGAAACGAAAGGAGATGAGTACTAACACCTCCCCACCTCCTTCTCCTCCAGCTGATCCACATCTTCTAATTTCTCCACCACACTCCCCACAACATACTTTTTCACCTCAAACATCAGATACTGAGGATGATCATACCGATAGGGGTGGGAATATAGATCCACATGGGGATGATGATGCACATACCATCCCACAAGACGTAGACCCTTGGGATGACTACAACACAGATCCTGACCTACACAATGATCCAGACCTCTATCCATCTAGGCCATCACCGCCAGATGTCAATATTGGGTTTGCGCAACTAATCAATAGGGCTGCCCAATACCACGGGGTACAGTTACATTCTGATCCCTTAGAGGAAGATTTTTTACTTGAAACCTCTGCACCCTCGCAAAAGTCCACGCACACCCTGCCAATGTTAAAAGGCATGCTCAAACATGCCCCAGAAGTTTTTAAGGACCCTGTCAGAGCCAGGATTCTCAACACCAGGATAGATAAAAAGTATAAGGCAGCTCCCAATGACCCAATTTACATTAAAGGTCAGGTCCCTTTGGATTCTCTTGTGGTGTCTAATGCACGCAAAAGGGCAAACTCACAGAGTACAGGCGATACCACCCCCTCCTGATAAGGAGTCCAAACTAATAGACGCATCTGGTAAAGGTATTGCGTCACAGGCTGCAAATCATTGGCGCATTGCCAATGCCCAAGCTTTATTGGCCAGGTACGACAGGGCTCACTATGACGAGCTTGAAAACACCTTCCTGACCAGTACAAACAAAAGGCCAACGACCTTATACAAGAGGGGAAATTGATCACAAACACCTCCATTAAATGTGCGCTCGACGCGACTGATACCGCATCTCGCGCCATTAACACTAGTGTTTTGTTGCGCAGGCACGTTTGGCTCTGAGTCTCCGGATTCAAACAGGAGGTGCAATCTGCTATTCTAAATCAGCCCTTTGATCAAGAACATCTTTTCGGGCCCTCAGTTGACACATCTTTAGAAAAGATGAAAAAAGATACGGACACTGCTAAGTCCATGGGGGCCTTACAATTCCCTTCACCTAGAGGTTCTTGTCGCCGCTCCTTCTACAGAGCTGGCTCCAAAACCATTGCCTCAGGACGTCCTTCTTTCTCCTATAAAAGCCCCACTCAAACGTCCTCCAAAGGATACTTTCTTGGAGGCTACAGAGGCAACAATAGTAAGGGAAGAGGTCGCGGCAACAATAACCGCAACTCCCCTACCACCAAACAGTGACTTCCCTGCCCTTCCCCCCCGATCATCCCACTCCTGTCGGGGGACGTCTCTCACAGTTCCTACCTGTCTGGAATTCAATCACAACAGACAAGTGGATAAGACAAATTATCCAGTATGGTTACTGCCTGGAACTCGCCTCTACTCCCCCAAATATTCCTCCCAGACAACGTCCAATGTCCTCAGAACATCTGACACTTCTCAAACAAGAGGTTCTCTCTCTATTACAAAAGCATGCAATAGAACCAGTCCCCTTGTCTCATCAAGGCACAGGGGTTTACTCCCTCTATTTCCTAATTCCAAAAAAGGACGGCTCTCTCAGGCCCATATTGGACCTCAGACCGCTAAACCTCTACATTCAGTCTGATCACTTCCACATGGTCACTCTCCAACAGGTGCTCCCACTGCTTCAACAGGGCGACTTTCTCTCCACTCTGGATTTAAAGGACGCCTACTTTCATATTCCCATTCACCCCGCTCACAGGAAATATCTCAGGTTTGTGGTAGATGGTCAACACTACCAATTCAAGGTCCTCCCATTCGAGGTGACTGCAGCACCCAGAGTCTTCACCAAGTGTCTTGCAGTAGTTGCGGCCCACTTACGAAGACAGCACATTCATGTCTTCCCTTATTTAGACGACTGGCTCATAAAAGCCAAGTCACACAGCAGTTGTGTGCAACACACACACAAAACAATCCAACTGCTTCACAACTTGGGATTCACGGTAAACCTCACCAAATCCCACCTCCAGCATACAACAATATCTAGGGGCTACAATAGACACTTCAAAAGCTCTAGCGTACCCCAACCCAGTCAGTATAAGCACCATACAAGCTCTAATAGCAAAATTTCAGCCTTAACACTCACTACCAGCGCGAGTGTTCATGCAACTAATCGGGATGATGGCCTCTTGCATTCTCATCGTCCCTTATGCAAGACTCCAAATGCGTCCCTTACAGGAGTGTTTGGCACGTCAGTGGAACCAGGCTCAAGGTCAACTAACAGATCTGGTGTTGGTAGACGACCGCACCCATCGCTCTCTGCAATGGTGGAACACACAAAACCTTTCCAAAGGGCGGCCGTTCCTCGACCCGGTTCCACAGATAGTGCTAACAGCAGACGCATCGCTCACCGGCTGGAGAGCTCATCTTCAAACCCATACCATTCAGGGCGTATGGACCCCTCAACAAAAACAATTCCACATAAATTACCTGGAATTGTTGGCAATCTTCCTAGCGTTAAAATCTTTTCAACTCCACCTCGTAAGCAAAGCTGTCCTAGTCCGTACAGACAACATGACCGCAATGTATTACATACAAAAACGGTGGGAGACACACTTCAGCTTTCACACCTAGCTCAAAGCATAGGGAGATGGGCCATTCCTCAAAACATATATCTCCTTGCAGAACACCTCCCAGGAGTACACAATCAAATTGCAGATCTACTCAGTCGCCAAACACAGCAGATCCACGAATGGGAAGTTCATCCTCAAGTTCTGCTTCCATTCTTTCAAATGTGGGGCCACCCAGAAATAGACCTGTTATCGCCACACACCAAAATGCTTCGCATCCAGGTATCCACACCCATTGTCCAAAGGCAATGTGCTACGGATGAACTGGTCAGGCAAATTTGCTTACGCTTTTCCGCCTCTCCCGCTCATTCCACTAGTGGTTCGGAAGCTCAAAAAGCATTCCCTCACAATGATCCTGATTGCTCCAACATGGGCCCGACTGCCATGGTTCACAACCCTCTTGGAACTATGAGTAGTTCCTCATCAAAAGCTACGCCTGTCACCCAAGCTTCTCACTCAGAACCATGGAGAGATAAGGCATCCAGATCCCAGTCAACTCAACCTTGCGATCGGGCACCTGAAATCTTAGAGTTTGGCTACCTTAATCTCCCGCCAGACTGCATGAACATCATTAAAGAGGCTAGACGTCCTACCACTAGAGCTTGCTATGCCGCAAAATGGAAAAGATTTGTAATTTACTATACAAATAACAAAATCAACCCACTAGATGCTTCTATTCAAAACATTATCTGTTACCTTTTACATCTACAACAATGTAACCTGTCGTATACATCCATTAGACTACATCTCGCTGCAATAGTAGGCTATCTCCAAAACAGACAACACTTGTCTTTGTTTAGGGTACCAGCTATCAAAGCATTTATGGAAGGACTTAAAAGAATAATTCCACCTAGAGTTCCACCCGCTCCCGTATGGAACCTAAATGTGGTACTTACCAGATTCATGGGTTCCTTATTTGAACCTATGCATAAATGCGAACTACAATTTCTCACTTGGAAAGTAGCCTTCCTGGTGGCGATCACCTCTCTCAGAAGAGTTGGTGAACTCCAGGCATTAACCATACAAGAACCATTTCTCCAAATCCCTCATAACAAAGTGGTTCTTAGGACTAACCCAAAATTTCTACCTAAAGTCGTCTCTGCTTTGCTTTCCACCTTAACCAGTCTGTAGAGCTCCCAGTCTTTTTCCCTCTACCAGACTCAGTAGCAGAACGAGCTCTTCACACGCTATACTTAAAAAGAGCCATACTTTACTACATTGAAAGAACAAAATCCTTTAGAAAGACTAAACAACTTTTTGTGGCTTTCTCCCCACCTCATAAAGGCAATCCTATCTCAAAAACAGGGATTGCAAGGTGGATTGTTAAATGCATCCAGATATGCTATGCCAAAGCTAAACGCACCTTAACCATTCTCCCTAAGGCTCACTCCACACGTAAACTAGGGGCATCTATGGCATTCTTAGGGAACATTCCCCTAGATGACATCTGCAAAGCAGCAACTTGGTCTACACCACACACGTTCACAAAATACTATTGTGTAGACGTGCAAGCAAAACAGCAAGCTAGTGTGGACCAGGCTGTATTAAGAACACTTTTTCAAACCGCTGCAACAGATACAGGTAGCCACTGCTAAGGAGGTAACTGCTGTATAGTCTATGCAAAAGTATACGATCTACAGCTCATATGCCTCGAACGGAAAATGCTACTTACCAGTATGCATCTGTTCTTGGCATGTAGAGCTGTAGATTCGTATACGCCCACCCGCCTCCCCGGATACCTCTATCTGTTCCAGTACTATCTTACTTGGATACATTACACATGGACATCTTTTTCTATTTCTTACTAACTCCATCATAACCCTCCATGGCAAAACAATCTGGAGATGGAGTCGATGCCCATGCGCACTATCGTCCTAAGGAGGAGTCACCTACCTCGTGACTACAAAGACTTCTTCCAAGACAAAAACAAAGTGCAAACATCCGAGCCCAACACCAGATGGCGATCTATGCACAATTATACGAATCTACAGCTCTACATGCCAAGAACAGATGCATACTGGTAAGTAACATTTTCCTTTTCTAACACTCTATAGATGGTTGGAGTGTCCGTTTGGAGAGACTACCACTGGTGGCTCTGCGACAACATCTGTTGTTGGTTTGACGTTTTATAATTAGATCATGTTGTTTTCGATTTTTCCAGCATTGGAGCATTCATAGATTCACATGTTTGAATCATTCTGCGTCATTCAGAAGAGAATACCCTGGTATATTTAAATATCAATGAACAGTGGTAAAATGCCCATTGGGCCAAACAACGGTGTATGTTTAGTGACACATTTCCCTTATTTGAAATGATTCCAACTTTGGCCATTGAGAATGTGTGCAGCACAGTAGCTCGGATTTCTACCATATGCCATATAGAGGGGTGTTCTCCATCAGAGCTCTGCTCTGTCTTGACACATTGATTGCATTTAACTGGATTTTTACCTTTTCTTAAATTCCCATGAAACTTTTTCGAGCATAACTTCAGCTGTGCTGTACAGTGATCCGTTTTCAGGGGTTATTTCACCTTTTATCATGGCCCAGAGGAAAATTTGTAACTTACGTGAAAAAGAGATCTCTCTTAAAAAATTGTTACTCTTGTGAAATGATGAGGTCCATGCGGGTGAACTCAAAGGTGAATATACTTCTTGCCCACAAGCAGAAAGCATCTTGCTGCGACAGCTTCAAAATGTGTCCATCAAAGAGGAAGGCGACAGGTCCGGTTTCTAAAAGAGAAAAAAGGATTCTGCATCGTAGTATTGCCGTTGATAGCCATAAATGGTTGAATGATCTTTGTGGACTGTGTGCTGACATATTTTAATACTACTTGTCAGGGGAAACAACCTTTAGAACGCATGCCTTACTTCGCATGCCATTAGATTGCGGTTTTTACAACGAAAGTCGTTACAACGACTTGCACTGGAGGGCGCTATAGGACAAGGAGTAGTTTAAATTACTATCCAACACCTTCCCTACTGTACGTAGGCTGGAGTTGGAATAGTAAATTAAACTACTCCTGAGTCCAGCGCCCTCCAACGCAAGTCGTTGTAACGACTTGCGTTGTTAAAACCGCGATCTAATGGCATGCGATGTAATGCATGCGTGGTATCGTCATACATCCCTTGTCAGCATCTTGGGTGCAAATGCAGGTTAAAAATAAGAAACAAATGTAACTTTATAGACTTCTAATGTAAAAGAGAGTGAATAGAGTCTGGTCACTTTAAGAACTCCAGATGACCCCTCTAGCCATGATGCTTTATTTATAGTCCTGAACACCAAATAAGTCTGCATGCAAATGGAATATTGTAAAATATTTGTTCAGCAGACAGAAAATGAAAAGCGACGGACCACGCACACTGCCAGCCAAGTGTTAGTCCACACACACTGCCAGCTAAGCACAAGTCCACACACACCACCAGCAATATGCCGGTTCACACACAGCCAGCCAAACACCAGTAAACACAGACCGTCAGCCGAACTCCAGTTCACACACACAACCTTCGCTAGTGTCTACTGGTTCTCTGCTCCCTTTGGGAGCAGATGTGCCTAAAAATATCGCTGATCTGGGGCAGAAGCAGCCAAAATGTGTTCACAAAAAAAGGGGAGCAACACTTGCCTGAGGGGCCGCTCCCTGACATGCCCATCAACATATCTCTGGTGCCTAGTGGGCTTTCTGCCCCCCCCCCCTTTTGTGTTGGGGGGGGGGGGGGGGGTATGGGCATTGGAATGCCCATTGTGGGCAGCCCCATCCCTCTTTTTTAAGAAGAAGAAAAAACAATCATCCCTGGTGCCTAGTGAGCTTTCTACCTCCCCCCCCCATCCCCAGGGGTGCTGATCGGGGGGTGGTAGAAAGACTGTGGCAATTTTTGGGAGGGGTGGGGGCATTATAGTGTCCATTTAGGGCAGGCCCTACCCCTAAGTAGAAAAAGACAAAAAAAATCCCTGGTGACCAGTGGGCAAATGGGAGGTAATAACCCCCATCTGCCACCCGGGGGAGCAGAAAGACTGTCCCTTTTGTTTTTTTGGGGGGGAGGCATGGGCAGGTCCG
This sequence comes from Calotriton arnoldi, assembly GCA_963921515.1. Classification (NCBI taxonomy): domain Eukaryota; kingdom Metazoa; phylum Chordata; class Amphibia; order Caudata; family Salamandridae; genus Calotriton; species Calotriton arnoldi. The sequence goes on along the minus strand of CAWUFW010000005.1, from coordinate 3,435,131 downwards.
TTGTGGGCAGCCCCCACCCCTGTTTTATTTATAAAAAAAGAAAATAAAAAAACAATCTTCCCTGGTGCCTAGTGGGCGTCAGCGCGCCATGCGTGCGATCGTCATTACATCGAAGAAAAAAAAATGCCTCTGGAGATTGTGGAAGCTCTTCCCCACCTCCTGATGCAAAAAAGGAAATCCCTCTGCTGTTTTCAGCAGAGGGATTAGGCGGTGGTATCCCTTGGACGTAACGGTTACGTCCATGGCACCGAAGGGGTTAAAGACAGTCATGCACTTTGTCTTCTGTCTTTTAAGATGGTGAAACTGTAGCAGATAATTTGGCCAATAAGTCTCGTTTAAAAGACTTGGAGATACTTAGGTACTCATGGGTAAGGCCCTCTTAAGACATCCATGTTCTTTATTGGAGATTACTGTAAACTACAATATCTCTCTTGAGAGGGCTTCGCTAGTTTTTTTTCTGGGGCCCCTCAGAGTAATTGCCCTCTGCAGCTCTTTTGACATAGTTTTGACGTTTAGAACCTGGTTGACTTCATAGTGGGTCGTGTATTGGTCAGCCCGTCCTATATCTACTACTTTAACATCCAGTGGTTCGACATCTAGCCCCATTTAGCCTTAAATTTATTTTTCAGCTTCACCTCACAGACCATCCTGTGGAACATTGAAGTTCTGTAACTTCCTCTCTAGATTTGAGGTCTAGAAAGATTCAAAATTGAAGCTTTTTTCTCCAAAGCTGCATGTGGATTTGCAGTACAAATGATACCCAAGAAGATATGTACTTTATAGTTCTGTGTCCAGGATTCTCTATTGATCTAAATAGGAGAATATTTCCTAATTTTCATGATTCCAGGAATGCATTTTTTAGTATGTCGCATATAAAAATATAAAATAAATGAAAACGCACCAATGGGAGGCAACAATTTTTTTTTTTAATCAAGTTAAGCAAATAACTCGCCTCGTATATTTAACTGAATACTTTTTGCCATTTTTAACAATGAAAACTGAAAGGAATAGGTAGCCTCTGATAAAGCTGTGTACACACAGTCAAACTCAGACTACTCCTTTCATAATTCCGAAATCTACTTGTTTTCCATCATATTCTAGAGGCTCAGTTACATAGTTTTTTCTACCTCACAGAGAAATATCTTCAAACGCAGCAGACTTTCACAGAGCACTGATTTATGACTAAAACATATACATGTTCACTCGGAAGCACAAGATGATGAACCTTCATGTGATATGAGATTTAATAAACATTCTAACCACTTAAAGAAGGAAGAACCGAGGAGAGAAGATGCAAAACCATGATTCTCCAGCATTGGATCATTCATAGAGTCAAATACTTGAATCATACCTGGTCATCAAGCTGGGAGTCCCATGGTGAATTTTTCAATAGTATTACCAAAAATTGCATTTAAAACAGTATAACCAGTGTCACATTGGTAGCACACCCCCTTCCTTAGAAAAGACTCTCGCCGCTAGCCAGTGAGTGATTGGGAGTCTCCCTGAGCTCTGCTCAGTTACAGTATTTTCTTCTCAACTTTTGACCTCCAGTCTCCGCTTTAGCTGCTCTCAAGGTATTTCTTGGACTTTATACTTTTGACCTTCCTGCCTTTGAGATGCCAGAGCCTAAAAAAGGGCTGTTTAGGTCCTGTAAAACCTGTGGGAAGTGTAAGCTATTTTCTGAAGACCCCCACAAACAGTGTCTGTATTGCCTCTACCCTGACCACAAACCCAGGGAATGCAAATATTGCTGCACTTTTTCAGCTAAAACCCTCAAAGATAGGGAGGGTAGGCTATTACTCTGGCTACAGAAGAAAAAGGCTGCTTCAGATTTGGAGTCTGAACCTTATCATGGGGACTCTAAGAGATCTAAATCCCAGGACAAATCTGAGCCTAAACACAGGAAATCTCAGTCAGAGGCTTCAAAACCCTCTGCAGCTCCTTCGTCTGCCTCTGTCTCCTCTCAGAGACCAATCTTCTCGACCGTTGTCGTCGAAGATTTCACTCTCCTCAAGAAAGCCAGAGGTTCCTGCACCGTCGACAGCTTCATCGACTACGACGTTAACGGTTAAGACGTCGATGGCAGCAACGACGACGGGAGGTTCGACGACGGTAATGTCGTCGACGAGGCAGTCACCGTCTACGAGAATTTCACTGTCGACTACTGGTTAGTCGACAGTTCCGGCGACGACGTCCCCGCAGATGAAAGCCGTACACGCACCGTCGACGGTACCACAGACGATTGCATCGATGGTTGCACCGTCGTCGAGTCCGTCGGCGGGTCCTTCAACCTAGGGAAGAATCAGTCTCCTTCAGCACAGGCAAATCCAGGATTACTCAAAGATATCTCCTTTACCTCCTGCTCGCCTTCTGGACTTCCAAGAGTCCGAGGATGAAGGTATGTTTGGCCCTGCATACAGTCCATCGCAGTTAAGGGTCAAGGGCCAAGATTCTGATGATGACATTGAGGGCAATGATCCATCTTCTTATCTGGCAGGAGAATTTTCATTTGAGGAAAGAGACACATCCATCATGCAGAGGAGGCAAGAATCCTTCCAGGAACGCTATCCTTACGATGAGTGGAGGAGCGCCATCAGTTCAGGGAACCATCAATGAACGTTCCAATGTCTGTTGTCTGATCTCCGTCACATGCTTAACGATTATTACAAGCGTTTTCCAGACACAAATGCTCCTCAGAGGCCTTTACCTCCCCAAGAGGTATCCACTATTCTTCTGGGTCAAAGTACTACCAAATCCACAAGGGGGAAGACCCTTCCTCCTCCTATAGTCATCACAGAGGACACTCAAGATGCTCAGACGGAAGAAGGTGAGATGTAAACAAATACAGACGCCCATGATGAATGGGATGACTACGTAGCCCCTATGCCACCATCTCCTAACCATCCTGCTGCGGATTCCCCTCCGGCAGATATCGGGGGATTCCATGACCTTCTGGAGCAGGCTTCCAAACGTTTTGATTTACCAATGCCAACCAAACAGACAGTGTTTTCTATATGATTTTAAACCAGGCACTCCACGTTCAGTGAGAGCAATTCCTAAAATTGACTTTCTATGGCAAGAAGGGCTAAAGTTGATTAAGACACCTGCCTCCGTTCCGGCGGTTATTCCAAAACTGGACAAAAAATATAAAGCTCCAGATGACTCGCCTGCGTGCCTCATTGGTCCCCAAAGGCCGGACTCTGTGATCATGCAGGCAGCACAGAGAAGAGCCAAGAATCCAGCATCCCCCTGCACTGCCCCACCGGACAAGGAGGGCCGTCTCCTCGACAATATTGGGAAGAGGTTCTCGGCTTTGGCGGCTACCTCCATTAGAGCCTCTAATGCCTTGGCCATTTTGGGGAGATATGACCGGCAGATGTGGTTGGACATCTCTACTCTGTTGGAATATCTACCAGAGGATAAAAAGAAAGAGGCAAGAGATATTCTTTTGGAGGGAGAAAGAGCATCTTCGGAGCTCATTGAGATGGCTATGGACGTTTCATCCACTGCATTTCGACAGATGGCAGGAGCGGCAGTCCTGTGTTCTCCAGGGATGGTTAAAAGCAACCACCTTTCGTCCTGAGGTACAGGCCAAGGTTTTAGATATGCCCTTTGATGGGGAGTGCTTGTTTGGTAAGCACATAGACGAGGAGTTAGTCTAGCAAGAAGGACACGGATACAGTCAAAGCCTTAGGCAATCGCCAGCAGTGCCGCTTTCAGTCCTTTCGGGTTAGAGGTCGGGGGCAATTCTTATCCCGTCCGCAATGTCAGCTGCGGAACCAACCATATCCGCAGACTACCTACCAGCCATACAACTGGTCTTTTCAGTCCAACACCGCTCAGACTTATTTGAGACCAGCAGGACGCAGGAGGCAGCAATCTGCTGGAAAGTCCCACGACTCCAGTAGGAGGCAATGAAGATCATCAGGCCCCTGCTACCATAGTCCTACACCACGATCACTTCTTCTCCGCATCCTTTCAGAAATGGAACTCCCATTTCTTCAGACAGATGGGTTCTAGACATTTTCCAACATGTCCACACACTAGAATTCATTCAGCATCCTCCAAATGTTCCACCGCGCAAAGTTCTGCTCCGTCACCTTCCAGATCTCAAGAAGGAAATAAATTCACTTCTTCTCAAGCAGGCCATAGAGGAAGTACCCCTCAACCAGCAAAACCGGGGGTTTTATTCCCACTTCTTTCTCATCAAAAAGAAAAATGGGAAATGGAGGCAGTTCATGGACCTCAGAATGCTGAACAAGTTTATAAAGAGTCAATCTTTCAGGATGCTCTCTTTAGGAGATTCTTCTTCTAATGGAGAAATGGGATTTTCTGAAGTCTCTCGATCACCACGATGCCTATTTTCATATTCCTATTTACCCTCAACATCGAAAATTTCTCAGGTTCAAGGTGGCAGGGCACCAATATCAATTCAAAGTGCTCCCTTTTGGTTTAAAGTCCGCTCCCAGGGTGTTCACAAAGTGCATGGCACCGATAGCAGCCTTCTTAAGACGTTCAGGTCACCAGGTGTTCCCATACCTGGACGATTGGCTCATAAAGGCTCCGTCTTTCCAAGCGGCAGAAATTTCAACGAGAGCCTGTCTGATTCTCTTCCAGTCTCTAGGTCTTCGCATCAGTCTGGAAAAATCGTCCCTTATCCCGCCCAAATAGTTGGTCTTTCTGGGTGCCGCCCACCGCAGATCTGGGCAAAGCCTTTCCCACTCAGGAAAGAATAATGCGCATTATGGATACGACAAAGCTTCTTTCATCAAGAAGGTTCGCTTCTGTGAGGCAGTACAAGTCCCTGCTGGGGATGATGTCCTCTTGCATCCCACTCATTCCCAATTGCCGACTTCGCATTCGACCGCTGCAGGACCAGCTTGATTCGCAGTGGGTTCAGTCTCAAGGCTCATTCAACGACAAGGTTCGGATGTCTGCTTCAATGACGGTCGCCATGGCCTGATGGATGGTCAAGGACAACCTATCGCAAGGTCTTTCTTTCATTCGCTCTGTACCACAGCTGGTGAAGACCTCGGATGCGTCGATGGATGGATGGGGGGGCTCACCTTCAAGAACTACAGGTTCACGGCAAGTGGTCCAAACAGAAAGCGGAGTCTCATATAAACATTCTGGAACTCAAAGCAGTGTTTTTAGGTCTAAAGGCCTTCTTACCTCGGATCAAAGATGCATCCGTGCTCATCAGGACAGACAACACTATGACAATGTTTTATCTCCGAAAGCAAGGCGGAACGAGATCCCGGGCACTTTCCCTTCTTGCTCAGCAGATATGGGAATGGCTCCTTGCCAACCACATCTCCTTGCGAGTGGAGCATGTGCCAGGGATTCGCAACGAGAAGGCCGACTCTCTCAGCAGGGCCTCCAAACAGTGCCACGAATGGGAGCTCAACGACTAACATTTGAAGGAGGTGTTTCAATCCTGGGGTTCCCAGCATTAAATCTGTTCACTACGTTCCTCAACAAAAAGTGTCCTCTTTTCGCAAGCAGACATTCTCATCAAAATTCATGGGGAGACGCCTTCCAGTTTCCTTGGACGGGGATGTTCGCCTATGCATTTCCCCAGTTTCCACTCATTCTTCAAATACTTAAAAAAAAATGAAGCAAGAGCCTTATCGGATCATTCTCATCGCTCCGGGGTGGGCAAGACAGTTCTGGTACACCGAGCTGCATCGCCTATCAGTGTGCCCCGATTCTCTTCCCTCCAAAGGAGGCTCTTCTCTACATGAACCAGGGCCAAGTGGTTCATCCACAAATTCCCACTCTTCATTTGTCAGCTTGGCTCCTCACTACGCAGAATTTGGGGATTTGAGGCTTTCCGAGGAGTGTACTAAGATACTTCAGAAATCTCGAGCTTCGTCTATGTTGAAATGTTACACAGCTAAATGGAAGAGGTTCTGTACTTGGTGTATTTTGCAAGCATTGCATCCATTCTCTTCATCACCGAAGCAGGTGCTGCCGTATCTCTTGCACTTAGCGAAATCAGGACTTTCTCACTCTTCCATAAGAGTTCATCTTGCTGCAATTTCTAGGAATAGAAGACGTTCAAATCAAACTTCTCTGTGGTCTAACCGACTCGTCAAAGAATTTACGAAGAGGCTTTTAAGAGTTTTCCCGACTGTTAAGTCTCCTACAGTCTTGTCGCAATTAAACGCCGTTTTGTCTCAACTGATGCGTCCTCCCTTTGAGCCAATACACAAATGCGAATTAAAGTTCCTCTCCTGGAAAGTGGCTTTTCTCTTGCCCATTGTCAGCCAGACGTATCAGTGAAATCCAAGCTCTCGCCATAAAAGAACAGTATCTGCAGTTTTTTGCCAGACAGTGTTATCCTACGCACTAACCCTTCTTTTATACCTAAGGTGTCTTCAACTTACCACCTCAATGAGCTGATTGTTTTACCAACGTTCTTTCCTAATCCATCCTCAGCAGCGTAAAGGGCGTTGCACTCTCTGGACATCAAACGATGCTTAAAGTTTTATCTGAAAAGAACGGAGTCATTCCGTAAATCCTCTCAGCTAATGATCTTTCTCGGCACCCAGGAAAGGACAGGCCTTGACCTAGGGCCAACATTGCACGTTGGGTCACCTCCACGATTTCCTTCTGTCATGAAAAAGCTGGTCGTTCACTCCTTGCGAAAGCACAAGCTCATTCTACCAGGAAAGTGGCGACTGCCTCACCCCTGTTTGTGGGAGCATCTCTCCCGGACATTTGCAGGGCGGCAACGTGGGCGAAAGCTCACACATTCACAAAGCATTGTTGGAAAAAGGCAGATATCGCTGTTGGACAAGCTACACTCCGTCTCTTTGCTTAAGGTTGGCGGTTTTTGGCCGGCTATGTTCTCTATAAACTGTGCGTAAATTTGTATGCTTATTATTCTCTTCTTGATTTTCTGATGCTACAAGTTTGTCATGGTGGGATGGTTCGCCTCCTGCCACCATTTCTTTTCTCTTATTATATTTTTACTGCTTACTAGTCGGATTCAAGCATGTGAATCTATAAAAGATTCAATACTGGAGAAAAAACAAGTTACTTACCTGTACACTGTGGTTCTGCAGTATTGATATCTATTATAGATTCACATGCAACCCTCCTTCCTCCCCGATTAGGCTCACCAATTACCTCACAGTTTGTATACCTTTACACTTGTGCTCAATCTGAGGTATGGTGGCTCTGTGGGGAAAGAAAACTCTGAGGTCTCAGCTGTGATTGGCTGAAGTTTGGATGTTCTAAAATGAGGCTGAAAAGTTACTTAAGTGAGTTTTTCTGTTCTATGGAGGTCTTTGGTAATGTTATATTACTGCTATTTCTTATGTTACCGTGGGACTCCCACCATGACGACGGGGAAGATTCAAGCATGTGAATCTATAAAAGATATCAATACTGGAGAACCAGTGTACAGGTAAGTAACTTGTTTTTATGCTCTCCGCTCTTGATGATTTGCGTGGGGCAGGTAACATCAGAGAAACAGTAACCTTGGTCCTGTTGGACGTCTCTGCAGCTTTCGACGTGACCAACTATAAAATCTTGGTTGAATGTGTGGAAACCACTAGTATAAAAGGCTTCACTCTAGAATGGATTAAATCTTTTCTAGACAACTGTACCCAAGCTAGTCACCTTGGCTTATTTAAAACCAAGGCAGTCCAGGTCAAATGTGGGGTACCTCGGGGATCTTCTGTATCCCTGCCCCCTTTTTAACCTCTAGGTGAGGCCTCTCATCAAAGAACTTGGGCATGTAAATAGAATTTTACACAACTAAGCAAGTATGTGGTATGTTTGGGAGTGTATGGCCAATAACTAATTGAAACTTAATGCTGGTAAGACAAAAATGGTAATTTTACACAAGAAGGGCAGCCTATGTAGCCAATTATACTGGCCTCCTGACTTGGGCCTGGCTCCCACTCCCAATCACCAAGCTAAAAGCTTTGGAGTCATCATTGATGGCGACTGGAACTCGAAATTACAAATGGGTGCAGTGATCTTTTCCTGTATACTAACATTAAGAAAGATTTTTTTTTTTTAAATGCTACGTTTCTCTCTGGTGAAGCCTTAAAAATGGTTATTCTAGCTCTAGTAATATTCAAACTAGACTAATCAAATTTCCTATACCTGAGCCTCCCAAAAACATTGATCTACAGCAGGCTTCAACCTTTTCTGGAATAAGAGCTACTTATTTTAAATAAAAATCATCAAGTGCTACTAACTTTGTTATAGCTTTTTCAGTGACCACAGCATACAAGATTACATTAGTGGCCATCATCTTCAAGATCACCAGCAATAATCTCCTCAGTGTATCAGGCACTGTTGCCAATTGTGATGTAAAAAATGCTTTGTCAGTGTGGAATGCCTCTGCGTAGATAATACATAAAAGCCATAGCGTCAGTGTCCCTGACACCATGTTAATAATATTATTAATAAGCCTCCCAACACCCCATGATTTATCAGTCAAATAGAAACGTTAAATATATTTTGGAAATTCATCCATTTTTCTCAAAACATCAGCTTACAAGTTATTAAAATACACCCATTCTAGGCTCAAATACACACTTTTCAATTTAGTTAAGCATATATTAATTCAACCAAGCAAACTCTTCTAATTAAGTACTCTGGACTGGTTTTTATATTTGAGATCGTTACAGGTTCTTGCAGGAGGGAATCCTGTAGCCGCCATGTACCTCTAAGTCCATGGCGTTGGGTCAGAAGAAAGTGAGACTGCAAAAGAGTGATCCATGGTTTGTAAGTGTGATAGGGTGTGGATTGCCTCAACAAGGTATGAATCAGTTGTTTATCTAGGAAGAGGGGATTGAGCCTGGCATATGATGTGTGCCCTTAAGAAATGTGAATAGTCCCACCCCAGGGGATTCTGTGTTCTCAAAGCATCTACCAGCCTGAGTCCTCCAACAGAAGTTTGACAGGTATCAACAGAGTCACTGATTCTTTCCTGATCGACTGAGCTGAATCCATCTCCGGCTCATAGGTTAGATTAAAGTCCTAAAGAACCCTTCCTCCCCATTATAATTGGCATCAAGGATCACGCTGTATGGAAACAAACCGCCCCCATCAGAAATTATTTGTCCCATTTTAGGGCTATATATGGAGCCTAGTGTTAATGATTCACCTTTCAGAGTGCCCTTTATAGAAGTCCACCGACCTGATTTATCTGTTACAGTCTCTACTACTATTAGGAGACACCTGCAATGGATCAAAATCCACACACCTGCAGTCTCCCTCTGTTGACGTTGGCACAGCTGAGTATCCACTTCAACCAGCATCAGTTCGTTGTCTTGCACTTAATGTCTGTGCCCCAGTGGGTTTCAATGCGTTATTCCGTTTCGCCGGGTTATCATCTCAAGAGCCAGGGACCTCATTTCCCGAGATCTCTTATGTGAGGCCAAGAGATATTTGTCCAGTTGGACCATAATCTGGCACACCACTGATTTTTCTGGAACTGTTCCAGTGCAGCCTTGCATCTCACTAATATCTCCACTCACTTCCGAGTTTTCAACCATCCGTCTTCAATTCAGGGCACTTGGGTCTCAGCAGGTCAGAGTTCGGCTCAGTCTGTCGGGTGGAGGCACATTTAATACCCAACAGGCCTCCAGGATCGATTTGATGGCCTGCCATTTGCCCAGTTAGTCAAAAAGGAGTCGGAAAGGGTAGCCCTCTTCTGTAGTGAACGTTGTTAGTCCTGAGAAAGGAGATGACGGACCGAAAAGCACAACTTTAGACAAGTGTCACTGATGATAGGTCCTGAAAGATTTGTAGATCAAACTCATTATAACGAATAGGACCCATACGCAGCCTCTAAGATTGCTTCTTTGTCCTTGAAATGGAAAAAGGAAACCAAGATGTCAGGATGTCACTTTATATTTGGGTTAAGTGGGCCTGCTCTATGGGCTTGATCAATGCGAAGGGAGTCAGGGCCATGTTTCTCAAGGAGCGTCTCTGCAAGCCTCTGGATGGATCCCTCTTTACCTTCCTTCCTTGCCCAATGATATCTCTCTGATGCAACAATAGCATCTCCACAAGCGATTTTCAAGGTCTTCTTGTTTTTCTTGGAGTTTTATAAGCAGTTCAGTTAGTCACTTGCAGTGAATGACATTCGTCCCGTTCCAGAGAGCGTTCATGTTGCGATGTCTTGAGGTTATTGACCTGGTGGCCCAGATTTCAGACATGCTTTGCTGTAGATTTTTCCGGACTGCTCCAAGTTCATTTTTGAGGTCTGCTAAAGATTGCAGCATAAAGCTTTCAGGGGAAACAGCCTTTACAACGAGGTGTTTACTACATTGTGCCTTTACTGCACATTTTTTACCATGCATGTTTTTACCACATATATTCCTTTACAAAGCATGCCTTTACCACGCATGTAAGGTAAGATGGGTAGTGTGTGAGGTCTCCAATCTGACATATGGCACGCCATTCTCCTTGCCCCTCCAGAGCTTAATGTAGTGATGGATGCGGGCTGAGGAAGTCACCTGGACAAGGTGGGATTCAGAGGTCTTTCTTCTCAGATGTAACCATGCCACGACATAAATCTTATGGTGGTAAGAGCCATTCATCTGGCCGTAAAGGCCTTTGATCCTTCCATCAAGGGCCGTTCGTCCCTGTTGCTGACAGATTATGACTGCCATATGGTACTGCAACAAGTAGACCAGAATGTGGTCTTGTGCCTACTATATGGAGACTTCGGAGCTTTGGCAATTCACAGGATTTCCCTGACAGTTAGTCAGCTAGTGGGATCCCTAGTGGCGCTTGCATCTGAAGGTGGCACAGAATATCTTCTCCCAGTGGGAGTAGATACTATCTATGCCTTTTCTGCCGACGGAGCACAAAAGACCGCCCTCAATGGTATCTTCTTATCCTAACACACTCAACCTCCCTATGAGCACCTCCATTACACAACACAACTGGTCCTCCACCCTCCTTCCTTCCCCTGCCACTCCTTCCAATCGAGCAGGGATTCCGCAAGATTTTAAGGACGCATCCCATTTCCCGGACCTTCGCATTTCCGCCTCACCTTATCCAGACATCCCTCGAGGCCCCTCCTCTTCCCTGGATCTCTCCCCTCAGTTTCTATCCCTGAACCATCACTCAGACCTGGTTGCACGTCTGGACAAGTTATCTCTCCAAGTGCACCTTCTCTCTCACGAACTCCATGAACTGAAAGCCCTCTCACTTGACCATCTACCCTTGCTCAGTTCTCTTATTTCCTTAGGAAAGCTGCCCACAGTCCCCGCCAGCGCACCCACTGGCCTTGACCAGCACTCCTCGCACCTTATATCTAAAACCTTACCCCTCCCTAACGCCCCCTCCCGCCCTAGAAGAATGATGGTCGAGCTTGCGACCAGTGATATCTAGGATCTACTCCTCTCTTACTCTATCACTCTAGACACTGACAAGATCCCTATAGCCCAAATACAAGCCATTCACGCCAACCCACACAGGGAACCCTCTAACAACCGCAGAGTCGTAAATAGCGACAACCTCAAGCAAGTGAACTTCACTCAGACTCCTACATCACACACGCCTATACGTCTGAAATGCGCACTACTCAATTGTAGATCAGCCAGCAAACATGCCTCTGATATCTTTGACCTCATCCAAAACAATGAGCTAGATATCATCATCCTCACGGAAACATGGCTAAATCCTTTCTCCACCCCTATCTTAGACCTCTTAGTACCTCCTAGTCATGACATAATCCGTCTAGACAGATCTAAGCAGGGCGGTGGACTAGCTTGTATACACCGGAATACACTATCTGTTTCCCTCATAGAGACCGCCATCCCATTCGCAGTTGAATACCTTTGCCTCAACATCTCTAGTAATCACCTCCCGGTTTGCAAACTTCATACTTTCTACCACCCTCCTGGTGATAACTTCCTCTTCATTAAACAACTAATGGAAATCATCTCTTCCAACGACGACCCCTCAGTGTCCCAAATCTACCTCGGTGATTTCAACCTTCACTGGTCTAATCCTAATGACCAAGCGGTGATCTGCCTAAACTCATTCTTATCGGATCTGGACCCTACCCAATTCTGCGACCGGCCAACTCACAACAAAGGAGAAATTCTGGACCTCATCATTTCAAAAGGTAATACCATCACATTGGAGGACATTACCCCTTGTGATTGGTCCGACCATTACAGCATCTTCTTTATTAACAGGGAGGTGATCCGGAAAAGGGATCAACCGAAGAAAATTAAACAGTGGAAAAGGGACCTCAGGAATATTAACACGGAAGGTCTAGCATTCGAATGCAAATATGCCTTGTCTTCTTAAGATGACATGACAGATGTACATGATCTCACTGACTTCTATAACTCCACTATCTCTGGTATAATGGATTCCATAGCACCTCTACAACAAAAAAATGCCTCCTCCAAAATCTCCAAACCCTGGTTCAACGACAACCTAAACTCTGAACGCTGCAACTTAAGGGCAGCTGAACGTTTATGGAGATCAAAACCTTCTGTGGATCATCTAAAAGTCCTTAGTTCTGTAAGGAGCTCCTATAATAAAAAAATCAAGACTGCTAAGGCCGATTACTTCAGATCCCAATGTATTCCAGCCTCCAATCGCTCGAAGAAACTTTTTGAAATTGTCAAACAACAATCAGCGAAAGCACCCACCCACCTTGACTCAGGAGACGACTCTCCTTCATGCGACGATCTGGCTGTTTTCTTTATGGAGAAAACTAAACTCATCAGTATTGACCTCGAATCTAAGAAGGCCCTTCTTACATCATATGAGATTGCGGCTCATCCTGCCCTCTGAGAGGTTAAAGCCTCTTAGTATTAGCACCAAGAAAAGGCCACTTGGGGCTCTTTCACTCCCCTCAGTGAAAATGACATCTACAAAACCCTTCTTAGTATCAACCCTTCTAATAACTTCAGCTACCCGTTGCCACCGTCTGTCTTCAAAGAAATCAAGGATGCCTTCATCCCCCTTTGAACAAAGATTGTCAATGCTTCTTTATCACAAGAAGGGAAGATCCCCAAATGTCTAAAAGCAGCTCGGGTATCACTCATTCTTAAAAAATCTAATGCAGACAGAACTGATCTCAACAACTTTCGTCCCATCTCCAACATCCCCACTCTGGCTAAGCTCCTAGAAAAATGCGTGCAATCGCAACTCTGCTCACACATTGAGAATTTCAAACTCCTGGATCAACATCAATCTGGTTTTCGGAGCGGTCACAGCACAGAATCAACGCTCACTCACATTATGGATGACATTTTAAAAATGTTAGACCATAACGAATCCTACCTCCTAATCCTCCTTGACCTTTCCTCAGCATTCGACATGGTTAATCACGACAACCTCTTAGCCATTCTGGAACACAGAATGGGCCTTTCCGGTCTGGTATTGTAATGGTTCTCGTCCTTCGTTCACAATAGATCCCAAAGAATCAAGGTGAATCAATCCCTATCCCAGCCTTCTACAGTCTCCATGGGGGTCCCTCAAGGGTCTGCCCTTTCTCCCATACTCTTTAATATTTTCCTGGAACCGTTAGCGAACGCTCTAAACTCCATGAACATTCTTTTTCATATGTATGCGGATGACACGCAACTTTACCTGAAAATCACCTCCTCTGAAGACTTCACTCCACTCCACCCTGACGAATACCCAAAACTGGCTAACTGAGAACCACCTCCTGCTCAACACCGCCAACACAGAATTCCTTCTCATATCTCCTCCTAATCAAACCCCCAAGATAGACCTCTGGATGAAACACACTGCCTTCAACTGCTCCTCTCATATCATTGATTCAGCTAAATCTCTCGGAATCACCCTGAACTCGCACTTGAACATGAAGAATCATATTAGTAAGATGTGTAAGGGTGCTAACCACCAGATGAGGATTCTTAGAAATCTAAAACCATTCCTTCCTCAAGAGGACTTCAAGCAGGTGGTTCAAGCTCTTGTCCTGCCGAGGCTAGACTATGGTAGCGCTGCGCTATGCTCTGTGGCCTCCACAAATATACCTTGGCCCCACTCAGGGCTTCCTTGAATGCCGCTGCTAGATTGATTACGGGTACAAAAAGAAATGAACGCATATCCCCAGCCCTAAGATCTCTAAATTGGTTACCCTACGAAGCAAGAATACAGCTAAAGATTGCTTGTTTGACGCACAAAGCCCTCCATTTCAAAACCCCCGGTTACCTGGCTCAAAAGCTATAACTATTAGGAGGGGTAGACCATCAAGAAGTGCAAATACTTTCCTATTGAAACCTCAGACCTTTCGCAAAAAGAGAACGAGGCTCAGAGCTTTCTCTGGCTCGGCACCGAAGATCTGGAACTCTCTCCCACCGGAAGTCCGCAGAATCCCCCACACGGCTGCCTTCAAACATGAAGTAAAAATAATCCTAATGAACAAGTTCTTGCCTTAAATGTTGATGGTTCGTCAGCTTTCTCAATGACCCCTGACTACTCTTTTTGGCCTAACAACTGTAAAGCTCAGGGTTGTCTGTTATACCCTATTAAGTAATGTTTGTTCTCATCCTGGTACATTATTAATTATGTTATTCGCTGTTACCCCCATTGCAGTTTCCCCTTTACTTTGTTCTTCCCTTCCATTACTTGAAGCGCTCTGATACCCTTCGGGGTCATGTTCGCGCTATGCAAAACTTTATAAATAAATAAAATAGTGGTGCATAGATTTATTCTCTGTCTACAGCTTTTTGCACTTCTGAGTTTCCTTCTCATGGGTCTCTAGGAAACCTTTCCTGTTTTCGGTGGGGCTCTGGCCTCCTATACGTGTTTCAGCCTCTGCCGTTGATACTGCAGGTCCTGAGTAAAGTCAAGTGGAACTAAGTACAGCTGATTCTGGTGGCTCCTGTTTGGCCCAAGTAGGCCTGATTCTCCGAGCTGCTGATGCTTAGCATCTGTCCTCTACTTTGGCTTCCTCTTAGGGAGGAATTTTTGTCCGAGCATCAAGTCAGGGTGCCTACCTACACAATCTACACCATCTTATGTAAAGACTGAGCTGAATCAATAGAGGGGCTTTGACCTACCATTTGAAGTAGTAAATGTGATTTTAGCAGCCCTACACTCTTCCACCTAATCAGTGTCTTCAAGTCGCTGGTCCGAGTTTCTCTCCTATTGTGAGGAGAAGCAGGTTGATCCTCTACAAACTAAACTGTCAGATACACTTGTGTATGTGTTATCTTTGGCCTGGCAAAGCTGTGTTGTGGACTCTGTTAAGAGATACTTATCAGCCCAGTTGGCTTTATTTAATTTTTCTGTTCAGCCTTCATTATTGAAATCACTGTTTGTGATGCGCTATCTAAAAAAAGCTTTCACATATGTTTCCTCTTGCCCCCTTAATTATGTTGTAGTGGGACCCCAATTTGGTTCTGACACTCTTGATGTGTACTCTTTTTAAGCCTCTTGACAGCTGATTTTTGAGACTGTTAACTTTGAAGTCGGTGTTCCCCATTTCCATAATTTCTGTATGTTGTGCTAGCGAGCTGCAGGCCTTGTCAGTTCAGCCACCATATATTACCTTATTTCCTGGCAAACTTGTGCTTAGTATATTTGCATCCTGTCTCCCAAACGTGATGTTGCCTTTCAACGTGTGGCTGTCCATCAAGCTTCCGGTGTACTTTTTCTCTACCACTTGCATCCAAAGAGGAGGAGAGACTACACTGGTTGGACCGCAGCTTGCCTTTCGTTTCTGAATTCATAGTTCTAAGGAGTAACAGGAAGGTCAGGTGTTTGCTGGGTTTCACTTGTACAAAGAAAGGAAAAGTGGGCCAGAAAATGACCTTGTCCGGATGGGTTGTCCTCTGCATCAAACTGTTATGTCCTTGCCAAAAGGATTCTCCAGTGCACCTTCAGAGGCATTCGACCAAAGGCTACAACTGCTGCTTTAGTCTGTGGTGTTCTAGATTTGGACATCTGCTAGCCAGTCACATTGGCACCTGTACATCCTTTTACCAGGCGTTAATGCATAAAGTCCATCGTGTGCTGAGGGGGCAGTTTGCCTGCTTAATCATGCAGGAATTCTTGGTTTAACGACCACTCCGCAACCCACTTCCTTAGAGTGAGCATAAGTTTGGTGACAAATCAGCTATTAGAAATATCATCAGAAGAATATATAACTTATTTTCAGTAACACTCTCTCTCTCTCAGGGGATCTCCATTGATAGTGATAAGCACTGAATATTCCCGCCCACGTGCAAGGATTATTTGACTGCTTAAATCTTCCACAAACCCTTTTCAAAAAGATGATGATGAAGTAAGAGGACAGTGTAGGCCCTACAGGCTGCCATTATGTAAGTATCCCATCATGCCCAGCAGGTGGCCGTTGTTTCAGTTCTTTTTTCCAGCTCCTGGTGACAGGATATTGGAGCACTGAGCTTGGCCTTTTTCGCTTCTTTTCCTCAAAAATCGCACTAGGAGTTTTTTGGCAACTGTTTCACTCTACGGATTTCATATGTTCCAGTGTTTTTCTGTTTTTTCTGACAGAAGTCTTTTTCCATTTGTCAAATAAAATGCTATCTTTATTTGACAAGTGTCCTGCCTGTGGAAGAAAGAAGGCCAAGCCAGACCCTCATGTCTGCATCATCTGCCTTCTTGAGAGCCACGTTCCTGACAGGTGTCCACAATGCAAGAAGTTTTCCAGGCACACCTTGAAGGAAAGGGAGAAGATTTGCCTCCATGATACAGAGAAGCGAAGCAGGCAACAGGTACAATGAGAAGGTGGGACATCCAGAGAGCGAGGAGAGGGTCAGTCCTCTACCAGGGCTCTTCCACCTTCCTCTGAGGACTCCAGGCACAGGAGATACAAAAAGAGAAGCCCACATCAAAAACAATATTGTTCTAGGACGACGTCAAGAGCATCTACCTCTAGATAAGGTACAGTCTCTACATTTTCGCCGTTGAGGGCTGGGTCGACGTCGAAGAGGAGACGACGTTCGACATCAAGACATAGGATACCATGACATCAATGTTCAGGAAAAGGTCGACGTCCAGACTATTCAGACCTGTGGAAAAAGTCAGAAAATCAAGACCAAGACTTCTACCATCCTATTCTGACTCTGAATACCCCAGCACATAGTCTCCGTCGTCTCCTATCCTGCTTCCAAACTCTCCTATGCCTCCTCCACCTCCGACTTTGCCTCCTCCAGCACCTCTTCCACCTCATTTGCCAGCGCAGCTTCCACAGCCACAACCTGTAGAAGATCCTCCACCAAGGCCTCTACTTTCTCCTCGGCGATCACAATCCAGATTTCCTCGTCTTTCGAGACATTCCAGGAATCGCCATAGGTCCTGGTGTTCCTCGTTACGACCATCTTCTTGACGCACACATGGCCATTATGTATCCAGGTCCAGGTCTAGAACATGTACAAGTTTGTTGTTTGACCTACTATTCTTCATCTTCCTCCTCCAGCACTGCCAGATATTCACCCACACTGTCTGATTCTCCCCCAGCCAAGTCTCTCCAGTGGATGACAAACTCCTTTCAGCAGGTACTTGTGCGAGGTGCTTCAAGATTGAACATTCCAATGCGGGCTTTCACTCCATCTACATCAGTGATTTTCGAGACGCTTCACCACCGAACAACATCCAAACCCCTCCTACCACTGGTTCAGGTCTATTGGAACCAGCCATGGAGCAGTTTCTTATACCGGCTTCAGCGAAATCGGCTCCATCGAGGATAAAAAAAAAGTATAGACCTCCGGAAGGTCCCGCTGTTTCTCTGCTCAGACCCTCCCCCTGATTCTGTGGTCATTCTTGCAGCAAAGAAACTGCATTCCACTACTCCTTCGTAAACAGTGCCACCAGACAAAGAAAGTAAGAAGTTATATTCAGTGGGGCGCCAGGTTTGTGGTACATCTGCTACTACCATTGAAGCAGCAAGTGCGCCTAGCCTGCTGGGCAGACATGACGGTGCCTTGTGGGACTCCTTACAAACGTTTGCAGAACACCTCCCAAGAGGTCTTCCTTGAGATGATAAATTAGGGCATTATGGTCTCTAGCCAAGTCATTAGTGCTGCTGCCAACTCATCATTACTAACCGCCCACAATGCACTATCATGGTTTGACCCTAAGAAGGCACTCTTGCCTTCGTCTTACAGCCTATTAACAAGAATCCCAACAACGTATTCTTAATCTTCCCTTCTCTGGATCCACCTTATTCGGCAGTCATACCGATGATGAAATGGCTCGGATGACGTCCGAGATAGAGACCCTGAAGGTGGTAAGTCTCGAGAAACAAAAAGTACAACGAAAGCACACCCACAAACCATATCAACTACGTTTTTACCCGCTGAGGGTTCAAACCCCTCAATAATACCAAGGTCACCAACAACTGCAGCAAGAAAGACCTTCTCAACAACAGCAACATCTCCAACCCAGAGGAAGAGCTAACCACCAGCCTGCTCAAGGGGGAAACCTCCAGCAAGCTTCAAGAAATGAATCTCTGCTTCCCCCTCTTCCGTTAGCCACTCATTTCCTGACAGAGTGGCAATCCATCACAAAAGACGATACCGAAACCATCCAATCAGCATCTGCAGATGCTGCACTCAGAAGTGAACATCCTTCTTCAAAAGCAAGCGGTGGAGACTGTTCCTCCCAAACATTTACGCACGGGTATTCACTCCCTTTTATTTTATGGTAAAAAAGAAAGGCCCCAAAAACGAATTCAGACCCATTCTAAATCAAAAGATAGCCAACAAATGGATGTTCTGAATTCTTGCTCTGTATCCAATCTATCCCCAAATCACATGGGGGATTGGCTCTGTTCGATAGACCTCCAGGATGCATAGGTTCACGTTCCAATAGCCAGGAAGCACCGCAAATTCTTGAATTTTGTCATAGGTCACAATCCCTACAAGTACAAAGTGCTTCTATTCGGCCTCAAACTAGCCCCTAGAACTTTCTCTAAGTGAATGGCAGTGGTTGCTGCACATTTCAGAATACTCTGAATATTCGTCTATCCATATCTAGACGACTGGCTCATCAAGGCGTCAACACCACAAGAAGCCCGACTTCATTATCAGTTGATGAGCAGTCTTTTCCACTGATTAGGACTGCATGTCAATCACAGCAAATCGACCTCTACTCCAGTCCAGTCTCAGTATTACTTAGTGGCCACCATCGACACCACGTAAGCTAGAGTGTATCCTTCGGAAGAGAGACTGTTATCAATTTGTCTAATGTGTCACTCATGAAAATCTCTCATCCCACAGTGAGAACGGTGTCATTTCTTCTCTGCTCGATGGCTTCCTATAGTTTTCTGACTCCGAATGCCCGTCTCTACAAGAGACCCCTACAAGAATGCCTGGCAGATCAGGGGGCTCAATAGTCGGGCGATTTGGGAGGACAAGATCACACTCTCCCAAAGCAAAGTAGTCCCTGAAAAGGTGGTGCTTTCCGACAAACCTACTTCAAGGTATGCTATTTCATTAGGATGTTCCCTCTCAGACAGTAGTGACAGTTGCATCTGTTTGGTTGGGGAGCACATATGGATCACCTTCAAATCCAGGGTACATGGTCTTCGAAAGAGATGACTGATCACATCAATCTCCTTGAGCTACGAGCGGTTCACCTTGCGTTGAAGGCTTTTCTCCCATCCTTCAACACAACATCCCTGCTTGTTTAGACAGACAACACGACAACCTTGTACTACCTGAACAAGCAATGGGGAACAAGGTCCAGACCATTGTCTCATGAAGCCCAGACAGTTTGGAATTATTTGATAGCCAGAGACTTGTGAATCACTGCAACTCATCAGCCAGGTGTTAAAAATATTCAAGCAGACTCTCTAAACAGAGAGCTTCAGGAAAACCACGAATGGGTCCTTCACGACGACCTTGCGCAAAGGATTTTCAGCATGTGAGGCCCTCCCCACATAGATTAATTCGTCACTGCAAAAAAAAAAAAATGCCCAGGCTTTGCCTCGAAGTTTTTTGAAACCAGGGACAATGGAGAATGCCCCATGGATTGAATGGTCTGACAAATTTATCTACGCTGTTCTTCCGACCATCCTGATTCCATCAGTTCTCATCAAACTGTGTTACTCGTGGGTCAGAATGATCTTGATAGCTCCGGAGTGGCCCCGACAATGGTGGTTCACAGACCTTCTCCACATGTCAGAGCATCCTCATGTCAACCTGCCGTGCAGACCGGGTCTTCTCACGGAGTTCAGAGGCCAGATGGTTCATCCCAACCTCTCCCCTTTGAGTTTGTCAGCATGGCTCCAGAACTAGGTCAATATGGACATTTGAACCTTCCACAAGAATGCATGAACATTCTCAAGGAGGCTAAACGACCTTCAACACGTTCAACGTATTCATTTAAATGGAAGAGATTTTGTATTTGGTGTTCTGACAAGAACTTGGATCCAATGACCTGTCAAGAAGATGCAATTCTTCCATATTTGCTTCTTTTGGCCAAATAAGGCTTATAATTTTCTTCCCTAAAAGTTAATTTGGCAGCAATTACTGCCTACAGAAAATGTCCTACACAAACCTCTTTTTTCAAAATTCCTGTTATCAAGGACTTTTTAGAGGGTTTTAAAAAGATTTTCCCTCCAATACAGCATCTATCTCCTCCCTAGGAGTTGAATATGTTCCTTTTCACGCCTCATGCAGGCCCCTTTTGAGCCCATTCATAAATCCTTGTTGCAGCATCTCTCTTTGAGAGAGCCATACACGTTTTTTCATTCTAGTAAGGTGGTCATGAGGACTCATCCAAAACTCCTACCGAAAGTTATTTTGGATTTTCACATTAATCAGACCATTTCTTTACCTACCTTCTTTCAGCACCCTTCTACACAAGCTGAAAGGACTCTCCATTCTCTAGACATCGGGCAAGTCTAAAAATGTATCTGGACAAAACAAAGGATATCCGTAAGTCGGACTAATTGCTTGCAAGCCGTATAGGTTTAGCCACGTCCAAACGGTCCACGTCCCGAAAGAATAGTGCTATCAGAAGGCAAATAAGGTTCTGTCCGGTAGACCTAAAGCTCATTCCACTAGAGGGAAAGCAGCAACAGCTGATTCACTGAGAAATATACTAATCGGTGAGATCTGTAAAGCGGCTACAGGAGGATCTGTGGACTCTTTTACCAAACATTGTTTGGATTCAGATGCTAGAACATATGATCAAGCAGGACAGGCCTACCTGAGAAATGTATTTGCTTAATCTAGTTGGTTGATCTTTTTCACCGCACTCTGGTGTGGATGGGCTTGCAACTCTATATAATACTTATGACTATCAAGAGATCCCCGAAGAGAGAAGGAGTGTTATTTTTTTTTTTAACCTGAGATCCCAGTTCTCTCAGGGAAATTGCCATTGAAATCATAAGCAACCCCCCCTAGTCCCCTGTGGAAATGACCGAGACGATTATTGGACCGATCTAACACTGCCACATCTCAGCAAAAAAAACATAAGCAACTGCCACCTGCTGAGCATGATGGGATACTGGTGGTCTCTGGGCACTTAAAGGCGGAGACGCTTTTTTCACATTTACATAGTGGCAGCCTATAAGGCTACACTGGCCTCTTTTCCTTCATCTTTCTCTTTTTAAAAAGAGTTTGTAAAAGAGATTTAAGCAGTCAAATAACTTTTGTCCAGTAAATTTGTCTTAAGGTTTTATATTCAAATATATATTCATTTCCTTTTTTAAATTCAATCTGAAGAAATTGGCCCATAATAGCATTCTTACCTTCCTCAAAAAAGGCGAACTTCTATACTTAGGATGACAAATTATAGAAAGTGCTCCGGGATCCCTGTACGTGGGCGGGACTATTCAGTGTTTTTGACTTCAATGGAGATTTCCCTGAGAGGGAACTGGGATTAATGGTAAGAAACCATTCCTTCTGGTGGATACCCTAACAGCTGATTTCTCGTCAACCCTCCCATTCTGTGTTGTGGACTTTGGGGTCTTGTTAAGGTCCCAGGTTATCTGTCTCACAGTGCCAGTGAAAGATGAACTCTTAGCAATGTTCTGCATTCTCGGGCACTGAATGCTGACTGATTAAACTAAGGCAGGATGACGTCACAACAGCATATGGCACTACCTTGCAGCAAGCAAGAGCTACTGCAAGAGAGTCTGGTGCAGTATGGGGCGAGATTCACCAGGTAAGGAATTTGCAGCTAGGTGGAGTATCCACGAGAGAGCATTATCAAAGATAATTACATTATTTTTTTCAATTAAGAAGTTACAGGAATCCCATAGGTTTAAGTCCTTCTCCGTCCTTCAAATGGAATTCAAGCTATCCCAGTGAGGAACTTGCATATATATTTTTTAATATTTGCATTTCTGTAATTTATGGGATGAGATTGAAGGGGGTTGGCGTACTTTGGAGATATTAGAGGATGTTTGTTTATCTGCGGTAGTAAACACATTATAACAAGCATGCATTAAAAAACCGACTCTGTTTCTGATCATGGGGATATTCTGGTACAATGGGGGGGGAGTGGGAGGGGGAGAACAATAGGAATTCCAGAGAAAGAATCGGTATATTTTCACCATATTAAGCATAAGACACTTCTGGACCTTATTTAGAGTATATACAGTTTTATTGCATTTATCACTTATACTAGACCTGGTAAGGATTGAAAAAACCTTCCACAAACAGGTGATAGATACTCTATATGCAGCATATATCTAGGGGATTGGGTACGTCTCATTTATAACTGACCCGAGTTGGAACATCACTGGGAGGCTTTCACCCAGAACAAGTGAAATTTGAGACCACTGGGTTGGATATATAGAAGGGAGAATTTGTTTCCAATTTGGATGTAACATTTAATTCAAGGTTCGCTGCATCAGTGGTAGCAAGATCAGTTAGGGAGCAGCACAGGAAGGCTAGACTTCCTCACAATTATGTGGTATGGGGGAATAAAATGAAGGCAGTAATGCCGACAGAAAATTATTTTCTACACATCAGGGCAAAATGAGAAAATAGATCAGGGTTTAGGTAGGTTTTAATAGGAAGTTATTTAATTTTTCCCAAAATAATTCATTGCGTGGCCTATATCCTGGGTAACGTCCCTACCTTATAGGCGCTTTGTAAAACAACATAAATAACAGTGTCTTTGATTATGGCTTTTGAAATACACTTAAGGAGATGAGCACTGGTAAAACTGCACAGGCTGTTAGTAAGTGGTTGGTGTGATATACTAATTGGATAAGATAGATCAGCTAGAGAAATTCTGGCTTTTAGTAAGAAAATCAATTGTTATCTCGAAAATGTACGTTAAGAGTTTTGAGTATTATGTATATAAATCAGTGTATTTGATTTATAAGCGTCATTAGAAAAGCAAATGCAAAAAAAAAATAGATCTCTTCACAGGCACACAGTGCACAGATATCACCCTATTATCAACAAGGGATAAATGGAAATGCCCTTTTGATCATTTTGGACGGAGCGTTAGAGCAAATCAAACTCACCCCCAGTCAACTGATCTGGGTTTAATCCATCATCATTCTTTAGCTCACTCCACCACCCCAGTTCAGACATGGCCATATGCTCCATCCATCATCCCCTTTGGTGTTGCTTTGTTCGCCCTAGGTTGGCAGGGTATGCCCAGACGTGGGTCCCTTGCTCACTTTGCCACTGGATTCAAGCTAGCCTGGCTGATGACGGCTGAATAGCCAGAAACCGGTCCCAGGATGCTTGTTTCCTGTCCAGGGAAGACATGGCTTGGCAGTTCGGGCTGGACTGTTCCCATGAGGCACAGGGTCAGACTGATTTGCATATGGCCATGTCTGAACTGGGGTGGTGGAGTGAGCTAAAGAATGATGATGGATTAAACCCAGATCAGTTGACTGGGGGTGAGTGTTTGATTTGCTCTAACGCTCCGTCCATCATCCCCTTTGGTGTTGCTTTTGATCATTTGGTCAGGAACATTTCTGTCTGACACCTTTCCTCAAATCTATTTGATCATGTCTCATGATCAAGTTGATCTAATCCAAGATCACAAGAATCCTCATAGATCCATAGGGGCCTCCAGAGTGCTGGTATACCAACCTGATACACTTGTCAGAACGGTCACTCAAGAGACTGCAGTGCATACCGTACCTGCTGGTCAAGATGCATGGGGCTGATGCATTATTATTGTAGCCCTTAGCAGTTTGGCTTCTGAAGTCATCCAATTGGAACATTTAAATTCTCCCTTAAGACTGTGCATCTTAAAGGAAACAAAGCATCTATTCACCAGACCTCTGTGCTTTCAGAGGGTGCATAAAACCGAGTATTGATCCCATCCGGTGCAGAGAAGTTGATACTGACTTTTCTCTTCTTGGATGAGTAGGGGCTATTCGATTAGTGCCCATCTTGCAGCTGTTGTTGGTAGCAGAAAATGTCCTTCACTCCGAAAGCTCTTTCTGTTCGTCATAATTTCTCTATGACTCGATGTGATAAGACTCGCTATCAGCTGAGCAAAAGGACCTAGTAGGATTGTAAGCAGTAACTTTATACACCAGAAGCTCTGAGTGATACTCATCTTTGTGCATCAGACACATAAATGTATGCATTGTTTGCTATGAACAGGAAGCCAGTCAAAAACCACCCTTGCCATGTGATCACTCCTCTTCAATTCCATCAGAATTTGCACTGCAGAAATGTGAATAGCCTAAAGTCTTGAATAAATGCCAATGAATGGCCTATTTAGATTGCATTTGACTCATCTAATCATGAAGATATGAAAGCAGTAACTAAAAAGACTTTGATGGAATAAAAAACATTTCTAAAAATGTTTTCAAGTCCCACGGAGGAAAAGGCTAGCTTTATGGACACCCTTGACCCCCAGAGCAGGTGTCAGTTCAGTTTCCATTGACCCACTAAATCTTTACTACTGTTACTGGACACATGGGGGTGGTTCCAAAGATGTTGGCCAGGAGTTTAGCCCATAGTTGTATCTCTAAAATGCTTCACTTTCATTTAGTTTGAGTCTTTTGTAGCACATCCACATTATCCATAGGTTTAAGACAGGATTAGAAATTTTCTGTAGTTCCACCCTGATCACTCCATACCTCAGGATGATGTAGGTACATCGGCATGCTTATTTAAAAAAGAAAAACTGATAGCACGTGATAGGTAATCAGGAGATATAGATCTTTAAATTGAAAGTGAGAAGGCTGATGGTAGAGGGATCCCGATTGACAATAGCTTTGCTGGCTGACTCTAAAGTGAAGTGTAACTACTCATCCACTCATTGGAAACACGAAGCAGAAAAATAATCATATCCAGCCAGTGCCATGTCACTAATACCAACCAAGTGCAGTCTTGTGAGGAGCGCCTGGAGCTGTTTTAGTCACTTAGCTGGTCTGGGAGCAGCAGTGCTTTAATTTCTCCCCGAACCTCCAAAGGTTTGCATCCAGCAGTCTTCTGAGGTGACCACAAACTCCTTCCCAAGCCCTCGATTAAATCCAGCTTGCTCATGGTGCAACTTATTTTTGGTCTCAACAATATCTTGCAGTTGGTCCTCAACTGCTTTTTTCAAGATGGGAAATTGGCCTGTAGCTTGCTGGGAATTGGTGGCTTCTTTATCAGTGAAACGACTACAGTCAGTGCAGCAGGAATTAATCCAGAAACTGCAGACACTATGCAGATCTTCAACTAAAGAAAAGGAGGATTTTAGAAACTTGGATTAACATGGATCATGTGGTGCGCTGAAAATAGAGTTCAGTGGGTTAGGAAATGCATAATAATGACTGAGTAATTTAAACAATTAAATGTATGGTGGCTAGTCAAAATAAGGGAACAACGTGTACATGAATTCAGATTTCAATCAGGAATTGCTTACGGCAATCTTATAATGCAAATAGTTTCACATGGATTTTCAAAGCTCAGCCAAGGAAGCAGGCTGTTTTATGTCATAATTGGCAAGGAGGTTGTCTCAGTACTGACAAGACAACTCGTAAACGATGTAGGCACAAATATGTACGTACTGGCAAAACAGGAAAGTGCAGTAATAACTTGGAATGTACAGCGATTTAAGACTTCTAGCACCTTCTAGCTAAAGGTGTGGATAGTCTAATGATTTCGAAGAGAATAGAGAAACTGAAAAGTCTCAAGATCAATGTAGACATGGGAGAGTAGGTAATCTGGCTGAGAATAAAATAGAAAAATTACCTGGATAAAAATTTTGGAAGGAGGAAGGGTTGTCGTATAACTTTTTGTTTAAGAACATAAACTTCAATAAATGGTTTTTTTAAATGAATTTTTTACAGTTCTGGGTATTCCCTCCCATACCTTTGTCTCTAAGCCTATACTCTACTCTGAGAGAGAGAGAGCATGCATGAACTGTGTTGGAGCTAGTTTCCCTTTTCTTTACGTCTTTTATTTTTTATAACCAATGTTTTTTGATTTTCTTGTACAAGATAAGAGATTGAAAAAGATACATCACATACACACTAAATGAAACTTCTGTACTTCTTTTATTTACACTTCTAATGCTCTATTGAAGCCCAGCTCCAGGATTCTGGATCTGAGAGGGCTATGGAGATGCATGGGGAAGTGAGCAAAAATCAACCGTGTTTTTGGAGATCGAGAATTTAGACTTTGCTGTTCATAGTGTTGATTTTGGTATTAAAATATTCCAAAAAACATGCACCAATACCACAACACAATAGCATCAGATCAATTGCAATTTGTAATACAAAGTACAATCCACTGGCACACCTAAATCTGCTAAAATTAATTAAAACATAAATAAACCTTAAAAATGTCCTCCTCCGTTGCCATGCTTTGAACAGGAAATTTGTAGTGCAAAACTGAATAAATCTATTGTCTGTACTATTGCAAATAATCAAGACCTTGTTCTGCCACCCATAATAAATAAATAAAAGGGCTTGAGCCATTAACATTCATGTCTTTGATACTGCAGTAAAAATTAAAGTGCATTTCATCTCCTTGTTACACTTCAGAGTTTTAGCATAAGCTGTATGCCATTGAGCCATAAATGGAAGCAATATTAAATTCCCAAGTGTAATCTACGAAAAATATTTCGTGTTTGGGCAGTGTCATCCGAGCACAATACAATTCCTTCCCCAGGTCTTATTTGTTGCAAATGTACTTAGGCCTATGGAGGATTTGCAAATGGCATGTAGGACCTTGAACAGCATTTGTTCCCAAAATTTATGCTTGATCATCTCTAATGTCCTTTTGCTAATCTATCCTGGATCTGGCCAGATCTCAATTAAACTTAGAGAAAGGAGAGATGTCAGTACTAATCTCTTACACAGTGCACCATTACATCTTAGAAAATGTTTCAGGGACTCATAATAAATTATAGCTTTTAAATTCAGCCATAGTTTAACCCAAAACAGAAGAGGTTTAATGGGAGTTCTGTAAACCATTTTTTAACCCCTAGTTATATGCATATTTAATATATCGGAGCAGATTTAGGAGACCACAACACTCTTCAAAAACTCATTTGAAGGGAACCAAATTCTCATTGGTGAGCCACCAAATTTCAACCCCCTAGAGAGAAAAATGCTCAGTTTTTGCTCCATATAGTTCAAGTGGGACAGAAAAAGAACCACTGCCCAACTTCATCCCTAGTTCAGTAACCATATAGAAAGCAATGAATAAAACATGGATATTTTTAGATAAAAACTGGCAAAGCTAATAGGGCTCACTTTCTCGACCTATTGGTTTCAGCAATGTTTTTCGCTGATGTTCATCATCGGCAGAAAAAATACATGTTTTTTGTCCGCGCTGTAGCATCGGTGAAAAAAAGCTTGATGCCTTGTACACACAAGCGTCATGAAGCATGCGTACATACACTGCCTGATGCTAAGGTGGGCCCAGGTTTTGAAGTATGCACACAAATGCGTCACCACTCACGCATATGCATACGCATACGCCAAAACGTAGATGCCATTTTGTTTATTTTTTTTCAATTTACTGTTCTTTTTCACTTTTGAAAAAAGGAGCAACCCAGCAGCAAAGGCAACTGCCAGACCATCCAGAAATTATACAAATATTTTTTTCCCTAAA
Organism: Calotriton arnoldi; assembly: GCA_963921515.1. Lineage (NCBI taxonomy): Eukaryota > Metazoa > Chordata > Amphibia > Caudata > Salamandridae > Calotriton > Calotriton arnoldi. The sequence continues at coordinate 3,407,151 of CAWUFW010000005.1, read as the reverse complement.
GGACACAACAGGAAGGGCAGGGCTGGGGGTGTGACAGTGGAGTGCCTCGGGGAAAAGCGCAAGCGCAATTCAGGGAGAGCAAGAAAACACACACACTCACGGAGTGCTGGAAGAAATAAAATGTAGTTCGCTTAATGTGAGCAAACGAATGGTAAAAAAAAAAAGCTATGAACCTGGGGAGGAGCAGCGCAAGAAGAGGAAGGAAAGCCTTTCAATAAGCCTCCTTAGTCATATCTCCCACATCATTTAGGAAGCGTCTAAGATGACCACTCAGCAATTACCTCAACACATGTGAGGCCCTTATAAACATCTTCTTGCAGCCAGCCTGATCATAGACAGACAGCAGATTCCTCACCTTTTGACTATCCTCGGGTGCCAGCCTGGATCTGGATTTTTATCAGCATTGCTCTCCTTTGCTGGTAGGTGGCACTGTTGGAATAAGCAATGACCTCACACCGCTCTAGAAGTGATGGTGCAGATCACCCATGTGCACCAACGTCAAGTACTTATTTTCTGCGCCCTTTAATGTGGATCCGAAGCTACACTCCTAACTTTATCTGTTGTACTGACTCCAAATTCGAGAATTCAGCAGTGTGCCAAGGAAATGGCTCCTCTCAAGATCACAGGCTTTATAAAGTGCTGTGACTGCAAATGTTGGTCATGGATCAGCATGACGTTTGCCTGTGCTGCATAGATTCCATTCATGACTCCGTTATGCAACTTATGATCGCTGATGCACCCTAAGGTGATCATGCGGTTTGGCAGTGAAACGCTAATCCTCAGCGCACTAGAAACGGTCAAGCTCGAAACACTGATCCTGCTCCTGTTCCACGTTACAGGGCCTAAGTAATGGCTCTGCTTACATACCAAATCCCGATCCAAGTTACAAGTTCTTGGGTTAGTCGAAGTCCAAGTTGTGCCATAAGTGCAAAAAGTCTAAGTGGGATTCGCCGCAGGCAGGAAGCTATGCAGTCAACACTTCAGTGGTGTTGGGTGACTCCGAACCCATTAAGAGGTTGATTCGAGCAGGCCCGAGGTTCTTAGGCCGTTGTCTACCATGCAGCAAAGAGACCATACTTTCAAGGGGATGCCCGCTTCTTATGCCATACCTTCGGGCCTTAAGAACCCGCAGGAGCCCCAATCGAACTTCCGCCAATTTGCCCAAACGTTGTTGACTGACCTCGTTGGGCGATCTACTGACTCCTTACTGGCATAAGCCCAGTCTTTCACGCCAACCCTGAAGGTCACGCTGGTCTCTATCATGTTAGTGCTGATCTCCAACTCTAGCAACATCTGTTTGGATCTGTTCCAGTCATCTGCGCTGACCCAGAGCCAGTGTCTGCCCATGCTAGACCCATTCGTTCTATGAAATAACCAAAGCACAAACTCCAACTTTAGATTACCCCATGCCTCTTCCTCGATGCCACTACTATGGGAGAATGTAAGCCATGTTCAATTCTGAGTCAGATACAGTCCACCTACTTCAAATGTGCCGTATGATGAGGACGGCTATGAAAGGGGCAGGGGAGACAACTCACTCCTCCCTCACTGTTCTGATGCTGGATTGTATATATACTTGCAAAATGTTAGTGGACTAGACACTTCTTCTGTGACTGAATTAGAATTTCCACCAACATTACTTACTGAAAAAACTTACTTCTTCATGGTTGTTGTTCACATAGTGGCAGAAGTACTTGATTTCTAAGCTCCCAACCATTTAGGCAAAAGCCAATGTATTGACTGAAAGCTTCATCCTTCTATTATTATAGGCTTGCTTTCACCACATCAGCAGTTCCACCAACAATACAGGGAATTTATAGGGCACTCCCATGGCCTAGCATATCTCAATCCTCAACTCTCACAGTCCATGCATAAGCCAGCTCAGACGTTTTGTGGCTCCAGAGGATGTGGTGGTAGCAGAAGTCACGCCCTCTACACCCCTTGTATCCAATTCTTACTCAAACTTCAGCAGACCATGCTGCCACCCTTCTGCGGGAAGTTCAGTCGCTTTTGGCCAAAGGTGCCATAGAGAGGGTACCGGTAGTGGAGAATGACCAGGACGGTTACTGTCGTTCTTCTTGGTGTACAAGAATTGTGGAGGGCACTGACCGATTTTTGGATCTTCACTGACATTTCCTGTAGGTGAACACATTAAAACTCCTCACTCTGACCAAAGTTCTTCCCAACCTGGATCCCAGGGATTGGATGGTATTCTTGGACTTGCAAGATGTATACTTTCATGTGCCTGTCCAGCAGCCCAACAGACACTGTCTTTGGTTTGTAGTGGGGTCAGAGCATTTCCAATTTGCTGTCCTACCTTTCAGTTTCAACTTGGCCGCTAAGGTGTTGACAAAAATCATAGTAGTCACGGCCCACCTTTGTAGGTCAGGAATGCATGTATTCCTGCACTTCGACGGATGGCTGTTCAAAGCATTCTCGCCACAGTCAGGCGCAGACCACCTCTGTAAGGTGGTCACCCTTCTTTCATGCCTGGGGGTTTTCCAGCAGTAACCATACTTATCTGATGCCTGCAAAGAGGGTTTCCTTCATCAGGGCCATCTTGGACCCTGTGGTATTCAGGGCCTTTCCACCCCTCACAATGAGCCTGGAACATTCAGGAGTATCATCCTGATGTTTCAGGCTCAATCCTGAGTTTTGATGGGGACGATTCAGAGACTTTTTAGAGGCCTGGCCTCAATCAAACTCCTGCCGCTCTGAATTCTATAGACTCAGCCCCACAGCTGCCTGTCGGACAGCATCTGCATCTCGAAGAGAGCTCAGGACCTTCAGTGATGGCAGGTGGAAACCAACTTGTTGTGTGGCAGGCCATTTTCCATACCACAACCAGAGCTCACAGGAGTGATGCATGCATCATTTTTTGGTTGGGACAGTCACTTAGGAGAAGCAGAGATCAGAGGTCTCTGGTCCCCAGTGGAATAAAAGCTCTACATTAGTCTTCTGTAGCTTTGTGTCATTCATTTGGCCCAGAAAGTCTTTCTCCTGTCCAAGGGCAGACCGGTGCCGGTCCTGACAAACAACACGGCCACCATGTGATACTGCAACAAGCCTTGGAGATGGCTGGACCATCATGGGATCTCACTGGTGGCCAGTCATCTGGCAGGGCTGCTCAATGCCAGGGCAGACAAGTTCAGTAAGCCGTCAGCTTGACAGCCTGGGTGGCTCAAGGCATCCTAGATCATTGGGCGTGCCCTGACAGGAACTTTTAGCCATTGCTGAGAACTAGCAGTGGTACGACTTCTGCACATTGCAGTGCCTGCCAGGAGGATCTCATTTGGATGCATTTTATCTAACATGAGTCGCAAGGCTCCTCCAAGTTTCATCCCTACCTCCTCTGCCGAGTAGTGAGGACGATCAGAAAAGCCCAGCCTCAAGTCATCTTAATAGCCCTGAATTGGGCCTGGGGAGTGTGGTACCGAGCCTGAGAATTTGCCCCCTAATCTTAATCTTCTTCCTCTTCAGGAGGACTGCCAGTTTCTACAACAGAGCGGAGTTCTGCAAAACCTAGACTTCCAGGCGTGGAGATTGAGTAGAGGATGTGATTATTGTGGCTAGATGCCCTTTGACTAAATAGATCTGTTTGGGGCATTTGGTGAAATTTGTGGCCTGTTGTGGGGACCATCCTCTGTTGGCCAGGCTATCTGACCTTTTGTTGTTCATTTCATGTTTGTTCCAGCAGTGCTTTGCTGTGGGCACATTGAAAGGCTTTGTCTGCTCTCTCCATTTTTACATTTACATGATCAGCCGCCTATGTAAGTCACCAATTGTGATGAGATTCTTAAAACGACTGATGCATGTTTCCACAGATGCCTTTCATTATGCCTCAATGGGACCAGAACTTGGTCCTTGCATTAGTGATGTGCAGTCCGTTCGAAGCCATACTTGGCTGTTCTCTATGGCTTCTTGCCATCAAGATGGGTTTCCTTATCACAGTTAGCTTTGTTTGCCTTGTCCGTGAACTGCAGTGTTTCAGTTACGTGTCCGTGTACAACTTGCTTTCCTGACAAATGGGTGCTGTGGACTCCAGCCTTTCTACTGAAAGGTATATTGCCTTTCCATGTGGGTCAGTCCATCCCTCTTGCCTATATTCCTCTTTCTCTTTGCTACATCCCTCTGAAGAAGAGTAGAGGCTTTATCAGTTAGACCCAAAGAAAGCTCTCCGCTAAAATATCAAGGTGGTGCAGAAGCTCACACTGTCCAGGTGGATCATCCTGTACTTAACGACTTGCTAAGCCCAGGCCATGAAATAGCCCCCACGCCCCGCGGGTCAGTGGGCTCATTTCCTCCAGAGCCAAGGCTGCGTCCGTAGCAGTGGCAAGAGGTGTTCCTGTTCTAGACATCTGCCAGGCTGGAATAGGCCACGTTGCAACGCATTAGTTTAGAACGCATGCCATTACAACGTGGTCATTACAACGACCGCATTGCTACATCGCAGACCATTACAATGCAAGTCATTACAACCACTTGCTGCAGGGGGGGTGCTGGATGTTGGAATAGTATAATTTACTATTCCAACTCCAGTCTGTGCAACAGTAGGGAAGGTGTTGGATTTAAAATCCAACACCTTCTGCCCCCCTACAGCAAGTCGTTGTAACGGCTTGCATTGTAATGGCATGCGATGTAACAAAGCGGTCATTGTAATGACCGCGTTGTAATGGCATGCGATGTGTAAACATCGTTGTAAACGATGTTTACCGCCAGGGAATAGGCCAAGTTGCAACGCATGCGTTTACCGCCAGGCTGCAACCTTGGGCATCTGTGGATACGTTCGCTAAGCACTACAGTCTCAACATTCAGATCCACAAAGAGAATCATTTTGCTCGTTCAGTCTTGCGGAGCTTCTTGGTAGGAGCCCACTCCTCAGCCTTGCATCATTTCGGGAGCTACTGCTTGCCTGCTTGAGAAGGTAAGGTAAGAAGTATTCATTAGAAAAACAAGTTATTTACTTTTGGGAACACTCTTTCTGGTGGATACTCTATCTAACAGAAGATTCCTCCCCACACTGCGTTTTGTGTTGTAGGCTCCTGCAACTTTTAAAAAGGTCTCAAGTTCTATTCGGCACACTGTCCTCTCCAATTTGTCATGGTTGATCTGCATCTAAGTGCGCCAAAAAGGGCGAGAAAACAGACAGCTTGCAGGGGTGTCTCCTATATGTGCCTCTGCAGTGTCCCTTCCAGGACAGTGCAAAGCCCTACCGGAGTCACACGCGGAGTGATTGAGTTTACAAATCCAGAACTAGGCTGGTGCCTGGCAATTTTTCAAAAGGTGAGGAAACCGAAGGCAAGCAAATTGTGCTTCTAAGCACACTTTGCGTGACTACCTTGAACAGTAATGTTATGGCCTTTCCATCGGTTCGAGCATGGTATTGCACAGTTACTCCTGAATGATTTTCTGGTGCCATGCCTGAGGCTCAGATTTATTAGTATGGTTCCAAACACAGTTGAAGGTAGCAACTGTCATCCATTGAAGTGTCGGCCATTCTCCACACAGAACATAGTAACTTGTTTATACCATGAACCTATCTTCCTGGCTTAGTTTTTCTTTGCGTTCTGGCAATCCTAGCCTCTTGCATGCTCCCTACTTATGCTCCATTTAAGATCCTGTGGATACTGAGATGGTATCAGGCCCAGGCGTAATAGGAGTACTTGCACTAGTAACCCCAGGTGAACATCCTGCTTATGTAGGTGTCATTCCAACAGCCCTGGCTTCAGGCATTCATGAGTATGAATGCCTCTCTTTTAGTTTAGGATGCTTACGTGTGGAACATATCTGGCAGTGGTTTGTGGATTTAGATGAACTATCATCACCTTCTCCGACCTCTTTACTTGAGTGCACATTCAGATGTTGTAGACCGACATGGAATCACTATGGTGACATGTTATGTCAGAAAGACTTGGGGAGAGGGAGGGGAGTGGTTTCAAGCCTGCAAACCAAGCCTGACTCTGGTCTTGGTAAACGAGCTGAGGTTATTTCAGATTTAACAGTTAAGCTTGACTCTCTGCTCTTGGGAAATAGGTCACAGAATTTCCGTTGTGGCTGCACACCTGACCATAGTGGGGATGTTCCATCAGATTTCTTTCACAGTGACTTGCATGAGTAGCATTATAACAGGAAGTAGTAGAGATTATATTTTCTATTTAGTAGACTTTCAGTAATATTTGCTTCTTGTTTAACTGCATGTGTGCCTTCTTCCTTTTTTGTGCAGCCAGTCTGAGGGACATATTTTAGTGGACTCTGACGTGAGTTTCCATTAAATGTTTCCTCTAACCCGGTCCTTTCCCTGATTTAAGAAAACAGAATTTTTATGTGGCGGTTATGATTCTTATAGCTCCCGAGAAAGTATTTGTATTTACAACTTCTATAACAGTTTCAGGTTATTTGCTTTGAGACCTATCCTTTCCCTTTAAAGGGGGAGGAAAACAGGGCACGTTTTTGAATATGTATGGAGGCTGTAAGACATACCAAATAGTTAGTCTCTTTCTGTGGAAGATGTTGACATGGCAGGCTTTCTAGCTACCACCAAAAAAGATGTATGTGTTTTGTTGCATTAGAGTTTCTTCTTCACATACAGACTTCTTGATTTTACCACAAGAGAGTAAGAGCCCTCAGGTTTTTGAGATTTGTGGTTAAAAAAAATGGACTCCGGGGTACAGTAAAGCATTCTATGGCCAACTTTATGGCCTTTTAATGGAGCTGTGTTCTTTGTTTAAGGTTCTGTTAATTCCACTCTTCTAGAAAGTTCTACTAAACAACTTCCCTTCTGATGCATTTGTTTTCCTATAACGGGCCCTTAACTTTTCTTCTGAATTTACTTGTTGAGACAGTTTATTCTCTGAAGTTACCCATGTTGAAAAGTGTTTTGGTCGCCATTACGTTGATGGAAGCATTGCTTTGAGCGCTTCATTTCTTTAACCATTTTTACAAGAGGTGGGTCTGTTTGTTCAGCCATTGTTTCTCCTAATTGTTAGTTTCACATCACAAAAGATCCATATGTATTTTTTTCTTCTCCAGGGAGCGACTCCATCTCTGGAGGGTGCCTGACCTTTAATTCTTCCACCTTACTTTATATACTTCCAAGCTGTTACTTTGACAGCCCACAACTTTGTCTGCAGTGACATCATCATCTCACTCTAAGCATCATGCAAATTACTTAAGTCCGTATAATTTTGTATTGGGGGAAAAACTACGAAATTATTGATAAATAATTTCTATTCATTTACCCCTTTTAATCTAGGGTTAGTAGTATTGTCATTAATTATAATTTAATTTAGTTAAATTAAGGGTTAGGAGCTAGCATTACAATAATTTAATAAAATTAGATTTAAAATCACTATGTAATGACAAAATAGGTTTGTGTTAGAACAAGCTTTATAATAATTTTAAACCATGAATGTAAAACAATAAGTTAATTTCATTTGAAATGTTGAAATTGCATTATTGGTAGGGTTAGCGTTTAGACTACTATAACTTTTTTATTTTAATTTAACTTTTTTTTTTTTTTTAAACAAAAGGGTTGTGGGGGGTGGCCTAGCAGTCCAACATGGCAGACGCGCTTAAGGTGAGCTCCATTAGCCCACAACAAGATCCTCTTCAATCCTGCCAGATACAGCCAAGGAAGTCCCTGGCTCCATGCTGATTGTCGGATGGTAGGAGAGTAGCCCGGGTGGGTTTCGGACGACTGGCTGGCCACGGGACAGGCATTTGGGCCGAGACTGTGGCCGCGTTGGTGGAGGCGTGCTCCTGGATTTCTGACCTGCAGCGCTGTGCTGCGGAGAGCAATAGGCCGCTGACTGGGCGCTCCCGGACTGATGGGCTGAGGCTGTTGGCTGGTTCCGGGCTCGACTTGCCCCCGACCCACCTCCAACCCGTGGAAGACTAAAATGGCCCGTTCCGCGATCAGGACTGGATGCGGGCTGTGCGAATTTGATGAGGCTGGGGCGGCGGCTGCCAAGACGAGGGTCGAGGCTGGTCGGAGTTTCGAGTCCTTATAGATTACCAGGCGCTGCAGAGGAGCAGAGGTGTATGACCAGGCCCAGCTCGTCCTAGCCTGGCCCAGCTCGTCCTAGCCTGGCCCAGAGACACCAAGAGAGGAGCCTGGGTGAACAGCGGGGCTGTCTGCATGCGGCCCGCCCGGTGGTTTATACACCCTCCACTTGCCCACTCCGCGCCTTGCTGGTTTAGTCGAGGGCTGAGGTGACCAGACCCGTCGGCCCCTGGAGAATCATTCAGCTGCTGAGAAGGCCGCAACTGGACGACGGAGGCACAGGAGGTAAGGCATCCGTTGGCGTCAGGAGGGTTCATACTCCCTTCTGCGGAGGCGGCCAGGCCAGGTCTTGGTGCGGCTTGTGGCTGGGAGGGACCCTCCAGGCCTACTCCTTCAGGATTACAGCCGTAAGGTCTGCATAATTTATACATCTTCCAAGCGCGACTGAGGGACTGCACAGCTGTGGAGCTGCCTGGAGGTTGGGTTCCCAGCAGACTATAGTGGAGTAACCAGTCCTACTGGGAAAGGAGATTTGAACCTGCGAGGGGTAATTTGAAGCAGCTTCTGCAGAGCCTTGACTTTCAGCCATGATAAATGAAAAGCCTACAGGCAATGCTGCAAAGCAGAGCACATTGTATCGTTTCACTGGGGTGGGGGCTCTCGGCCAGGATACACGAGTAAAAGACGCAGAAGAATGGGCCCTCAGGAATAATCTCCGTTTTGTTGGTTTTCCGGAAAATTGCGAAGGGGAAAGACATGGGCGCAAATTCCTGATCAGTTGGCTTACCACGTGGATCCCTGCGGACACCCTGTCATCATGCTTCATAATAGAACGCACACACGGCTTTACTTCAATGACCACACACAAAGCCTCCCCTCCTCCCCCCGGGGCAAGGCCACGACCAGTTAACGCCAGATTTCTGAACTATCACGACAGTGATGTCATTTTAAAACAGGAAAGGACACAGGGCAAGCTTTTATACGAATCTCACCAAATACAGATTATCCCCGACCACACTAAGATGGTGCAACAACAATGCCAATCCTTTCAGGCAGCCAAGGCTCGTCTGAGAGACCTTAAACTTCCATACATGCTCCTGCCTCGATTGCGCGTAGTGTACAACTCCCGCACCTTATTCCTCGAAACACCAGACAACGCCTTTACATGGACAGACGAAATACGACACTTGAATCCATATACTGAAGTTACAGATTTGCCATCGGAAGAACCCCGTCGATCGCTAAACAAACCAGGAAAAGCACAGGCCCCCGTCCAGATGGACATGGCGCTCAAAGGCCTGCACAGGGGAGCAGACAGCGGCTCAAGAGGCTGGGGCTTCCAACGTTTATAAATGATAGACTGGAAGACTACATATAGAAACTTCATACTTTCTATTGCAAATGATTCAGCATCTTGGTACTCTCATTCTTTTCTGTAATATGTGGGCTACATGAGTAGGGCAATACATCAGGACCCTTTCCCGCTGACACTATGGAAAAGGGACGTTTAGGTTCCTTTGAAGTATTGGGGTGGGTGACTGGGGAGTGTTTTGGGATTCCGGTTTATGTTGAAACTGGCTGCGTAGCCTGTTTTCCCAGGGCGGAGTCCTTATATATGGACTAAGCACGCAAAATGGCTCCCTGATACCGAGGATGACTCGAGTGACTGAAGACGCCCCAGATAGTGAGTTGGAACGTCGGGGGCATACTTGATGAGGTAAATCGCACTATGGCAGACATCCTGCTCCTGCAGGAGACTCATTTGATGGGCACAAACTCCCTGTCTGGCCTGGTAGGGATGCGGACATACATTCCACGCTGGCTTTGGGGGGGGTGGGGAGGTTGTAACACGAGAGTCGAGGTTGAAACCCCTAGTTGACCTGGTGGGATGGGAGGACACATGGGGGTTTCATCACCCCAGAAAGACGGGCTATACTTTCTATTCCCCAGTCCATACATCCTTCTCTAGGCTTGATTACATTTTCGTTCCGTGGAGTTTCATATACAGTGTCAGAAGCCACAATACTGCCCTGCGGGCTCTCTGATCATTCCCCGATGGCTATGTGGCTCCTAGTTGGGCCCCTGCCGACCTCCCATTTAGGTGGCGGCTCTCCCCATGGCATTTGCAGGACCAGTCCTATCGGACCCATATCCACAAGACCCTGCAGGAATACTTTACCTTCAAACTAGGGACAGCCTCTTCTGCAGCTCTGCTATGGGAGGTGATGAAGCCCATCATCCGCAGATTTTACATTAGTTTTTGTGCAGCAGAGCGAAAGCAACGCAGACACGATCTAATACAAATAGAGGCCCACATAATGGCACTGGAAAAGCAGGTTTCGGAAGACTGGAGATGCTGCGCGTTGACAATTATGTCTTGCCCAACAGCAGTAACAGGCGGAACTGATGGAAGAGGCTCGCTACGCTTGGTTGGCCTCCCAGAAAAGAATCTACCAATGGGGCGCCAAATCCGGGAAGCTCCTGTACAGACTGTCGACAGTCCGCAATGCTGACCCTACCCCCAGCGGTATGCAATGCCGCTGGAGTGGTGCTTACGGACTCAGCCGCGCTAGCAAATAGCTTTGCCAAATTTTACGAGGCCTTATACGCACAGAAGGAGATGTTAAGTGCCTCACAGATTGAGAGCTTCTTTGACGATATACCCCCAAAGGCTCTGTCGACTGAAGCACGGAAGTCATTGGAGACCCCCCTCACACTGGAGGAACTGACAGTCGCGTTGTTGGAACTACAGTCCTTGTAGGCCCCTGGACCCAACAGTTTCCTGTGCGAATTTTATAAGGCATACATGTCCCAACTGGGCCCACACTACCCGACTACCGTCCAGGAGGTGCTTCAGGCGGCTTGCCTGCCCTCAGATCGGAAACACGCCAAAATTGTTGTTTTGAAACCGGGTCGCCCCCCGGAATATCATGGCTCATACCGCCTGGTATCCCTCCTAAACATAGAAGCAAAACTGCTGACAAGTCCTAGCTAATAGATTAATGCCTCATGTGTCCGATCTGGTCCACCCGGATCAGGCACGCTTCATGCTCCGCAGGGCAACACGTCACAATATCAGACGGGCCCACAATGCAATAGCTGCAGTAGATCGTCTGGCCAGGCAGGCAGCCTTGCTATTAGCAGACATAGATAAAGCGTGCGACTCAGTCAGCTGGCCATACCTTTTTATACTTTTGAAGCAATTGAATCTTGGCACACTCTTCCTGTCGTACATTCGTCTACTATATACTGATTTGACTGCCTCTGTGTGGGTTGCTGGCAGTATCTCTTCCCTCTTTCCCTATAGGACGTGGCACTAGACAGGGCTGTCCCCTGTCGCCTCTGTTATTTGTGTTAGCCATAGAGCCCTTGGCTGCCTGGGTCCACAGGGATGCTCTAGTCTGGCTCTTCAATTGGACAATGGATATATCCAATCGTATTGCCTTGTATGCGGAGGGTGTCTTTTTCTTCCTTACTGACCCACATAAATCGGACCCCAGAATCCTGCAGATTATGCAGATCTTTGGGGAAACCACTGGCCTCTATATGAATGTCAACACATCTACTATATGGTCACTGCGGGGGACACACTGCAGTGGCCGGTGGATGACAGATTTGTCACAGACCACACAAGGTCTGAAATACCTGGGGGGGTTTTCTATCAGACCACCAGAGTATATTATGGGACAGAAATCTAGGCTCTATGACTGAATGGGTAAATACTGAAATTAGATCCTGAACGGGATTCTCTTTACGGGTGATCTGCTATATTTAAAATGGTCTCCCTTCCACGTCTGCTTTAACTTTTGCAGAACCACCCTTATCCGGTCCCGTTGTCATGGTTTTGTCAGATTGCTATGATAGGTCAGTTTTTATGGGGGGGGTGGTGGAGCATCTCAGGTGGCATTATGTACCTGTTTTCAGTCTACAGTCGGCGGGGCCATTGCACCTGCGAATATCCAATCATACCATGCTGCCTCGCACCTCCAAGTGCTCAGCGACTGGTGGTATGGTCCTGGAGATGACCCAGCCTATGCCGTGGAGCACTGGCTACTGAGAGATTAAACACTACATACGTACCTATATAGCAGATCGAATGTTCGGGACCTGCCCCCTGTTTCAAGAGTCGTAATACTTATGTGGCACCAGTCTCTCCGCCGGATGGGTTGGGTGGGCCGCCTCACACGGGAGACACCGCTATGGCGGAATCGATTGTTACACCAGCTGGTTGACCTTCAAGGATTTCGTGGCTGGTACCAGATTGGGATCTCCTCATTGGGGGATGTTACGCCTGGCCACACACTCAAACCATTTCAGGAGTTATGTGCGGAATATTCTCTGCCTCATATTCAGTTCTATAAATACCTTCAATTCTGCCACGCACTGGCACCATATATAGCCAACCTCACGACCCTACCAGAATTTAATCCATTAGAGGGCAAGCTTCTGATGGGGGATTTGGGCGAAAACACAATCTCGAAAATATACCAATCTCATATTACAAATAGCATTATGTTGTAATTATTCAAAGTGCTGCATGAGCCTGGCTGTTCCATCTCCATGGCAGCGTCTCATGTGAGACAGTTGCTACCAGGAGAACTGACAGACCAGCAGCTGGAGTTGGTGGCTCTACTTGGAAAGTAATAAAAGTCTCAAACTTACCAGTGTCCATCTTCTTAACACTGACGACGAGTGACTCTTGCGGGGGACAAGCTTGCCACCAACTCTCCCCTTTTCTTATAAACCCACGGATTTGCCTTCTCCACGACGATTGGAATCTAGTGACCAGTGAAGAGGCGCCCTTCCCGTTCTCCTGAGGATTTCCGACGTCTGCTCCTGCTTTTCCCGACTTCGTGCGAGCTTGGAGCCGAAATTGGGCAATTTTTCACACTTTTGCCCTTTCCAAACGGCTCTTGCTGCTCGCGACGCTGCTCTCACGCACTCGTTGACGTGCACAGCCTCAGTAGCGTTGAGCCGCGTCATCACGTGACACGCACGTTGCGTGCCACCATCTTGGATTGCGTCTGATCTCCATGGCAACGACAACACGGAGCAACGCGCACCGCTACGGAGTCCAATTCTGGTATTTATAATTGGAATCGGTTTCAACAATAGGATTAATTGTTCAAATCCAATATATTCCTAAGGATTCTACAGGTACTTTGTTTGTTTACTTGCTGCTGATATTTCTTACAATTAACTTTTTACCACATCTGCCTCAACATTTGCTTTATATACGTCTATGAAGACTTTGACTCAAAGTACATGGCGTTTTTGGAAAATCGTCTCTTATAATGCATTTTGAGCTTCATTTGTCGTAAACGAATCAAATTTTCCAAACAAACATTGACTATAGCACTGTCACCATGTCAACCACTTTGATGAGCCAGCCTCCTCCATTTCTTTGTGAAAAGGGTGAACCACTATTGCCATGGAAGAGGTGGAAACTGCTATTTGATTCGTATTTGGTAGGTATTGGAGGTGAAAAGTTCTCGGCTCATAGGAAGCAAGCAATTCTCCTTCATAATCTCGGAATAGAAGGGCGCAACATATGAGAGTATTGACGTAATTCCTGTTGGTGAAGGTGATGGTGAACCATCTGATGTGTTCGAAATGTCCATAAAAATGTTAGATGTATTTTGGGCCACGCATCAATGTTGTTTTAGAGAGGCACAAGTTTTTCATGAGAGTCCAAGAAACCAATGAGACGGTTGGGAACTACATAGCTTCACTAAAGACACTAGCACGCACCTGTGAGTTTGGTGACCTTGCTGACTCGTTGATACGTGATCAACTGGTTAGGTGCACCAACAGTCCTAGGGTGCAAGAGAAACTCTTGTCCAGAAATCCTTCCCTCAAGGAAGCTATAGCCATCGTAGAGGGGATGGAAAACACCTCTGGCTGGGTCAAAGAGATGAAAGCTCATAAGGCAATTGCTGACGAAAGTCCAACTCCCAGTAGCATTCATGAGCTGACCCAAAGAGAGAGACCTCAAGACTCAGTTGACAACGTCTCTAAAGTTGTGCGTGGAACCAAGGTCAAGCCTTCCACGGACTTTTCTAGGATGAAATGTTACAGGTGCGGGAGTACTAACCACTCCTCTAACTACCCGAACTGCTACGCGAGGAATACAATCTGCCACAAGTGTGGGATCAAAGGTCACTATGCAAGAGTATGCAAGTCTGGTGGCAGAGTATGCACAGTGGAGAACGTCGAGGCTATTAGTGACACCTCAAGAACCATTATGCTGAGCGTGAGAGGTGATGGCATGGTAGATGCAGATCTCATCAGTATGCCGGAATGCGAGGTGGTAATTGGAGACAAGTTATTTGTGGTTTTGACTGACTCTGGATCTCCTTTTACCATGCTGGGCAATGATCTCTGGGACAAAACCTTTCCTGAGTCCCAACTTTTTGCCCCTGACATTAGCCCAGTCAGTTATGGTGGCTCGCACATAGATGTAATAGGGTATGCCATCATGAAGATTCACTTCAAGGGAAGGAAGACCATTGGAAAAATGTATGTTGCCAAACGAGGTGACAACCTCCTTGGGTGGAGACATCAGAGAGACTTGGGGATAATCCTCAATCCGAATGCTCGTTATCCATCGGAGCAGGTCATGTTGGTTGATCACTCTGTAACCTCAAATAAGTTTTTTGAGGAGTTTCCTCAAGTTTTCTCTGACAACCTTGGTCTGCTTAAAGACTTCGAGCACCGCATAGTGCTTAAGCAGAATGCGACACCCGTGGTACACAAGGTTAGGAAGGTCCCCAACATGATGCTAGAACCTCTGAGGAATGAACTTAAGAGACTAGTCACCCTAAGTATAATTGAGGAAATCGAATACTCGGAGTGGTTGGTTCCAGTGGTTTTGGCCCCCAAGGATGGAGGGAAGAATATCAGAATGTGTGTCGATTTGAAGAGTCTAAATAAGTGGATATGGGTAGACCGCCAACCCCTTCCTAATATCTCTGAGTCAATCAACATGCTTGGCGGTGCGAAGGTTTTCAGTGTGTTAGACTTGTCCTCGGCTTATCATCAAGTACCCCTCCATCCAGAGTCCAAACACCTAACATCTTTTGTGACACCACTGGGGGCATTCCGTTTCATCAGAATGCCGTTCGGGCTAGCTTCGGCAGCTGCCTGTTTTCAGCGCATCATGAAGATGATCCTGGGAGACATTTCTAACTTCATGTTCTTTCAGGATGACATCTTAGTTTACGGAAAGGATGACTCGGAGCATGACAGTGTTTTGAGAGCCACTCTGCAAAGACTAACTGACAAAGGTTTAACTGTGAACAGGCTAAAGTGTAAGATTGGTGTGTCTTCCGTTACATATTTGGGACATGTCATCTCTGGAGAGGGCATCCGACCAAAACTGGATCTGGCAAGGTGCATTGTTTATGCCCGTGTCCCAACTGATAAATAGCAGATGAGGTCTTTCCTTGGACTCGCCGAGTTTTATTCAAAGTTTGTTCAGGGCTTCGCCTCCACTGTAGAACCCATCAGAGCCCTTCTGAGGAAAGGAACGCACTTTGCCTGGTCACCAGAGTGTGTTGCGGCCTTTAACTCTATCAAACAGGCAATAGGTAAGATGCCCACTCTTGGCCACTTTGACACCAAGAAGAAAACCTTCCTGACAACTGATGCTAGCTTGTGTGGCCTTGGGGCGGTGCTTTCCCAGATTGATGGAGGCGAGGAGAAGGTTGTTGCATCCGCCTCTAGAGCGTTAAAGAAACCTGAACAAAAGTATTCGTGCATCGAAAGGGAGGCTTTGGCCATAGTGTGGGCAATAAAACATTTTAAGTTTTACTTGTGGGGCATTCCCTTCTCAGTAAGCTCAGATCATTTTCAAGTACATTATCTTCCTGGTTCTGCCAACAAAGCAGCAGATTGCTTATCAAGACTGCCCATTGAGAGTTGTGGAGATGCTCCAGACTGTGACTCTGCTAGTGTTTGTTGGGTCAGGGAGCCTGCTATCCAAGAACTGGAGTGGGAACAGGCTTTATTGCAGGATGTGTTGCTTCCTATTGTAACAGGATTTGTTATCAAAGGGTGGCCTGACAGCAAAAATCATGACTCTGACCTGTTACCTTTCTGGTCCATCAGAAATTAACTTACCCTTTGTCAAGGCCAACTCATGCGTGGTGAGAGAGTGATACCCCCTGATGCCTTAAAACCGAAGCTTGTTAACCTTGCTCATGAGGGGCACTTAGGTAGAAATCTCACTAAGTCACATCTCCGTGAGAGGTATTGGTGGCCCAAGATGGATAGTCAAGTTGAGAAAGTGGTTAAGGAATGCTGTCAGTGTGCCGCCAATGATAAATCTCAGGTCACCAATACCGCTCCCTTGTCACCTGTTGAGGTCCCACATGAGCCTTGGGTCAAGCTTGGTTTGGACTTTATGGGTCCCTTTGAGCTATTAGGTCCCTCAGAAAGATTTGTAATTCTTTTAGTGGATTACTCATCCAAGTGGGTGTCCACCAAATGCGTGAATTCTGTCAGTACCAGGGTGGTTATTGACTTTCTCAGGGATGAATTTGCAAGTTAGGGCATTCCCAGGTTCCTCATCACGGACAATGGGGTGCAGCTCATCTCCTGTGAGATGCAAGACTTTTTGAGTGACTATGGCATCATCCATCAGAAGACTGCGCTCTATGCACCCCAAGCCAATGGACTTGCGGAACGCATGAACAGGGTAGTGAAGGCATGTGTGCAGAGGGCAATTGAAATGAAGGTTCCTCTCAAGAGTGTCCTAAGAGATACTTGGTGGGCACATCGTACTGCCCTCAATACTGTTCTGCAAAAGTCTCCTTTTCAAATATTGAGAGGGAGGGTTGCATTATCCAAACTCAATCCTGGCTGGTTACCTCTCATTGAAGGTCCTGCTTTGGATAAGGAGGAGGTGGGTGCTAGAATCAAGTCCTACCAAGAGAAGTACAAGGAGAGGTTTAATTTTAAGAAATCAACTAAAGCCACGTCATGGAAGGTTGGTGAGTGGGTACTTATTAAGAGACCACGGTGGCATAGAAATGGTGTCACTGAATTTATGGGTCCTTTTGTCATTACTTCTGTTTATAAAAATGTGGTTACTGTTCATAATGGTGGTAAGTGGAGCATGTCTCGCCGGGTGAAATTGAGGCGACAAATCCTTGTTTCCTTCATGCCCAGATGTTTTGCCTGGTCCAAGTTTGCCAAAGTGTAGTCCCTCTCAGAGTTTCTATTCACGAGGTCCTTCTCCAAGGTCTCGTTGTCCTCCAAAGCGTTATGAAGACTATAGAATGTATTGATCTCAATTGTGATGTATTTGAACTAATATGGTGTCATGTTTTGACCTGTGCATTTCTCCTTCTCCTGCCTTCTCTCCTTTCTCTCTTTCTTCAACTTCCTCCTCTCCTTCGTTTGTTTTTCCAGTAAGGGGGATGGGTTGTAATTATTCAAAGTGACGCATGAGCCTGGCTGTTCCATCTCTATGGCAGCGTCTCATGTGAGACAGTTGCTACCAGGAGAACTGACAGACCAGCAGCTGGAGTTGGTGGCTCTACTTGGAAAGTAATAAAAGTCCAAGTGGAGCCCTGGTCAGGTTGTCCTCTGTATCAAGCTAGAGGAAGAGATGCCAATATTTAGAGCTCTCTGCAAGCAATTAGACTTATTTCAGTAGTAGGAAAGTAACAACATGAACTCAAATAATTGGCAAAGTGGATACTTAGGGCTTCATCTATCACTTCACGAAATGCTATATGCTGGATTCTGATGCAGTGAAAGCCGATCGATGTTGGTCGTGCAGTGCTACAATTATTTCCACTGTGCTGTTTATCGTTCCTTTTCTACTTCTTTTGGCTAGACTGACTTTGTTGACTCTCTACATTAAAATGCTTCTTACAAAAAATTGACTAACCTATTTCGTGTATTTAACTGTACAGGAAGGGCACCAGGCTGGTGCACAGTTAAATGTATGTGTGGATTGCAGCACAAGGTTGTACTATCCACAGAAACTGAATTTAGAAAAGTTATTCATATGAGTTGTACATGATTTACATGCATTGTATTTCATTTATCTTTCCATTAGTCAACCTGCCGGTCCCTATGTACAAGTTTCCTGAATAGAGGAGCCAGAGCTTGCCACTGGAGGACCTCAAGGGGCCTGTGGAGCTGGGGTGGAGGTTGTCTTCTTTGGGCTCCTGTGTAATTACCGTTAGGAATGTGAATGATCTGGCACTTCAGCAGACTCCATGAGCTAAGGAGGACTGACTAGACATAGTTGACGCCTGTTTGCACAAGAGACTATGTGTAAATGGGGGGAAACAGGGAACAACATATTCAAGTGCAGCAAATACAAAGATTTAAAAATGAGTGCAAATATTTAATTGTTATGCTTGACTATTATTCCAAATGGTTGGATTGGATGTTAGTCAGAGTACCTAATACTGAAAGTGTTAGGATTTTTAAATGAGTGTTTTCGCAGGGAATATTTCCCTAAAACTACAATTCTCCAGTAATGGATTTTCATAGGTTCACATGCTTGAATCTTCCCTGTTGTCGTGGTGCGAGTCCCACAGTAATAATAAGCAGTGCCATATATAAGCATTGAGAACCATAGAAAAGATAAGTGACATTGGTAACCAATTCACATTGTTTTATAAGAACCAAATTTCAACAAGTCGAAGCACAGAACTTGAAGCACACTTCCCCTGCAGGGCCGCCATACCTCAGATTTCTCACTGCACGTCATGTATAGGGAGCCTCCCCGAGCTCTGCTCAGTTTTCAGTGCTTCAGTCAACTTTTGACCTTCTTTTTCTCAGAATTGAGTTATTGGACCCTACAAGCAACTCAGAGGTAACACTTGTGTTGTTTCAGGACTAGCATCATGTCAGAAGGATCTAAATAGAGACTTTTCAGTACTTGTAAATCTTGTGGGAAACCAAGATTATTTTCTGAGGACCCCCATAAGGAATGCCTTTATTGCTTACACCATCACCAAAACTAAAGGAGTGTGTAGGCCGTGCAGAACGTTTTCTGCTAAAACTCTAAAAGACCAAGAAGCCAGGCTACTTCGATGGCTTCAAAAGAAAAAGGCTCTTTCTGACCCTACTTCTGATGACGAAGGCCAGAGTCCACCAGGAAGAAAGTGTAAAAATGAGGGCTCAACCTCCTATAAAGACTCATCAAAGAAAATAAAGTCTCACAGCAAAGACTTTGGGAAGGAAACGTCAGTGAGTAAGGGAGTTTCTGGTTCACCTTCCTCTTATAAAAGGTTTCCACATTTATATCCCAAACTTTAATTCCTTTTAAGGAGTCCTCATCGAGAAAGATTTGTTCGTCGACAGTTGACACGTAGACGAGGAAATGGACTGCGTCAACCAACTCAGCAGTGACGACTACAGCGTCGATGATAGAGATGATAACGACGTAGACCTCTTCCTCCCGCCGACGACAACCTTTTCGTCGACAGTGATTGCATCGACAGGAACTTTTACAGCTACGATACTAACATCAGTCAGCAGTTCTGAAGAAGACTGTTCTTTTCCTGTCAACGGCGCAGAAGGAGACAGTATTAATTACTGCAGAAGGATTCCAGTGTCTTTACGCCTGGATCAGACATCTCCAAGTAAGGTGTTGCCACTGCCTCGTGCGTCTCCTGGAGATGGAAGAATCTGAGGATGTAGGGCCATTTGAGCCAGCTTATAGTCCCACGCAAATTCACATCAAATGCTCCGATACTGGTGATGACGAACCTGGAACACATAGTTCAACCTTCAATGAAGGAGATTTCTCTTTTCAGGATAGGCATCAATATGCCTAACATAGTTATAATTCTTTCCTGGAACATTACCTATATGATGAACCTTATGAGGAACAACATAGCTTGCAGAAGGATACAATTTCTGTGCCCATTTCATTAGTAACAGATTTGTGGCACATGCTAAATGACTATTGCAAGAGGTTCCCTGAGGCTAATGCTCCATCTCAACATATTCCAGTGCGTTTTGATACTCCCGGTGTTGCATGGCTTCCTAAAAGCCCATTGGGCTTGCAAACGGAAAGTAGAGTAGTGCCTCCTATTACTATTCTCAATGATTATATTGAAAGTGATGCGGATGACCAGCCAGAGGAAGGAGAGATTCCTCGGGATCCATCAAGTTCTGGTCAGGAGAGGGATGATTTTATCACACCTCGGTCTGCTTCGCCCATTCTGCCACCTGCTAACTCTCCTCCAGAAGACATAGGAAGGTTTCATGAGCTCTTAGAATGGGCTTCTAGACGTTTTGACCTGCCTTTGCTAATGAAGCAAGCAGAATGTTTTCTTTACAACTTTCAAGATTCAGCTAGGAAATATGTTAGATCAATTCACATTGTGGACCACATTTGAGAGGAAGGGTTAAAGCTTATGAAGAATCCTGCTTCTGTCGCAGCTGTGCCAGTAAATGCACTTACATGTTGATAGGCCATCCTCGTCCAGATTCAGTGGTGATGCAGGGGGCCCTGTGTTCAGCACCTCCGGACAAAAAGGACTGACGTCTGGATAACATTGATAAACGGTTTTCAGCAATGGCAGCGACATCTATTAAAGCATCTAACACTGGCTATTTTAGGAAGGTATGACGGGCAGATGTGGTCAGACATGTCGGCCTTCCTGGAATTTCTACCGAAGGATAAAAGAAGGGAGTCAAAATAAATACTCAGCCCTCCGAACACCTCTTACATTCATTGTGTACACTTGTGTTTGAAATCTTAGGCATGGTGGCCCTGCAGGGGAAGAGTGCTTCACGGTCTGTGTTCTGATTGTTTGAAATTTGATTCTTGTAAAACATGAATTGGTTACCAATGTCACTTAACTTCTCCATGGTTCTCAGTGCTTATATATGCCACTGCTTTTCATTATTACCGTGGGACTCCCACCATGACAACGGGGAAGATTCAAGCATGTGAATCTATGAAAGATATCAATATTGGAGAACCATAGTATACAGATAAGTAACTTGTTTCTTTCTGATAATAGAGTGCAGTTTACATCTCACAAGATGAAAATAGTTTGTTTTTAAACACAATATTGAACACAGAAAAGTACAAAAAACAAACCATTGATAAAGATATGCATAAGCAGTCAAAGTACAATGTTCTCGTGAAGCAAGAGGAGATGAGAGAGCAGATGATTACTGTAGAGAGGCTGTGAAATACATGTGCACTTAGCTGATTAGTGGTTTATCTGCAGGTGATGAAAGGGATTAATAAAGCATTTCAGATGTTCTTATTTATTTACGGAGTTTTATATAGCACAAACATGACCCGTCCGGGTATCAGAGTGCTGTACAAATAGCAAAATAAGTTAAGACATATAGAACATAGGCAATAAACAGATAGAAAAGCAGTTAGCGGTATGTTGTATAACTAACAAATAGGTTGTAACAGCAAAAAAGAAACAGGCAAGATACAAAATATATACAGTGAAAAGAAGCAAATTCAAGTACTCTGGGTCCAGAAATGTATATAGTTAACGTTGTTCAAACTTCAAAAAATAAGGACTACTGCTGAAGGTATCTATTCAGCCACAACAATTGTAATTCTTTTTTGAAGGAGGTAATCTAAGGATTAGATCTAGTTTCAAGAGGAATTGCATTCCATATTCTAGGAGCAAGACCCGAAAAGGAACGATTATAAGTTTTCTTTTTGTTGAACTTCTGTGGCTTCAACAATAGAGAATTAGAACTTCTTAGACAGGTGTGTTCTGATGAAGAGTCTTATAGGTCATGCAGGCCATCTTAAACTGAATTCTTGCTTCAAGCGGGAGCCATTTCAGATGTTTCAGGTCTGGTGATCACGTTTCCTGGATCCTGAAATCAGCCTAGCAGCCGAGTTTAGAGTGGCCCTTAATGGAGCTAGCCTGCTTTTGGGTAGACCTGCAAGAGTGGCACACCCGTAGTCTAGGCGGGAGATGACTAGGGATTGGACTGCTAACTGAAAGTCATCTGAGGGTAAGAAGGGTTTGATTTTCTTTAGAATGTTGAAATGGTAATTAGCTCCTCTGGTAGTTGCACTGATGTGCTTTTGCATATTGAGATATTTGTCCAAGTAATACCTAGAGATCTAGTAGAATCAACATTTTAGGCGCAGCCGAGTGCTGTCAGCTGTTTGAGCCATTCATCTATGGGAATAGAGAGACTGAAGGGGGCGATGAGGAGAAATTCTGTATTGAGTGTATTGAGCATAAGGTGATTGCAAGTTAACCATTGTTGGGTTTTCAGTAGCGCAGAGTTAAGAGTTTTGATATCTTCAGGTGGGGAAAGTTTCAAGTATAATTGTGTCATCCGCGTACATGTGGTACTGTATATTTGAGTGTGTAAGAATTTCGGTAAGCGGTTCCATGAACAAGTTGAATAACGTAGGAGATAGAGTGGATCCTTGAGGTACTCCCATTGGGACCGGAGTAATGTCCGACAGGGTATGATTGCCCTTGATTCTTTGAACTCTATTATGAAGGAAGGAGGAAAACTTATTTAGGATGGGACCAGATAAACCCATCCTTTTCTCCAAAAGGTTTATCATGTTGTCATGTTTGATCGTATCAAAGGCAGAGGAAAGATCAAGGAGTATAAGCAGGCAAGGTACGTTCAGATCAAGTAGTCTCACAGCATCATCTGCAATGTGTGTTAAAGCCGTTTCAGTGCTATGACCAGTTCTGAATCCAGATTGGCAATGGTCAAGGAGCTGAAACTGTTCGATGTACTTGCAGAGTTGTAAGTGCACACATTTCTCTAATAGTTTTGCTAGTGTCACAGTATTAGTAATAGGACGGAAATTGGTGAGGTCAGCTAAGTCGGCATTTGGATTTTTTGAGATTGGAGTAACTTTGTCGCAGGGATTTTGCACAGACACAGAACTATGCGCAGGATTATAGGACCTTGGTGTATAGGGACTGAGACATCCTACCACCTTAGTACCCATGAGCCCAGGACCGACTAGCTATAGTGTTTCACTTGCTCTCCTACTCACTCACAGAGAAACAAATGATTAGACACCCCAGAATACAACTCCCAGATCTCTCAGGAATCGCGGTAACAAGACACACCCTTTCGCTATCACTCTTGTACTTATCCACAATAAGATCTGACAGAAGAACGAAATAGTTTAAAATATTTATTTCAACTAACGTACCCTAACATGCAGTATACGTGCCACAACAAGCAGGAAAATGCATAGTACAAATACAGTCAGCATAGCAGCTAGTCCATATATCATGAAGGGGGATGTCAGAATGAAAAGACAATAGAGCCTAACCTCCCTCCTCTTGGTAAGAAGCAGTATTATTATATATTAGAAGTTCTCTGGGCTTTGTCAGCAGACCCCATACCTTAGCCTACAGATGGTAGATCTACATCATAGGTGCTGTCTCGCTCTTCTCCCTGGAAAGCTCCCTCTCCAAGTGTGTGCTACCTATTTGTGTATTCTAATAAAACCAAAGTACGTTTGTTCAAGCAACGGCTGCATCAGTATGTTTTGTCTAACGCCTGGCCAGAACAAAATAACAAAGGGCATGGTTGTTCAACCTTGCTCACAATATTCAGTCAAAATCCCAGGAACTTGCAGAGAGTGAACACAGTGATGAGTTCTCATGTGAAAGCAGCCATAGACATTATTGCAAAATTAAAGGCGTGTACTAATGTGTGCAAAGCAGCAGGTAAGCTGCAGCATGCTCCTGCTAACTTAGTGAAAACGACAATGTCCCTATGGGCCATGTGACACCCTCCCCTTGGCCAGGTCGGTAGCACTATCTCAAAACAAAAATCAGAGGTAAGCAGAGGCAGAGCGTCTGTTTCATTCCAATAAGGAAATTTGTGAGCACAAAAAAAAGATTTGGTCGCCAAATTTAAAAAACAGCCAAAAGGGTACCCAAAAACATATCCATTCATAGATTATCTTCAAATTCAGAAATGTTGCGGGAAAATCGGAACGCCATAAACTCCAATATCTTGTCAGAACCTTCCATAGTAAAGAGGTATGCCATCCAATTGAGCAAGTCAAATGAGCACACATGCTCCTCATATCCAGAAGCTGTTAGGAGCATATCGGGGCAACCTGCATTAACTTCGATGAAACTCCGATCTTGAGGCACTGTTCACGAGCACAGGTACTCAAGTCTGCCGTTGGTCCAAGTAGAGGATCGCACACCAGGCGCCTACCCAAGGAACATTCCTGGTCATGGGCCTTTAACGGACCCATTAACAGTTTGTAATCCAGGGCAGCATGGGTTGTATTGGAGAGGCAGACATCCAGGGCCCATTGAAAAGGGCACCGAAGGTAGTGTAACACAGGTTGCACGCAGGTGAAGTAGGCATAACGGAAGGTGAGCCAGTAGTCGATGTCAAGAGCTTGTAATGGCATTGCAGCAAAAAGCTGGCGCATCCGGTCACGATACAGCTGCAACTGGACCGGGTTTGGCAGCTCCACAAATCGAGCAGCCATTGCGAAGCAGCAATAGAAGTGCAAGCACACCGCAAATTAGCAGGAGCACCAGAGGAAACCCTCCGAAGGCGCTGTAAAAAATAGAATGGATAAAAGCTGTGATTACTCCAAAAATAGCCTGAAAGGAGGTGACCAGGCCGAATCCCACAAGTTTAAAAAGTGGGCTAGGCCCTCAGTATCAGACGCATTAAATATTTGGTGAGCCGCCACAACGTCTAGACCATCAAGGTCTGGCGCAAACATTTTAATGCCAAAGAGCAGTTCGTATGGGGTACTCCCACCCAGAGATCTTCTTGGGAGATTATTAAGTGCACGCTGGACGCCATAAAGATGAGTCAGCCAGCCCCTGCCAGTACTCAAAACCCTTGCTGTTAAAGATTGCTTTAAGTCACGGTTCATTCGCTCCACAACAGAATTGCCCTCAGGCCGATATGGAGAGGAGAATTGCACCTGCACCCCCAGGGACTTCATCGCATCCCAGTAAGCCTTAGAGGCAAACGCAGGACCTTGGTAAGAATGGAAGGTGCCACAGGCAAATGTCCTGACAAAGACACGCAAATGTTTTATAAATGTTCGAGCGCCAGCACTGCGTTGCGGCCAAATCCAAAGGAATCTAGTGCACGAATCCACTGCAACCAAGATGTGTTTAAAAGCAGTGTCGGACATCAAAGGACTGCAGTGATCAAGATAAATGCAGCCAAATGGCTGATTAGAGATGTAAAGTTGAGTATGTGGCAGACGTACAATTATAGAAGGCTTAATTTGTTGACAAATGTCACAAGAAAGAACATATTTACGTGCCTGTTGGTATAAACCACGCCACCAAAAACGTTGCTGCAAAAGGCAAATAGTCACTGTCACTCCGGCATGTGCAGAAGCAACGCCTTCATGTGCAGCTACTATTAAAGAAAGTCTGCGGTCCTCGTTGGGAATCAGCCGATCCCCAACGGATGGAATAGTCACAAATGGAACTTGATCAGACGACAAGTGGTATGAGTAACGTGAAGGAAAACCTTGGGGGAACTCCGTCCCCTCTATTGTCGCAGCTATAGCTGCCAGAATATCATCATTAATTTTAGTCATGGACCTAGTGACTGCTGCTACTGAATAAGTGGCTACTGCAGATTTGGCTGCCTCATCAACCAGCGAATTACCAACAGCGTGTGCTCCCACACGTTGATGGCCCAAAGTATGGATAACATGTGAGTGGCAAACGTTCCTTAAGAGCGGCCACTCGGACCCAAAGCGTTTTATGCTTAATTGCGCTACCTTTAGAATCACGAAAATCATTTTGTGTCCAGAAGAACAAATTGTCATTGAAGGATTGTACACAGTAAAACGAATCGCACACCACAAGTGTTGGAAGTTCTGGATCAACAAACTCTAGAGCCAAAACCAAAGCACGTAGCTCCGCCAATTGAGCCGTGCAATCACCAAGAGTCTGTGTGTGCACCAAGGAGGATTTAAAATCCCCATCAACGATCTTCCCTGCCACAATCGCGCAGGCTGCAGAATAAGCATGTCTAGAAACAATGGCTGGCTGCGCAGATCCATCAGTGTAAATTATGCATTTGTACTGATCAAGACGGGGTAATGATAAAGGCGGAGAATGAACATGTTCATATTGTAAAAACTCCTGTGTTTGCAAAGAAGGGTCAAAGACAAAGCTGACATCAACCGACATCAAAGAACTGGCCCATTGTATCCGAGGATGCAAGGCTTTGGAATTCGGGACACTAGCCTTTGTGACTGCTTCTAAAGCGGGTACCGGCGAACCCATGAAAATGCGTTTTCCCTGAGCCAAAGAGCGTTCCTTAAGAAACGCCATCTGGACCGCTGTCAAAATCTTTTCTGTAGAAGAGAAACTCATCTCAGCTGGAGTATACAAATGCCATTTATATGCAATGGGGACAGTGTCCCCCTCATTGAACGTCAAGTAAGTAAAGCCTAACGCCCCTGGTACAATCCTTATGACCAAATTTGTAGAATTGTCTTGTGTTAACAAGAAGTTGGTCGCAAGCAGATCAGACTGCAGAGACCGAAGAATTGCGGTATGTTCCGGAAGCCAACTGGAAGACCAGAAAGAGGGTTGCATCAAAAAGTAAAGAGGTTTGATACGCTGGGCATAATCGGGAATGTATGTCCTCCCGAAATTCAAAAAACCCAGCAAAGATTGCAATTTTTGAAGAGATGCAGCTGTAGTTCATCATCCGTCAAGTATGTCATCGTACGAGAAGGCATCGGGGTCAATTTCATGCAAAAGGGACACTATGCGAGCCGCAAACACACCAGGGCTATTCTTATATCCCATAGGCAATCTCGCATATCGGCACGGATTGCCCAACGTACTGAATGCGGTCAAATCGCAACTCTCAGGAGCCAAAGAGGGACTGAAAAAACCATTGGAAATATTCAAAGTGGGTTTATTCATTTTTCGAACTATTTCGCTCACTAACGCAGAGCTATGTGTGTTCTGAACCGCAAAGGTATGAACATGACTGTTCAAATGCCTATAGTCTAAAACTATATGATATGAACCGTCCGGTTTCAATATCGGAAAAAGAGGATTATTCATCGACAAAACACAGGGTTCAATCACACCCTGATATTCCAATTGGGTCAAGATGTCGCTAACGGACGCTTTAGCGTCTTGTTTATTGGATACTGTGGTTGGGGCTGAGGTGTAGAACGCATAGGAATCACATGAACCGTGGAATCCTGGTCTCAACCTGCCTGATTGCGATATAATGCCTGGGCTAAGAATAAAGCCCACTTGGAGGCGTAAGCCATTTTATCGTCATCAGAAACATATTGTGAAAAGCTGGGTAGAATAACATCTTCCCCTCTAGAGGAAGCTAGGACAAAAGGGGGAGGCCAATCAACCTCCGCCAACAAAATATCATAGGAAGAAGTGAGATTTTCCCAAAAGACTGCTTTAATCGGGCGTCTAATATCACCTTCAATTTGGAGGCTCACTTCATAAAGCCTATCAGGAGGAACAACTCCAGTGTCAACTGTTTCTACAGTAATGAAAGTGTCAGTTGCTTTCGCCTCCAGATGCTGGTGGAGTGTCTGCTGCACTCTGGTAACCTCCGCTGCACTGTCGAGGAGGGTTACTGCTCAACTCCTGTCGAGGAGCAGGGTTCTCACCGTCTGAGGCATACTTTGCAGTCAAAGCGGCAACTTTCTTCTTTTGAAATTGGGGTCGATATTGAGGTAGTTCCTCCTGCTTGACTTTTAGATCAAACTGGCGGTGTGAGTCACGTCTAGCTTGCGCAGATTCACCTCGTCTGTGATCCTGACGTCCTCCCCTGCCGCACTGTTGATCCGACGATTCCTGAAAGGAACGAGGATCGGGAATCTGGAACCTCTCGGGTCTTTTAATTTTAGAGCGGTCACACAAATCGTATCTACGCTCAGAAGCGTCAGGGGGAGGCGAACCTGCACGAGAACCAGACTTCTGTTGCATCCTGTTCCAAGTCTCTTTAGGAAAGACTGGACGACCCTCCTTTTCAGGAGGGGGTTTACTTTGTGCCTGTGTAAATGGTTGAATCCCCTAGCTATTGCGACCTAAAGAGGTATACACATTTGCAATAATAATCGGCAACTGCCTCTGCCGATCTACTTCCGCCGCTAGGCGTTGACGTACTTGTAAGCAAACTGCTTCACCTTTAATATTGGCCACATTATATCGGAGACACTAGGGAACATTCCCACTAACTTCATCCAAGGCCGGGCCAGCCTCGTGTTCATCTTGTACCTTTTTCAGAACGCTCAGTAGAACGCTCATGGAGGGGGTGCCAAAGCACAGTGTATACACTGAAGCAAACACCCAGCCCCAGGTGGTTCAGTTAGCTTAAGCGAGAATCAGACCACTCTGTAAACTCATGGTAAGGATCCTGTGTTTTTCAACAGGAGTAGTGTGTGGAAAAACAGCCTTGAGTTGCTCACATTTTTGTGCAAGCCAAAATGGCAAGTCATCACGGTTTTGAGGACGTTTGCCCATCACCGAATTAATCATGACAGGACTAATGACCAGACCACCGCCGTGTCCCGGTGCCGTTGGGGCGGGTCCAGCCGGAACCACTTGAATGGCACGCGACAAACTGTATGACACTTCTGTGTATGTGAATTAAGGATGTATGAAGCTGACGTAGCTCTGCGAGTGTAAGATGAAGATAATTCGGATGTGGTGTAAAACCGGCCAATACAGGCCAAGTGGCCCCATCGATAGAAAAGGGGCCCATCCGAACAGCAGTAACAGGGTGAGGAAGGGTGCCATTAAACCAAATGGTATGCTCCCAGGCTGTCAACGGAACTTCAAGTAATGCATAAGGACGATAAGCTGCCGGAACAGCAGACCTTGTATATTCATAAAACAAATTATCATTCCCATCTACCGCAGGGAACATAACCCAAGAATAGAAAACTTCGAAGCGAAAAACAGGGTCCGCCTCGACAACAAAAATAATGTTAGCCCCCGCATTGGACTCCGTGTTGAGTTAAGTGTGCTGTAACCGCCGCGTGGTTAGGTGCCGCAATAGCGACAGGTTGTGCCATATTAGAAACAGAAGAAAGAAACAGACGGTAGCACAAAATTAGGGTAAAGAAAAAGCCTTTTAAATTTCAAGCTTGAAAAACCTATAAATGTACAAATATAGGAGGGCTAAGCCCCCTCACCACGGACATCTCCGGAAACCGGTGAGAGAGTATTGTGGACAAGCACAAGCGCTACTCGGGGGTCTCGTGACTACGTACCAGACCAAACGTTGGTGGCGCCATGTTGCAGGGATTCTGCACAAACACAGAACTATGCGCAGGATTATAGGACCTTGGTATAGGGACTGAGTCATCCTACCGCCTTAGTACCCATGAGCCCAGGACCGACTAGCTATAGTGTCTCACTTGCTCTCCTACTCACTCACAGAGAAACAAATGATTAGACACCCCAGAGCACAACACTCCCAGATCTCTCAGGAATCGCGGTAACAAGACACACCCTTTCGCTATCACTCTTGTACTTGTCCACAATAAGATGTGACAGAGACACAAAATAGTTTAAAATATTTATTTCAACTAATGTGCCCTAACATACAGTATAGGTGCCACAACAAGCAGGAAAATGCATAGTACAAATACAGTCAGCATAGCAGCTAGTCCATATATCATGAAGAGGGATGTCCTAATGAAAAGACAATAGAGCCTAACCTCCCTCCCCTTGCTAAGAAGCAGTATTATTATATATTAGAAGATCTCTGAGCTTTGTCAGCAGACCCCATACCTTAGCCCACAGATGGTAGATCTACATCATAGGTGCTGTCTCGCTCTTCTCCCTGGAAAGGTCCCTCTCCAAGTGTGTGCTACCTATTCGTGTATTCTAATAAAACCAAAGTACGTTTGTCCAAACAACAACTGCATCGGTATGTTTTGTCTAAGGGCTAAGGCCTGGCCAGAACAAAATAACAAGGGGCATTGTTGTTCGACCTTGCTCATAATGTTCAGTCAAAATTCCAGGAGCTTGCAGAAAGTGAACACAGCGATGAGTTCTCATGTGAAAGCAGCTATAGAAATTATTGCAAAAATAAAGACGTGTAATAACGTGTGCAAAGCAGCAGGCAAGCTGCAGCGTGCTCATGCTAACTTAGTGAAAACGACAATGTCCCTATGGGCCACGTGACAACCTGACGTATCTTTAAGTAATCAGGGCTCATGCCCTGGGATAGAGAAGCACAGACCATCTTAGACCAAAGTGGGAGTATGGAGGATCTTAGCTCTTTCATGAATTTGGCGGGTAGAGGATCTTTGGAGTGGTTCGATCGTTTTATTGATCTTATTGTTTTGAGTGTCTCAGCTTCATCTGGAAGTTTGAAATGAACCCATCTAGCATTATTTTTTTTTTTAGAGGGATCAGAGAGATGGGACCCCATCTTAGGGGGCATGGGGAGGAGACTAGATTGGGCCTGGCTTAGTGGATGTTGAGAGGCGAATTGTAGATCTAATTCAATCTTCCTCGTTTTTACAATGAAATAAACCAAGAAATTGTCATCACTTGTTAGTGTCACATTATCTCGAAGGTGGAGGTTAGATCTTACACTAGCTTGTTGTTTGATGATTTTAAAAAGCATTTGGGTCTGTTTTTGGCATTGTCCAGTTGCGTCCTAAAATAGTTTGCTTTGGAGCTGCGTATGAGCATGTTATAGTAACTTCTTGTGGACTTCAGGTGCTGAAGGTGTGTTGTGGTAGGAGAGTTCTCCATGCTCTTTCCGCAAGCCTTAGTTTGCACCTTACCTCGTTGAGGTCTCTGCTGAACCAGGGCTTAGAGTGTCTATTGGGTATTCTTTTAAGCTACTTCGGAGCAATTGTATAAAAAATTGCTGACATGGATTGCATGTAGTGATCTGCGAGCTCATTCACATTTGTCATGTTTGGGGGTGGAGGAAGGAGGTTGTTGCAAAAGGAAGTTATTTCGGTTATGTTGATTTTTCTAAAGTCTTTGGACCATTGTTTTGTATGGCGAGATTGGCCTTGTCTAATTAGTACATAATACAAAATGAAAATAATTTGGTAGTGATCTGACCAGTCACAGGATGATATGGATTCTAGTTATCGTAACTAGCAAAGTACGAGAGAACGCTTGCATTGTACTCAGAGAAAGATGAACTTAAATGCACTGCGTATTGAAAACACATCTATAATAGCTACCTTTATTTTATCCTGTAGATAAGGTTCTTGCTAGAAAATCAACATATATTTATCTTGGTGCTTTTTAGGCCGAGCCTAGAGTCAGCACGCATGCGATGCGCAGCATGACGTAATCCCTCTGTGGGGGTTGAACACACCCACACACGCCCACAGCTTTTTCATTAGTTGCTTGTTCTGCCTTTAGAAATGCCATTGCTTTCGCTGGTGAATAGTGTACATTTGCCCCGCCTTGTGGCTGTTTTGTTACCGCCCTGGTGACTGCCCCAGCTCCATCGATCCTTTCACTAGTGCCTATATGTTTCTGTTTCAGTGCACTACTTTTTTCGTTCGTTCCTCTCCTTGCAGCTCGCTCTGCTTCCCCCTGCAATCTCAGGCTCCCCTGGTACTGGGGCAGCCCTTTTCCTCCCCCTCCCTTTGGAATTTCATTCTCTGTGCTGTCTTTTGCACCGGAGCTTCTGTCGGGCTGAAGAGGCCAAGGGTCCTTGAGGCTGCAGGGCTCGCGTGAATGCAGTATACGTTTTTTTGTTTTGGTAATGCTATATTTAAAGTTGACGAGGAATGCCAGTTACACGTGTTGTAACTAGGGGTGGGCGGAATTTGCGGAGTTGCGTTCCGCAAAATTCCGCGAAACGGCAAGAAATCTCCGCGAGCACGCGGAATTTCGCGTGCTCGCGGAGATTTCGCAGCGCCCGTTGTAATCTATGCAGGGTCACTCTCAGGGGCAGACGAGCATCGTCCCAGAATGAATCCTGCCCTGCATATTTGTCCACGAAGATGCCACCGTTTTGTGCAATACCTCTACTCAACTGGAGTACTTTCTACTGGCTAATCAGTAAGTGCTACCTCGTTGGGTAAATGTATAGTGCCTTTCCTACACTACAGCAGCGTAAAGTACCAGAAGAATTGTCCCCAGTGACCTGTGTGTCTGTAACTTTGCCACCGCGCCGAAAGCACCGGGGTCCTTTGATTAAGCTGTCCATCATTCTGGGGAAAGGGCGGTAAGACGTTGAATACCGATAGTGTATGTGGGGAGGGGCCAAGCCAAACGGCGGGCTTCTAGGCCAGTTCATATGCCTCTTGTTTATAAAGGGTCAGAGCAGTATCTCAGCGGCAGACGAGGAGAAGGAACCTCCTGGTCACAGGAACTACATGAGGATTGCGCTCGAGAAAATCAAGGATACAAAGACCTCCATCAAGGATTACAACTAACTTTTCACGTTGGAAATGGAGAGAAGGCACATCTGCTTAACCACGCTCACGAATTCTACACGAGGATTGCGCTCGAGAAAATCAAGGATGCAAAGACCTCAATCAATGATTACAGCTAACTTTTCACGTTGGAAATGGAGAGAAGGCACATCTGCTTAACCACGCTCACGAATTCTACACGAGGATTGCGCTCGAGAAAATCAAGGATACAAAGACCTCCATCAATGATTACAGCTAACTTTTCAAGTTGGAAATGGAGAGAAGGCACATCTGCTTAACCACGCTCACGAATTCTACACGAGGATTGCGCTCGAGAAAATCAAGGATGCAAAGACCTCCATCAAGGATTACAGCTAACTTTTCACGTTGGAAATGGAGAGAAGGCACATCTGCTTAACCACGCTCACGAATTCTACACGAGGATTGCGCTCGAGAAAATCAAGGATGCAAAGACCTCCATCAAGGATTACAGCTAACTTTTCACGTTGGAAATGGAGAGAAGGCACATCTGCTTAACCACGCTCACGAATTCTGCACACCTGCCCTACATATTTATCCACGAAGATGCCACCGTTTTGTGCAATACCTCTACTCAACTGGAGTACTTTCTACTGGCTAATCAGTAAGTGCTACCTCGTTGGGTAAATGTATAGTGCCTTTCCTACACTACAGCAGCGTAAAGGACCAGAAGAATTGTCCCCAGTGACCTGTGTGTCTGTAACTTTGCCACCGCGCCGGAAAGGCGCCGGGGTCTTTTGAGTAAGCTGTCCATCATAGTGGGGAAAGGGCGGGAAGACGTTGCATACCGCTAGTGTATGTGGGGCGGGGCAAAACGGGCGGGGCAAAACGGGCGGGGCATCCATGCGAGTTCACATGCATCTTGTTTATAAAGGGTCAGAGCACGATCTGAGCAGCAGATGAGGAGAAAGAACCTCCTGGCCACTGGACCTACATACACGGGGATTGCGCTCGAGAAAATCAAGGATGCAAAGACCTCCATCAGGGATTACAGCTGTTTGGCGGTAGATCTGGGCAGAAAGCACTCCTGCTTAGCCTCGACCTTGCTCACAAATTTTTTGTGCTGATTAATGCGTTACAGAATTTGAGCTTCAACTCGGGCACCTGCTTTATTTAAATCTGTAAGTGCTTCATGCACCCGAATTCCGTTCCGCTGCGGATCGTGGAAGTTTTGACATTTCCGCGTTCCACGCGGAAATGCCGAAATTTCGCAAGTTCCGCGAGCGGACCGGAATTTGCCGCCCACCCTTAGTTGTAACGTTGACAAAAGCAAGACTGAGGCAAGGGCATAGCTTCACAGTGGGCATTTTTCATGTGTGACACGATCAGGCAGTCAATCCTACTTTTTGTAAGTCAAACCCCCGCTTTCATGCTTGCTGTTTTTATTTCCATATCATTAATGAGGTAATTAAAACCTGGTCCCAGGCCGGATGCAAACTGATGCATAGAAAAACTAGGACTGTCTGAAGGTGCATCAAATAATGTGCCTCGTATGACAGATGTGTGAGGGGCAAAGGCATTGGCTAGAGGTCACAGAGTAAAAGTGTATGAGAGGGGGCCAATCCAGGATGCAATTAAATAAGTGAGCCTCGTTTGATGTGGTCTACATTCCATCGGCAATTTTGCAAATTAATATAGAACTTCGACACTACTCATATCTGTTTCCTCACAATTTCAGAAAAACATTTACTCACACTTTCTTACAAAGACTTGCTCTCTTTTTTACATATTACTTTAGCATTTTATATATAGACATCTTGTGGAGTAACATTTAAATTTATAGTATGTTATTTTAATTCCTTCTACATGGTATAGCCATGAATGTGCCATAGCTTAAAGACCTTGGCAATGCCAATAGCTCTGGCTAAACACTTAATAGGTTCCAAAGGCGAGACCTATTGGCTATGCCAATGTTTTTTTGTTTTTTTTTGCCTGCTGAACAATGATTACTTACTTTTTTAAACTTGAGTTACTTTAGCTAACTTTCTAACAATTTTTGTCCCACTTAGCTGAGAAGCTGAGTACAGACGACTTGAATTCGCTCATTGCCCACGCTCATCGGCGAATTGACCAACTGAACAAGGAGATGGCTGAGCAACGGGTCCGAGAAAAGCAGCATATTGAGGCGGCCCTGGAACACCAGAAACTCGAAGATAAGAAAGCACTGGAGGCTTCAGTGGCAAAAGCACTGGAGCATTACAGAAATGACATAAAACTTGAACAGGACAAAAAGGTACAGAGTAAGAAAAATATAAGATTGCCAAAGATCTGTAGTTGCGTATCTGGTAAACATTTCCTTTCCAGAATAGTGTTTTAGGAGCTTATAACTTGTTCTCTTGAAATGTTCGTTAATCTAAGTCTTGTTGTCTAGAACATTGTCCGTACTCAAACCCACTTTCAAACACATCGAAAGGAAACGACCGAGATTTGTACTTTATAACAACGTATTTTTTTGATCAGATCATCGAAGTAGGACTTGACTTTGAACACTTTTAAAAAAATTAAAAACCTCTTTCTCCAGCAAGGGATCTCCCCCGATTGCTAACCTTTAGAACGATTCCCAGCCACCTCAAATTTGTACAAGTTTTCAACACATATAAAGCGTTTTTTTTTTTCCTTCCTGCTTTATAAACCAAGGGTTTTTCTCTATGGCCCTAGAGGAAGAGGTGGCTGCCTGTTTACAATTTATTTTTAAAGTATGTGGGACTTTTTTGTCTCAGATAGTTCATCTGTAAAAGACATTTTACATCTGTTAATTTTCTATTTAATCAGAGCAGGACCAGGACTTTGGTCGAGACACAGCTAAGTTCACCATCCGGTGTGGGCTGGATACCGCCGACTCGCTGGGTAGGACAGTTTCCACGTCAACCCTGAGGGGCTACGCCTGGCTGAGAACGTCTGGCTTCTCTGGGGATGTCCAATCCACACTTTTGGACATGCCCTTTGATGGCCATCGCCTGTTTGGTGACAAGGCGGACAACGCTCTCAAGCGATTCAAGGACTCGAGGGCCACGGCCAGATCCTTGGGCTTCGCAGCAACTTCTCGCCCCATGCAGTCTGCCTTTCGCCCCTTTCGTGGCTACGGAAGGGGTGCCCCACCACGTTCCACCCAGAGCCACAGGTCCGCGCAGGCTGCCCAGCCTATGCGTGGCTGGGGACGTGGGACCCAGCGTCGCGGGTCTGGGGGCCAGAGGGCGGGCCAGTCCATCGATGTCCCCCCCCCATCTCCCCTGCAGCAGCCTCCAAACCTTCCTAGTCCAACTTTTCAGGGCCACCAGTTGCCAGTGGGCGGCAGGATCCGCCATCACCTCCCCCACTGGCGCAACATCACGTCAGACAGGGGGGTTTTGCAGATAGTCCGAAGGGGATACTCCCTC
Organism: Calotriton arnoldi; assembly: GCA_963921515.1. Taxonomy (NCBI): domain Eukaryota; kingdom Metazoa; phylum Chordata; class Amphibia; order Caudata; family Salamandridae; genus Calotriton; species Calotriton arnoldi. The sequence goes on along the minus strand of CAWUFW010000005.1, from coordinate 3,371,381 downwards.
CCCTTCGAGACTATCCCTCTCTCCATGCCACCAACACTCCATCGCATGTCGGAGGATCACTTGGCCCTTCTCCGCCAGGAAGTTACGGCTCTCTTGGCCAAGGGAGCTATCGAACGAGTCCATGTGCCAGAAGTAGGTCGTGGTTGATACTCCCACTACTTCCTGGTACCCAAGAAGGACAAAGGCCTGCGTCCTATCTTAGACCTCAGGGACGTCAACCGCTTCCTCCGGAAGAAGAAGTTCAAAATGCTAACCTTGGCTCAGAACCTGTCTGCCCTCGACCCTGGAGACTGGATGATAGCGTTGGACTTGCAGGACACTTATTTTCACATCCCCATCTTGCCTACCCACCGGTGTTACCTACGGTTCTCGGTAGGCCACAAGCATTTTCAGTTTACCTGCTCCCCTTTGGCCTTACCAGCGCCCCTCGGTGTTCACGAAAGTGATGGCGGTGGTCGCAGATCAGGAGTTCCAGTCTTCCCCTATCTCGACGACTGGCTGTTGAAGGCGGGATCGCCCCAGGCTGTCATCTCCCACCTCCAGGCTACGGCGGATCTCCTGCATTTGCTGGGGTTCACTATCAACGTGCTGAAGTCGCACCCGATTCCCTCTCAGAAGCTCCTTTTCATCTGGGCAGTTCTGGATACAGCGCAGTTTCGGGCTTATCCTCCCGAGCAGCGAGTCCGGGATATTCGGGCTATGATACCGATGTTTCAGCCTCTATCCCGGATTTCAGTGACAATGACTGAGCCTGCTGGGCCTCATGGCCTCCTGCATCCTGCTGGTAGATCATGCCAGATGGCGCATGCGGGCTCTGCAGTGGGACCTGAAGTTTCAGTGGGCGCAGCATCAGGGCAATCTTTCCGATGTCGTCCAGATCTCCGAGGGGACTGCAAGTCAGTTGCAGTGGTGGCTAACGAACCAAGATTGGGTCAGCAGCAGATCCCTCTCCCTTCCCCAACCAGAGTTCACAGTGGTGACGGATGCGTCACTCCTGGGATGGGGCGGCCACATGGGAGAGGCGGAGATCAGAGGTCTCTGGTCTCCGGCTGAGTCCAGGCTCCACATCAACCTTCTGGAGCTCCGGGCGATTCGTCTTGCAATGAAGGCATTCCTTCCTTCTGTCAAAGGAAGGGTGGTGCAGGTGTTCACGGACAACACCACCGCCATGTGGTACTGCAACAAACCGGGCGGGGTGGGGTCGTGGACACTATGTCAAGAGGCTCTTTGCCCATGGACATGGCTGGAACATCAGGGCATATCCCTGGTGGGTCAACACCTGGCGGGTTCCCTGAACGCCAGGGCGGACGAACTCAGCCGCCGGTGCATGATGGATCACAAATGGTGTCTTCACTCGGAGGTGGTGCAAGGTCTCTTTCAGCAGTGGGGAGAGCCTTGGTTACATCTATTCGCCACCGAAGAGAACGCGCAATGTCAGCAGTTCTGCGCGTTGGAGTTTCCAAGGCAGCACTTGCTCGGCGACGCCTTTAGTCGCGAGTGGAATTGCTGCCTCCTGTACGCCTTTCCGCCTGTACCACTTCTACCCAGAGTGCTGAAGAAGATCAAGCGCAACCGGGCCCAAGTCATTCTTGTGGCTCTGGACTGGGCATGAAGGGTCTGGTATCCCGAGCTCTTGAGCATGGCCATCGACAACAGTTGACAGCTTTTGATCTTCCTCCCGAAGTCTGTAACGTCATCTTGGGGGTCAGACGTCCCTCCACTAAGATGGTTTACGCCTGTAGATGGAACAAATTTGTGGCGTGGTGCACAGCAAAGGCTGTGGATCCCCTTTCTGCCCCCCTTTCAGAGGTTCTCCGCTTCATTCTTTCTTTGGCCCAGCAGGGCTCTGCTCTGGGCACTCTCAAAGGCTATCTTTCGGCCATTTCGGCCTTTCTTCGCCTTCCTGATCAGCCTTCTCTTTTCAAGTCCCCTATTGTAAACCGGTTTCTGAAAGGCATTACTCCTCTTTTTCCTCCTTCTCTTTTCGTAAGTCCCAGTGGGACTTGAATCTGGTACTTACTTATCTTATGTGTGCTCCCTTTGAGCCACTACATAATTGTCCTCTGCGTCTTCTTTCTTTCAAGACTGCTTTCCTCCTTGCCATCACCTCTGCTCGCAGGGTGAGTGAGCTTCAGGCTCTGTCTTCCAAGCCTCCCTTTCTTACTGTTCATCCGGAGAAAGTGGTCCTTCGCACTAGGCCCTCTTTTCTGCCCAAAGTGGTTACCTCTTTCCACATAGGTCAGACCATCACAATGCCCACCTTCTTCCCGCCTCCGCACCCTTCCAAAGAGGAGGAGAGACGTGCGCTGCCCTTCTACCTTGACCGCACTAAAGAATTCCGGGTGGACGATCAACTCTTAGTGGGTTATATGGGCGCCAAGAAAGGTCGGGCCGTGCACATACGTACCATCTCTCGATGGGTTGTCCTATGCATCAAGATCTGTTATTCTTTGGCAAAAAAGGAACCTCCAGTACGACTGCGCGCCCACTCCACCAGGGCGACGGCAGCCACTACTGCTTTGGGACGTGGAGTTCCGCTGGTTGACATCTGCCAGGTAGCCAGGCAGCCACGTGGGCATCCCTGCACACGTTCACTAGACATTACTGCCTGGACAGCCAAGTCCGGAGAGACTGCTTCTTTGGCCGTTCTGTTCTTCAAGACTTTCTGGTGTGAACTTAGTTCACAGACCCACCACCGGGGTTGGTATTGCTGGGGTATTATTCTAAGGTAAGGAATCTATAACTACAGTCTCTTTCAGATGAACAAGTTACTTACCTTCGGTAACGATGTATCTGTAAGACATATGTAGTTTTAGATTCCTTACCTCCCCGCCCATCCTCCCCGTTCTGCGAACTGACTTCTAGGGTTAAGGACATCCTTTCAGGGCCCTAGTTTTGTGCACCAGTGGTCAGTGTCTTTCATGGCTCTGCGCCTCTGGCGTGGAAAGTCGTGTCAGAACTGCCGTCAGCGCGCAGGGGCGGCGTCTAAGTAGACACCGCAACGTCATCCCAGGAACCACGACGCGACGACAGACGCGGAGTCGACAGACGCCACCTACGACGTGCAGGGGTACTGCTACAGAAAATTTCTCTGGATCCAGTCTGACGCCTGGGGGTAATTCTAAGGTAAGGAATCTATAACTACATATGTCTCTTACAGATACATAGTTACCGAAGGTAAGTAACTTGTTCATTAATGCCTTTGTCAAAAGAGGCACAGATGCTATGGGGCAGGGCCATTTCCCATCACATGGACATCACCATGGAGCACCTCTCTGGACTTCAAAATAATCAGGCGGACGCACTCAGTCGAACACTATTGGACTGTCACAAATTGGAGCTCCACCAAGATCAAATGGACTACCTCTTCCACAAAAAAGATTCGTCCCACACTAATTTGCTCGCCACCCAGAACAACAAAGAATGCCAGTGTTATGCTAGCAGGTTTGGAAACCAGGGTGTGAGAAAGTGCCCTCTTTCTGCATGGTTGCCCCCACTTTTTGCTGAACTGCTGATGTGCTTTGACTGAATGTGCCCTGGGCTCCTGCTAATCAGGTACCTAGGGCCTATGTTCTTTCCCTAAAACTGCATTGAAACCCAAACCCAATTGGCATCTCTGGCCACAGGTCAGCCCCTGGTAAATGGTACCACAGGTACCCAGGGCACTGTGACCAGGGAAGACCTCTAAGGGATGCAGCACTTATTGTGCCACCCTTAGAGGCCCTGTACCTCTACGCACACACACACACTGCCTTTGCAGGCTGCGTGTTTTGGTGCAGAACAAAGTGAAGAGTCGACATGGCACACATCACTGTGTTACAAAAGGGGATGATGGACGGAACGTTTGAGCCAATCAAACACTCACCCCCAGTCAACTGATCTGGGTTTAATCCATCATCATTCTTTAGCTCACTCCACCACCCCAGTTCAGACATGGCCATATGCAAATCAGTCTGACCCTGTGCCTCATGGGAACAGTCCAGCCCGAACTGCCAAGCCATGTCTTCCCTGGACCGGAAACAAGCATCCTAGGACCGGTTTCTGGCATTCCAGCCGTCATCAGCCAGGCTTGCTTGAATCCAGTGGCAAAGTGAGCAAGGGATTCACGTCTGGGCATACCCCCGCCAACTTAGGGCGAACAAAGCGATACAAAAGGGGATGATGGACGGAACGTTTGAGCCAATCAAACACTCACCCCAGTCAACTGATCTGGGTTTAATCCATCATCATTCTTTAGCTCACTCCACCACCCCAGTTCAGACATGGCCATATGCAAATCAGTCTGACCCTGTGCCTCATGGGAACAGTCCAGCCCGAACTGCCAAGCCATGTCTTCCCTGGACCGGAAACAAGCATCCTAGGACCGGTTTCTGGCAAAGTGAGCCACTGGATTCAAGCAAGCCTGGCTGATGACGGCTGGAATGCCAGAAACCGGTCCTAGGATGCTTGTTTCCGGTCCAGGGAAGACATGGCTTGGCAGTTCGGGCTGGACTGTTCCCATGAGGCACAGGGTCAGACTGATTTGCATACGGCCATGTCTGAACTGGGGTGGTGGAGTGAGCTAAAGAATGATGATGGATTAAACCCAGATCAGTTGACTGGGGGTGAGTGTTTGATTGGCTCAAACGTTCCGTCCATCATCCCCTTTTGTAACACATCACTGTGTGCCATGCCTACAACCCACTGCCCTGGCATAGATCAGTCACCCCTCTAGCCGGGTGCACTATACCAGTGGTGAGGGTACAGGTGCATGAGCCCTGTACCCCTACAGTGTCTAAGTCCATTCTTAGACATTGTAAGTGCAGTCCTGCCATAAGAGTATATGGTGCTGGGAGTTTGTCATTACGAACTCCACAGCACCATAATGGCTACACTGAAAACTGAGAAGTTTGGTATCAAACTTCTCAGCACATTAAACCCACACTGATGCCAGTGTGGGATTTCATGAAAAATGCACACAGAGGGCATCTTAGAGATGCTCCCTGAAAACTAACCTACCACTAGTGTCCAGGCTGAGTGGCTGCTTTCAGCTGCCACCACCAGACATGTTTCTGGACCCCTGGGTCGAGAGCCTGCTGCTCTCTGGGGCCTGAAACAATGCACATCCTGGGACGAGGTGCCAAGCCTCCTCCCCCAAGATGGGCAGGGTTCACGAAGGGGAGCTTCAAAGGCTTGCCGCCTTTGTGAGCTTCCCCAGGCCACTTGCTGCTCTCAGCAAATGGTCCCCGCTGGTTCTGACCCCCACTTTGGGCGGGAGAACCGGCGGGAAAAACAAGTGAGGAAGAGAGGAGTGCCCACCTCTGCCAACTCCACCCCTCAGGTGGGGGAGGCGAGGTGAAGCACAACTCTCAGTCCCCGCCATCTTGCAGATGGGGGGGACCCAGCCAACCAGGGTGAGGCTTATGCCCCCCTCCCACTGGAGGGTGGCATAATAGGGGATCTACCCTCCCCAGGGAAGGGACCCATTGGTCCCAACCTTTTACCTACCTGTAACACCCCTGAATCTAGTATTTAGGGGAACCCCTGAACCTTGCTTCCTCAGACAAGAAACCAGAAGAAGAAAAGTAGAAGAAGGACCGAACAGTGGTGCCGTAGCTAACAAGAGGAGGACGCCTGCTGACTTGGCCCCAGCCCTACCGGCCTGTCCCCACCTCAAACCTGCAGAAGCAAAACCCCTGTGTCCTGCAGCCAGCAGCCTCAAGAACCCCGAGGACCTGCCCTGCCTTCAAAAGAAAAGACTCTGTCTCCCGTGAACACCGGATTTGTTCACCAACAGACTCCAGCTCCGGCAGGATCCGCGAGTCTGCACCACTCTGCACCCGACGCCCACGGCCCGAGTTCGAGTGGCCCAACACCAAGAGGAGGTCTCCCCGGCGATCCTGACCCAAGATCCGGTGATCCCTGACCTGCCTCCAGCCGACGCCTGCAGCCTCAAACCGGAAGGTCCCCCCAACCGCGATCAGGAGCTGGTAAGAAGATCCGACCCTAAAAGTCACCCCTGCACCCGACGCCCCACGGCCTTGGGTGGCCCAACCGACGGTGCCTAACCAACCCCCAGCATCCCAACTTGCCTCTCCAAGTGATGGTCGCACCTAGAAGACCTGCGTCCCCGAGCCTGTAGTGTTTGCAAACAGGAGTCTCCCCATTGAAAGCTACAGGGCGCCCAACGCCAAAACAGCACTCTGCACCTGGCCGCCCCAGTGCCGCTGAGGGTGCACCTTTTGTGCTGGTTTGAACCCCCATTTGCCCTGAGCTTAAGTCCAGGAGCTTTGCTCCCACAACCCAGTGGCCTGCTCATAAGCAGCCACCAACCAGAGGCCACCTATCCCCCATTGTAAACATTGGGCCTCAGCACTCTGCACCCGGCCGCCCTAGTGACGCTGAGGGTGTAACAAGAGTGCATCCTTGACCCTGGGGGACCCCTGAGCCTAACCCCAGAATACCAACTCCCACAACCGAATACTTACCTTTGAACCGATAACCCTATTTTCCTCCATAGGATAACATTGACTGTTTTTCTGTGAAAAGTTTCCAAGTGTGGAGTTGGAAAATCTAAGAAACCCTTTAAAACTGTAACTAAATAACAAAAACGCTTTTACTTACCTGTTTTCAGGAAATGTCCCAGTGCAGTATCCAGGTATACTGCACTGTGTAAGAAAAGTAATCTGTAAAGTAATCTACTTGACATTCTACTAAAAAGCCTATACAAAGTATATGTACAGTATATCAAAAGCATTGCATTACCAGTAACTCTACTGTAATCAAATCAAAGTGCATATACAATTGCAATTCAAACTGTTTACAAACTGCATTACTACTTTAAAGTATTTATTGCTTACCTGTGCCAGGCTTGCTTGGTTCTAGAAAATAAAATAACTAAAAGAATATTTTTATACAAAACCAATTGGTCTGAAGTTCAGTCTTTGAGTGTGTGATATCATTTGCTGGTTGAGTGTGTTCAACAAATGCTTAACACTACCCTCTGAATCTGAAAGAGACACGTTGGTGATAGATTCCTTACCTTAGATTCCTTACCTTAGAATATCCCCAGGCGTCAGACTGGATCCGGAAAGTTTTGCTAGCAGTACCCCTGCGCGCCAGTAGGTGGCGTCGTGCGGCTCCGCGTCCATCGCTGGCGTCGTAAGCGCCGAGATGACGTCACGGAGACTACTTAGGCGCCACCCTTGCGCGCTGACGTCAGTTCTTTCTTTTTCCGCGCCAGAAAGCGCAGATCCCGTTAGAGCACGTACCCTAGTCACTTTTTGACTATCTCTTTTGTGACTTTTGTCTCCCTTTTTCCAGTTGGTTTCCTGGTGCACGTAGGGATGCCTGGATTTAAGTGTTGTGGGGCCTGCCGTCGCAACATGTCGGTGGTGGACCCCCACGATGTCTGCCTCTACTGCCTGGAGACCGACCACGACTCAAGGTCTTGTCCGGATTGTCAGGCCATGCCCCCGAAGGCCTTGCGGGAGCGGCGCCGGAAACTGCTGGAGGTCCGGCACTCGTCCCCGCGCCGTTCCCGGTCCAGAGGCCGTTCCAGGGAACGCTCGCGGGGCCACAGCCATCGCTCCTCTGGCTCCAGGTCTTCACCCTCGGATTCGGGTAAGAGACGACACAAAAAGAAGTCGAATAAGCGTGATCGCTCTCCGACGTCCCCCCGACGGTCCTCGGATGCGGTTGAGGGGGACAGGAGCCTTGCCCCTGCGGCTCCTTTGGAGCTCGAGAGTCCCGCGGCCTACCCGCCTTACCCGGGTCCGTCAGCGACTCCCGCACAGGTGCAAGAATTTCTTGCTACCATGGACCGCCTTTTTAGGCCTCGGGCTCCCGCCGGCGCGCCCTCTGGTCCCGCGGTCCGTGTCTGGATCCTGTTGGACCGCCGGCGGATCCAGCTTCGGCGCCACAGGATCCTGCGCTGCTGGCTCCGGCCACGGCGCCACAAGGTCCAACGCTGCCGGCTCTGGCGCCGCAGTGGGTGCCTTTCGTCCCGCCATTACCCAGGTTCCAGGACCATTTTGTCCCCACCTGGGATCCGCATTGGGGCACGGCGCCGGTTCGGCCCCGACCAGCGCCGTTTCCGACGCCGTTCCCGACGCCGTATGTTCCCTCTCCGGCTCCTGCCCCGCCGCCGCGGTCGGTACCACCGGCGGCGGAGGTGGAGGACGACTGGGAGGGGTCCGAGGACTCTCTCGCCCGTCAGTGTGACTCCGAGCAGGACTGGGCGGACGACTTGGAGGACGCCGGCGACCTCAACATCTCTTCTGACCCGGGGTTTGCCTCTCCCCCGCCTACTATGGAGGAGGGCGCCTCCTACACGATGGTGCTCCGTCGGGCAGCTGAGGTCTTCAACCTTGATCTCCCTATGGTGGCCCTCAAAACTAACCTCCTTACTGAGGTGCTCCAGACGGCGACCACCTCGTCTGAGCCCCTGCTCCCGTTTAACGACGCCCTTACCGATGTCTTGCTGGGCACTTGGTCGCGGCCATCCACTGGGGCCCCTGTGGATAAGAATGTTGCCAGGCGTCATCGCCCGGCGCCGGGTGACCCCGCTTTTTTGACCACTCATCCTACGCCTGAGAGTCTGGTCATCCAAGCTTCGACGTCGCAGAGTGCCTTTCCCACGGCTCCGCCGGATAAGGACTCTAAGAAGCTGGAACAGTTCGGTAAACGTTTGTTCTCTTCGGCCAGCTTGGGGCTGCGGTCAGTGAATACCGCCTGCCTATTGGGCCACTATTCCCACGCGGTGTGGGACACAGTTGCGCAGGTGTTACCTCAGTGTCCTGAGGAGACCCAAGCTGTATTGTCGCAAGCCATTGCAGAAGGTAAAGATGCGGCTAACTTCGCCATTCGGTGTGGTTTAGACACTGCGGACTCCTTAGGTAGAGCGATTTCTACGACTGTGGCGCTTCGTCGCCACGCCTGGCTCAGATCTACCGGGTTCTCGCCAGATGTCCAAAACTCACTCATGGACATGCCCTTTGATGGCACTCGCCTGTTTGGCGATAAGGCCGACAGTGCGCTGGAGCGTTTTAAGGACTCACGGGCCACGTCCTTAAGTCTTTCCACGAAAAGCCCAGCCACTCCTGGGTTTCGTTCCTTTCGTGGCAACGGGAGGGGCGCCCAGGCACGTTCTTTCAACAAGCCTGTGCAGAACCAGCCTCAGCGCGGCCGCGGTTTCCGCAGGGGCGGATCTGGGAATCAGCGTGGGGGTCAGTCCACCTCCGTCCCCGCCGCTTCGGCCTCCAAACCTTCCTAATCCGAGCCTTGTGGGGCATTCCACACCAGTGGGTGGCAGGGTCTGCCTTCATCTCTCCCACTGGCACGCTATCACTTCGGACAAGTGGGTGTTGCAGATCATCCGCAAGGCTTTCGCCCTTCCCTTCCTGTCCACCCCTCCAGCCATGCCGCCTCAGTTCCACCGCCTGTCTGGGGACCACTTGGCACTTCTCCGGCAGGAAGTCACGGCCCTCTTGGCCAAGGGGGCCATCGAACGTGTTCCTGGGCCAGAAGTAGGGAGTGGTTGTTTTTCCCACTACTTTCTGGTCCCCAAGAAGGACAAGGGGGGCTTGCGCCCCATCTTGGACCTCAGGAACGTCAATCGCTTCCTCCGGAAGGAGAAGTTCAAGATGTTGACTCTGGCTCAGGTCTTGGCTGCCCTCGACCCTGGAGACTGGATGGTAGCGTTGGACTTGCAGGACGCCTATTTTCACATCCCCGTCTTGCCGGCCCACTGGCGTTACCTGCGGTTCACGGTAGGCCAGGAGCATTTTCAGTTTGCCGTGCTCCCCTTCGGCCTTACCAGCGCCCCTCGGGTGTTCACGAAGGGGATGACGGTGGTCGCAGCTCATCTGCGCAGGTCAGGGGTGTCGGTCTTCCCCTACCCCGACGACTGGTTGTTGAAGGCGGGCTCGCCCCAGGCAGTCGTCAACCATCTTCAGACTACGGCCGACCTCCTGCATCTGCTGGGGTTCTCCATCAACGTGCCGAAGTCGCACCTGTGTCCCTCTCAGCAGCTCCCCTTCATCGGAGCGGTTCTGGATTCGACGCTGTTTCGGGTTTATCCTCCCGAGCAGCGAGTCCGGGATATTCAGGCTATGATTCCGATCTTTCAGCCTCTATCCCGGGTTTCCGTCAGGATGACCCTCCGGCTCCTGGGCCTGATGGCCTCCTGCATCCTGCTGGTGCAACATGCCAGATGGCACATGCGGGCTCTGCAGTGGGACCTGAAGTTCCAGTGGGCACAGCATCAGGGCAACCTGTCCGATCATGTCCAGATCTCGGAGGGCACTGCACGACAATTGCAGTGGTGGCTCACGAATCGCGATTGGGTCAATGGCAGATCCCTCTCCCTTCCCCAACCGGAGCACACAGTGGTGATGGATGCGCCCCTCCTGGGATGGGGCGGCCACTTGGGAGAGGCGGAGATCAGAGGCCTCCGGCGGAGTCCCGGCTCCATATCAATCTTTTGGAGCTTCGGGCGATCCGACTTGCACTGAAGGCATTCCTTCCCTCTGTCCGGGGAAGTGTAGTGCAGGTGTTCACGGACAACACCACCGCCATGTGGTATTGCAACAAGCAGGGCGGGGTGGGGTCGTGGACCCTATGTCAGGAGGCTCTGCGCCTCTGGACATGGCTGGAACGTCAAGGCATTACCTTGGTTGTTCAACACCTGGCAGGTTCTCTGAACGCCAGGGCGGACGAACTCCGCCGCCGGTGCTTGATGGATCACGAATGGCGTCTGAACTCGGACGTGGCGCAAGGTCTCTTTCTACAGTGGGGAGAGCCTTGGTTAGATCTATTCGCCACCGAAGAGAACGCGCAATGTCATCAGCTCTGCACGTTGGAATTTCCAAGGCGGCACTCGCTCGGCGACGCTTTTCGTCGCGAGTGGAGTTGCGGTCTGTTGTACGCCATTCTGCCTATACCACTTCTGCCCAGAGTGCTGAAGAAGATTCGGCGCGACCGGGCCCAAGTCATCCTTGTGGCTCGGGATTGGGCACGAAGATACTGGTATCCCGAGCTACTCAACATGGCGATCGATCCCCCGATCCGCCTGCCTCTTCGGGAGGATCTTCTGTCGCAGCAACAGGGGACGGTCCTCCACCCGAACCTGTCCAGCCTCCACCTCCATGCGTGGAGATTGAGCGGCGACAGCTGATTCCATTTGACTTGCCTCCTGCGGTCTGTGATGTCATTCTGGCAGCCAGGCGTCCCTCCACTAAATCGGTATACGCCTGCCGGTGGAACAGATTTGTGGCATGGTGCACAGCTAAGTCTGTGGATCCCCTTTCTGCCCCTCTTTCTGAGGTCCTTCTGTTCCTACTCTCCTTGGCCCAGCAGGGCTCTGCTTTGGGCACTGTCAAAGGTTATCTTTCGGCCATCTCCGCCTTTCTCAGGCTTCCAGATCTGCCTTCTCTCTTTAAGTCCCCGGTTGTTAACCGTTTCCTCAAAGGCATTACACACACATTTCCTCCTGTGCCTTTCATAATGCCTCAATGGGACTTAAATCTTGTCTTGACCTATCTGATGTGCGCTCCTTTTGAGCCCCTTCATAACTGTCCTTTACGTCTTCTTACTCTCAAGACGGCTTTCCTGGTAGCTATCACCTCTGCCAGACGAGTGAGTGAGCTCCAGGCTCTTTCTTCTAAACCTCCTTTCCTTTCTGTTCATCCGGACAAGGTGGTTTTAAGGACCCGTCCTTCTTTCTTGCCGAAGGTTGTCACGCCCTTCCACATCGGGCAGACCATCACTTTGCCCACCTTCTTTCCGCATCCTTCAAAAGAGGAAGAGAGGCTCCATCGTCTGGACCCAAAACGTGCGCTCTCGTTCTATATCACGCGCACACAACAGTTCCGGGTGGATGACCAGCTCTTTGTTGGCTACGTGGGCGCCAAAAAAGGTCGGGCCGTGCACAAACGCACCATCTCTGGTGGGTCGCTTTGTGCATCAAAGCATGTTACTCGTTGGCTAAGAAGGAGCCTCCTGTGGGGCTGCGTGCCCATTCTACCAGGGCAACAGCAGCCACTACTGCCTTGGGACGCGGCGTTCCCTTGCAGGACATTTGTCAGGCAGCTACGTGGGCTTCGCTGCACACGTTTACCAAGCATTACTGCCTTGACAGTCAAGTCCGGAGAGACGGCTTCTTTGGCCGTTCTGTTCTCCGTGACTTTCTGGTGTAATCTTGTTCGCAGACCCACCACCGGGGTTGGTATTGCTGGGGTATCTATTCTAAGGTAAGGAATCTTTCACTAACGTGTCTCTTTCAGATGCACAAGTAACTACTTGTGTAACGATATATCTGTAAGAGACATTAGTTAGTGATATATTCCTTACCGCCCCACCGATCCTCCCCGTTCTGCGAACTGATTTCTAGGGGGGTCATCCCTTTTAGGGCCCTAGTTTCTTGGCACCAGTGGTCAGTTTCTTGCATGGCTCTGCGTTCCTGGCGCGGAAAGTCGTGTACAGAACTGACGTCAGCGCGCATGGGTGGCGCCTAAGTAGTCTCCGTGACGACATCTCGGCGCTTACGACGCCAGCGACGGACGCGGAGCCGCACGACGCCACCTACTGGCGCGCAGTGGTACTGCTAGCAAAACTTTCCGGATCCAGTCTGACGCCTGGGGATATTCTAAGGTAAGGAATCTATCACTAACTAATGTCTCTTACAGATATATCGTTACACAAGTAGTAACTTGTGCTACAGCCTTACTGCTCGACCACACTACCACAAATAGAGAGTAAGGTGCTATCTACTTTTACCTCTGCCTACCTTTGGGGTTCCACTGGACTCCGCCCGCACTATACCTCACTTTGGTATAGTATATACAGAGCCAGCTTCCTACACAGTGTCCAAGGGCAATGACTTTTCGATCATATGGTCCATCCTCTCTGTGTACACCTTTCTTCCGTTTCCTCTGATCCTCAGGGTGAACATTCTCATTACCCTGGCCTTGCCAGTACTGGTTTACTGAGCCTATCTGTATGATCATCAATACCATTGCAGATGCATCTGCAATGTCCTCTCCAGACACAACTGAGACATTCTGCACCTCAACCTTGGGTCATTGAGCCTGAGTGAGTGGTAGCTGACGACCTAGTGTTTCGTCATCTAGAGCTCACGGCAGAATTTAGAAACATCCTGGTGTAACTTGTAAGTACACAAGAACTTTTAAAGCTAAATGGAAGTGTTTGTGTCTGGTGCAGAACCAGAGCATTCCACCCAGTGATAACTCACCAGATACTTCCATATTTGCTTAGCCTAGCGAAGAGTGGACTTAAATACTCCTAGAGACTTTTAACCGCAGATTCCTCACCTTGTTAATTTCCCCAGGTGCCAGACTGGATCTGGAAACTTAAAAGCAATTCTGTTGGTTGTTGGTTGTTGACAGATGTGATTGTGCAGCTCCATGTCTGATCCGTACGCTGGTAGGGGCTCCATATATAGCTCTGTGCGCTGACGTCAGTTACTTTCTTTCTGTGGCTTTTGACATGGATCCTGAGCTAGCAGTGCTGTCTTGATATGTTCTCCTCTGGGAAAAACAACAAAATTCTTCTTCAGTGTGCAGATTTGCACTGTAAAACTACCTGTTTCAAGCAATGTCGTGACTGTCACCTGCAGATGTTGGTGACAGACACCCACGACGTCTGGCTCTGGTGCCTCAGCACCTTGTGTGACCTAAAGTAATGCTCTTGTTGTGTAAATAATTAACTGAAAAGTGATTCATAAAGCTAAGCCCACTGTCGCCAAACTGCAGAAGTAGTCTTGGTGTTAGTCGAAATCAAGAGTGCGGACGTGCTCCTGTTGCCATGGCCGATCTTGAGACCACTCCACATTGAAATTCAGGCATTCATGTAAGTCTTGTAAGTCGCAAAAAAACCACGTGTCGCCGTCATCCTTCCACCTGCGCCTCTCAGAGTTGAATGACGCCCTGAGTATCTCTCGGCCTCTGAGCCACTCTGGGATTCCGAAGTACTTCCGCTCGACCTCCTGCCTCTGCGGACAGCCACAGCTGATGAAATGCAACTTCTGTAGGAGGCTGCTGTAATATTTGATACCCCACCAAATCCCACTGGAGCGCTTTCGGGCCCCAAATATTTGATGTGGCAGCCTGTCAGCGGCCTGCGGTGGATCTGTCCCTGATGCCAACCAAACCACTTGACTGACATTCAAAGCCGTCCCTATCAACAAGCGCGGTGCCACTGGCCCCCACCATGGCAACGTCTGACACTATCCACGGTGCCGAGACTGACATCACAGGCCTGAGCCTCGACGCCAGACCCGATCATATAGTTTTATCCGATTCAGAAGCTCAACCTATCCCTGAACAATGCCGTTACAGTTTCTCAGACCCAGAAAGATGTTATGATGATGCTGATAATTATATTTATGAAGATCCTAATATTTTTGAGGACCTACAAAATACCAGTGGGTTAGACTCCTACCCTGACATTACCCTAAATTCTCCAAACCTTATGGCCCATGTGGCCCCTAACAAATCTTCCTCTCTTACATAAGGTCAGGGGAATTTTTTAATGTAACACTGCCCGTGCAAGAGATCAAAAACAACGTATTGATGGAAGTCCTCAACCCTACATCCACCGCTCCCTTTTAAGAAGGCTTTCACTTATATACTGGTGAGCACCTGGGCAAAACCAGGATCTTGCCTCCCTGGTAAACACCCAGATTTCTTAGTCCAGCCACCTTCCCCCGAGAGGCTAGTGGTTCAGGCGTCGTCCAGTCACCTCAACCTGAACTCATCCCCTACCACTCCACCTGAGAGGGATCCAAGAGCATGGAAACCTTTGCAAAACAAGTCTTTTCCAGTGCCAGCCTTGCCTTCTGATCTGTCAATACCTCCTAAGACGGACGGTATTGGCACACCTTGCGGCGCAGCGTGTGGAACATATTCTCATCTGTCTAAAAGATGTCGGACGAACACTCCAATGTCTGATCCTCGACGGCCAAGATGCTGGAAAATGCAATATCCGTTCTGACCTGGACACAACTGACTGCTTGGGTAGTACAGCTGGGATCAGCTTAGTGCTTAGGCGCCACGCCTGGATTTGCTCGATGGGTTTTTGTCGGACATCCAGCAATTTCTCATACAAATGCTGTTCAATGGCTCAAAACCTTTTGGAGAGAAGGCTGATTAGATGCTCGAAGTTCACGGAGAACAAAGCCACCGGTCTCTCTCTGGGTCTAACTCAGCCTGTTCAACATTTCCCTTAACAGCAAGGCCTCTGCTTTCGAGGCTTCAGTAGGGGATATCAGCAGAGGCGGCGCCAGTGTCTTCCTCAGCAATAGCCGGCATCTGAGCCCTTTCAAGGGCGAGGCCAGGGAGCCTGTCAACAACTTTTAGGCCCCCAGGAGCAACTTAATAACCAGACCTCAACCCCTCCATCCGTATCTGCCACAAACCTGCTTTAATTGGTCCTTGGTATCACATGATTGCCTGGTAGGAGGTTAAGTCACCTTTCACCTCCCCAGCTGGAGCAACCTCACATCGGACCAATGGGTGCTTCAGATTATGCAACACGGATGTCTCTGCCCTTCGTGTCCTAGTCCTCTGACATAACCCCCACACTGCACCACTTCCCAGAGTACCAGGTGTCCATACTTGACAAAGAAGTTCAGACTCTCTTGGCTAAGAAAGCAATAGAGAAGGATGCTGGCATAAGATCGGGATCCTGTTATTTTCTGGTTGCAGAAGAAAGACCGAGGCCTTCGCCCCATTATAGATCTGTACCCTCTGAACTTCTGCCCGCGGAAGTACAAGTTCAGTATGCTCACCCTAGTACAAACTCTCTCTGCCCTGGATCCAGGAAACTGGATCGTGGCGCTAGACTTTCAGGACGCATATTTTCACATCCCCGTCCCGCAGTCCCACAGACTATATCTGCGCTTTCAAGGAGACCTAGAGCATTTTCACTTCTCTGTGCTCCCTTTTGGCCTGACCATGATGATGGTCACAGCTGACCCGCAAAGGTTTGAAGTACCAGTCTTCCCATACCTTGACAACTCGTTACTGAAGCTGGGTCTCACCTCAAACGGTTGTGCACCACCTCCAGACGACAGCAGTCATCTTAATATCATTGGCATTCTCCATCAACATGCCAAAGTCATACCGGACTCCTTCACAATGGTTCCCTTTCATCTGAGCCATCCTGGGTGCAGTGTTTTTCCAAGCTATCCCTCTGCCTCAATGATTACAGGACTTTCGACCTATGATTTCGATGTTTTAGCTGAGTGTTCTGGGCCTATTAGCATTCTGTTTGTGGACCACAGTAGGTGACACATGCAGGCTCTCCAGTGGGATCTGAAGTATCAGTGGGATCAGCACCAAGGCAACCTATCTGACTACATCCAGGTATCGAGGGAGACCGCAAAAGACCTGCAGTGGTGGTTACTCGACCGCAGTTGGACAGGTGGCAGACCTGTCTTTCTACCCCAACTAGAGAACTGTTGTGAGAGATGCATTGTTGCTGGTTTGGGGAGGTTATTTAGGAGACTGGCAGCTCAAAGGACTCTTCTGGTCTCTGGCGGAAGCTCGACTCCACATCAACTTGCTGGAGTTCCGAGCAATCCTTTTGGCACTGAAGACGCTCCTCATGACCCTCAAAGGGGTGCAGGTGCTTACAGACAACACTTCTGTCATGTGGTACTGCAACAGATACAGCAGTGTGGGGTTGTGGTTCCTGTGCCAGGATGCCTTGTGCCTCAACGTTGCCCAGGACCTGGCAGGATCTTTAAATGCCAGGGCAGACAAACTAAACCATCGTTGCACAGCAGATCACGAATGAGAGTTGCATCCAGATGGCACAAGGCATCTTTCATCAGTGGGGAGAACCCTGGCATGATCTATTTGTCACCGCATTGGGTGTCTGGACTCCTGTACTTCCCCCCCCCCCCTCCCTCTCCTTTCCAGAGTACTGAAATAGACGAAGGAAGACCAGATTCAAATCGTCTTAGTGGTTCCGGACTGAGTGAAGAGTGGGTGGTGCCCAGGACTTCTGGCCATGAGCATTTGTCCTCCGATCCAGCTGCCCCTTTGGGAGGACCTCCTGTTGCAGCAACAGAGCCGAGTCCTGCACCAGAGCCTGCACAATCTACATCTCCATGCATGGAGATTGAGCAGCAACAGTTGATGGACTTCTATCTTCCTCCCACAGTAATTTGTTTCATCATGGTAGCCAGGCATCCATCCACGAAATCTGTTTGTACTGGGAAGAGTTTGTTGTCTGGTGTCCTTCTGAAATATCCACATCCTGAAGGTACAGTTATCAGATGTTTTGTTGTTCTGTCTATCCTTACCACAGCAAGGCCTTGCTGGGCTAACAGTTAAAGGTTATCTTTCAGCTTTATTAAATTTACTCTTCAAGTCACCTGTTGTGATGCATTTTTTGAAGGGGCTGGTCCACATATTTCCAACTCCCACCTCACCCCCCATTTGTAATGCCTCAGTGGGAGCTTAATTTGGTTCTCACCTACCTGATGGGCGCAACATTAAAACCAATGCACACCTGTCCTCTTCGTCTGCTATCCATCATAACAGCCTTTCTCATCACCATTAGATCAACCAGACGAGTGAACACGAAGCATTCTGTGGTTCTACTATACACATCTTTTTTTCCTTGGATGAACCAGTCTGCAGACAAATTCCGCATTCCTGCCCAAAGTAGTCACACCTTTTCACATAGGGCAATCCATAACTTACCGCTTTTTAAGCACCATTCCATACTTCCATGGGAGAAGAATGGCTTAATCGCCTTGACCCTCGAAGGGCATCAGTTCTTATGTTGACTGAACTAGAAATTACCGGCAGGATGACCAATTTTTTGTAAGTTTCTCAGGATAAGAAAGGCAAGGCAGTGCAAAAAGATCCAATCCAGATGGATTGTGCTCTATATAAAGATATGCTATGAACTAAGAAGTAGCCTCCTGAAGGCTAGCACACTCACTACACCAAAGTGAAGGCTGCTACCAGTACGCTGGTGCACAATGTGCCAGTCTTGGACATCTGCTAGGCTGATTTGTGGGCGCGTCTCCACACTTTCACAAAGCATTACTGCCTGGATAGCCAGGTCTGGCGAAACTGGCACTTTGCCCGATCTGTCTTGGATGATTTCTTGGTCTGAGCCATTCCACAGACCCACCACCAGAGGAGGTGTACTGCTTTGATATTGATTCACAAGGTGTGGAATCTGAAGTTAGAAGCATCAATCTGAAGACCAAGTTACTTGCCTTGGGTAACACTTTTTTCGGTAGAGATTAGCTAAATGTAGATTCCTCACCAACCCAAACCCGTTCGGTGGAATGGACTTACACAATCCATTAATAAGATGCCAGATCTAAAGATCTGCACACTACACTGCATCCGATTTCAAAGGCTCCATGTCCGACAGCACGGACAGAGATAAGAGACTGACATCAGCTTGCATAGGTGGCTGGAGGCCCCAAAATCCTATCCAGAGGCGACGGATCTGACACGGAGCCACACGATGCATGAGAGAATTGCTTTAAAGTTTCCAGATCCCACCTGAAAATGTGGGAAATTCAAAAGGTGAGATCTGCGGTTAGGTGCTCTCTACCAGAAATGACGTTTCTGAAGGTGAGTAACTTGTTTGACAGTACAACCCATCTGACAGCAATCTCATAATTTTGACAAACAGAAGATAATTCGACCACTCTTTTCATAAAGAATAATTAAAACAATTTATGAAGGGAAGAAAAATTAAAACAATTAATGAAGGGACTTTACAGAGCATTTCCTCCTGTACGGCGCCCACCATTACCCTGAGAGCATAATACTGTCCTTAGCCAGCTCCTGCTGCCACAGTTCAAGCCAATCCACCTAGCACATCTAAAGGTTATTTTTTGATCTAAAGTTCATTTTTTGGAAGAACCAGTTTCTCTTTGCACTTAAATCACCACACAGCGTAGGGGAAATGAATACATTTACAGTGAAAGAACCCTTTTGCTGCATTACTAATGCAAAGTCATCTTACGGACCAATTCTAAGTTTATACCTAAAGTCCCTACAGTCAGTCATCAGTATACTTTATTGTTTCAGTTACTTAAAACCGTATATACAATCTAAAATACATACTTAATATAAATTAGTAAAATAAATAATTATTAATAATGTCCAGGGCAAATTCTAAAAGACTTTAAAAAACATTAAAAGAAATCATTCCACTTGATCAAACTTCCCCTGCAATTGTCATTAAAGATTTGCATTCCCACCTTTTAATTGCTAAGATTGAATATGTAGTTATCTATCTCACATATTTTTGAGTGGTTCCCCTAAAACAGATTAAAATTGCTTCTGATATAGTCCTTATCCCTCCGTTTTAAAAATCTGTTTCAAGTGTTCCTTAGAAATATCCAGTAACTTGGGACATAGGCAAATAATGTATTCCAAAGTTTCCCTCACAAAATTACAGAGTTGGCACATGCTGATAGATCTAGAGGGGGGGGGAGTTCTCCATTGTCTCTCAATCTGATCAAATGGTGTATATAAAGGAGTCTGAAACGCAAGAAAGATTTCTTTGCCTTTAGCTTCACTCTAAAGTCTAGCTATAATTGCCATTGTCTTGTGACACTCCAGGTTATATATGATGTGTTTATATTGTCTCACCCTCTCAATCTCTGAGAGGCAGCTGACCATTCTGATTTCCTAGCGGGGTTTCCGTGTAAATTTGGTAATTTTATACAAGTCATTTATGGTCAGCAAATTGTACTTGGCCAAAACATTCTTAATGCGATGTGCCACTGGTGCTTCACTGTTAGATTTTGACAGTTGTTTATTTCTATAAAATCTTATAGTATTATTATTTGTCCCTTGACTTGCTACACAATAATTAATATGGGTAATTGTAATCCAGGCTTTAAGAAACATAATTCCAAACTCTAATCTTATCATACTTTGCGGTGTTGCTTTCCGTTGGTTGAATATCTTCCTGATTCCATTCTGAAACACTGTTTCTGCTTTACTGATGGTTTCCGGAGGCAAACAAACTGATCTATATGTGCAGGCTGGTACCAATTTAACGTTTGCAGCGGTTAAGGTTGGACCTATCGAGGGGGGGCATGACCAAGCCGTCGACTGTAATGGCCGCACGGCAGTGAATCTCTGGAATCGAAAGCCCTTCTCCTGAGGGTTACAGCATTGTAACTTGCTTTCTCCGCCTCAAGAGGGGAGAATACTGCATCTCCTACCCCCGGTGGTGCCGGGACCCACTGATTGCTGCCCTGATGAAACCTTCTGCTGCGGGACTGCCGGATCGGGAGAGTGTGGCCAAGCCTGCCTCGGAGGTCCAGCGGCTACAGGGGCCGCGGGCGAGCCTGAGGCTGCGGAGCCTCTCTAGGCCCCCTCCCTAAACCATACACGTTTGCCTTTTCCGGCCTCTGCTCTGCCTAACTACTGGGTCGGGTAGGTGAGCCCTGCCTGCCTTGGAGGCCCCGCAGTGACGGAGGCTGTGGGTGAGCCTGAGGCAGAGGCCCGGAGCCTCGCTGACCCCCCATCCCTATGTCAACCGTCATTGCCTCATCCGGCCCTCGCCCTGATCTACTGTGGGCCACTGCTCTGCACACGGCAGCCAGCCGACAGCTCCCAACTCCGTCACGGCTCTCCGGGGCGTCGAGAATGGTGCTTGGCTGGTCTTAAGGAACACTTACCTTCATTCTGCTGTTCTACTCTCCCACTACAGCTTGCAGCGGACTGCGCCTTCACCTCCCGGGCCAGGCGCCATTACACCTTAAAGGATTCACCTGCTGCATCTCCCTGAGACTCACGTCTGGTGCTACTGTACCACCTGCTATTCTGTAGTACCGGGAGACCGAAGTGCTGCCGACTCGTCCCAGGGCCTAGCCTTCATTATCCACCACTGTGCCTACGCGGGTGGCCTCTGCATGTAAGTGACCCCCGCAGCCCACATTTACTGCTTGGTGCACATTAGTTGTAACTACACCTCGCCTCACTCACCAGCTTTACCATTCTTGTCCAGGTTTCGCCTACCTGTCTTTGGACTGCCCTAACATTCCTCTTGGTCTTTTGTCCTTCAGATTGGATCAGTCCTTTCTCTGCAGCCACCTCATCATCCGCTTTATTAGTGCTGGACCTAGCATTTGTCAATCGCTCTTCAGAGACAGGTTTCACTTTGCTGCAGCCGCCCGAACCATTTTTTACTTATAGACCCTCTTCTTCCATCTGCAGAACCGGTGGTGTTTTTCCTCACAGACCGACCTGCACTTTAATTGACTATATCCCTATCCACTGTTTTGTTTTACCCACCTGCAAATCGTCTGCTACACCAGGAACCATCTCACCATGAGTTGGGGGGACCCCAAACAACGTAAACTCACTTTTGATCGTCCCAAATCTACTGGGAGGCCTGACCCCTTATAAGATGTTGAGGAGGGACACGATGCGGTTCAGTGCCCCGACCACCCTGAAGGTACTGCTGCGATCATGGCGGAACTCCGAGCTGGCTTCCGTGCCTTTGATGCGCGCTTTGACACTCTTGCATCTTGGCTTGACCACTTGGGGGGGGAACGCATGGAATGACATAGCACGTGCCTTGACGCCGTTGAGGAACGCGTATCTGGCCTAGAGGATAGCACTACTTCATTAACCCGAAGATTGGAGAAGATGGAGCACATCCTGAAGACGGTAGCCATTAAAAACACTGACCTTGAGGGCCGCTCGTGCCGGAATAACATGTGCATAGTTGGCCTTGCGTAATCTACAAATATGGGATACCCTGAACACTTTGTAGAAACTCTGCTTAGCGATTTATTCAGCGTCCATCATTTCACTTCCACATTTGCTGTGGAGAGAGCCCATATGTCATTGGGCCCCCGTCTACCCCCGGGCTTTTCCTCTCGCCCCATTGGTGCTCGCCTTTTGAGTTACAGAGACCATGACACAATACTCCACTTGGCCCATAAACAGGCCCCCTTGCAACATCAGGGATTCACGACTTCCATCTATCCTGACTTTTTATGCTCACTGTCCAAGAGGCGAGGCGGAAATTCAACAACGCCAAATCCCTGCTCCGTAAATATGGACTCTAGTATGGTTGAATCCAGCTAGGGTTCAGGTGGTCGTGGATGGTAAGGCCTGATTCTTTGACACCTCAGCTGATATACTCTCCTTCTGCAAACAATTGGGCTCTAGTAGACCTTCCTCTACCTGGAGCAATCCTCGCCAGACCTTAACATTTCAGCTAGTGCTGACCTTTTCCACCCTGGCTGAAATGTTTCAACAGAGTTTACATACTCCATGCCGTTTATATAATGTTCCCATGGCAGTGCACTGTTATAACCAGCTGACACTGTATCTATGTTCAACTTCTCCCCACATGCAACCCTGATTTCTTCTGCTTCATCATTAGGAGTATTCCATATTTCGACATTTTGGGACCTTAGTTTGTTGGTTGGGTTTTGAAGGGATTCGCTGGGTTCCTTATACTCGGTGTGGGTGGAGGGTGGGTATTTTTGGTTTTCATGAGTATTGTTGTTTCCTTTGTTTCCTCCTTTTCTGTTTTTTATGATAGGCTGGATGAGACCACACACTGCTTTGTGCACACGACTTGACATGCATGACGATTCTTCTTATTTTGCTGGGGGGGACTAGGCAGTTCGTAGATCTCACATTCCTTACTTAGAATATCCGTGGCCTCAACAACACCCGAAAGGGTAAATTGGTATTGTCATATCTCAACCGACACAGTATCAGGGTTGCATTTTTGCAGGAAACTCATCTCTCTCCTCAATCCTCACCTACTTTTGCAGCATCTTGGGGACCCCATAGATACTTTGCCAACTACATCTTCTATTCCCGTGTAGTTTGTATACTCCTTTATAGAAGTCTCCCATTTACTCACCACACTACCATTGCAGACAGCTGAGGACGCTACAACCTTGTAACAGGAACATTGCTGGGGAGAAGAATCCTTTTCTTAAATGTTTATGCTCCTAATGTTGATGATCCCCTTTTTTTCCAGGAGATATCGGCCTTTTTGGGTAGATTCGACACTGATATCATACTGTTAGGAGGCGATCTGAATCTAATCATCGACCCTTCACTAAACACCGCTAGCACTTGTTCGGGCGGTAAACCATGCTGCCTACGCATTTTTCATTACATTGATAGACATACCTTTAAAGACGCTTGGCGTCTCCGTCACCACACTACACCAGGGCACACTTTCTATTCTGCTCCACATGTGGTATGGACGCTGCTGGACTATTGGTACATATTTGAAAATGGCAGTCCATGGCTCCGGGACATATATATATATTACCACATACCCTTTCCGACCATGCTCCAGTCAAACTGTTCTTACCCTTCCCGTCGCTGGTCCTTCCCCACCACTGCCTTGCTGGATGCAGTTTTTCATTCAGAGCTCCGCAATTCTATCCTTGAATATTTCGAGATTAGTACAGGCTCGGTCAGTTGATATGCCACCCTATGGGATGCCTTTAAGGCATCTATCCGTGGAATCTGCATCTCGAAACACACAGGAGTGCTTCGAGATCTCCGTAATAGTCTGGCACGTATAGAGGCCTAACTCCTTGATATCGACAAGGGAAATTCTCCCCCACCCTACTCCTTCCTTCTTACCCAGGCGATCAACTCTTCTCGTGGAATTCTGTGACCTCGCCGAGAGGGAAGTCGCATTACTTGGCAAGCACTCCATGGCTCGTAGGTACGGTGAGGGCGAGCGCCCTGGTCGCACTCTGACCCACCTCCTGTGTCCCCCACACAACCCCATATGTATTGCTGAGCTCCACTTAGACAATGGCGCCCAAGTTACTGCTAATGAAGACATTCGAGAATTATTATCATATTATAAGTCGTTATATACTACGCGCTTGCACCCAAATGACACATTGTGCCTGGCATACTTCAGGAAGTCGCCATGGTCTGGTTCACTACCGACCAATCCCAATTTTTAAGTGTACCCTTTGCCGCCGAGGAAATTGCCTAGGCAATTGACTCATTAGATGGAACTAAAGCCCCAGGCCTCGATGGCCTTACTGGAGCTTTCTATAAAGCGTATAAGAAATTTTTTAGCCCCCATCTATTGGAAGTTCATGCCGAAGCTTTAGAAAAGGGGGTCCTCCCTCTTCTAAGCGAGAAGCAGCGATTTCCTTGCTGCTTAAGCCTGGTAAGGCCCTTACTCTCTGTGCATCCTACAGACCCCTTTCCTTGCTTAATTTTGATAAAAATCTCGCCAAAGCAATGGCTAATAGATTAGCATTGCTGCTTTAACAAATTATCTCCCCCATGCAAACTTTATTCCCCACAGATCTACTCCATTTAACCTACGTACTGTTTTCTCCGTTTTGAACAGGGTTTCCCCAGAAATACCCCCAGCAGTCACCCTTCTAGACGCGGAGAAAGCTTTTGATTCTTTAGAATGGCCCTTTCTTCACGCAACGTTACAGAAGCTTGGTATTCCCGCCTGATTCAATGCCCTCATATCACTATTGTATTCTGAACCCTCAGCCTGCATCCAGGTCAATGGCTCCTTTTCTGAGTCCTTTGCCATATCTAGGTGCAGCAGGCAGGGATGCCCTCTTTCGCTCCTGCTGTTTATTATAGCCATGGACCCCCTGGTTCGCCACCTCCAAGAACGCCACATGCATCAGGGCCTCCATTTTAAACCTGGACCGCTCCTCATATCTATGTACGCCGATGACATTTTACTATTTGTTCGGCATCCCTCGGATAATCTGGCCCCTCATGCGGGAAATCATTCGATTTGGCAGCCTTTCTGGTTTATGTTTTAATTGGGGAAAATCTGAACTTTCCCCCCTTACCGATGTCCCAATCCTCCCATTTGCGACTATCCCCTTAAATGGTATGCTGACACCACTACATATCTGGGTATTATTTTACATAGAGACAAAGAACAAGTTATTCGCTTGAATTACGGTCCTGTCATCAATAGACGTAAAGTCCAAATTAAGCTTTGGGTACGAATCCCCCTCTCCATGGCAGGCCGTATAGCTATTATAAAAATGATTGTACTCCTCCGTTTCTTATCTTTTTCGAAATATATCCATTCCTCTGACAAACTCCTTCTTTATCTCTTTACGCAGTCTTTTTTTAAATTAGTTTGGGTCGGTCGCAGAACTCTGGTTCCCTGGGACACCCTTATTCTTCCATATAAACGTGGTGGCTTTTCTGTTCCCGATTTTTCAACTTATTTCCTGGTTGCCCAGGCTCAATTTGCAGATCATTGGTTCCACCCGGACGGCTGCCTTCCTTGCGCTAAACCGGAGCGTGATCTGGCTGACCCAATACCCTTAGCTCCCCTACTACCGCAGGGCCTCAAATTAGATTCTTCAGACTTGATCTATACAAACTTGGTCTACCACATGCTGGGCCTGGCGGAAACTCAGAGGGGTTTTTGGCTAAGACGACTTATACCCCTTTGTGCTCCCCCTTTCACCAAACTTGTGGCTGCCACTTACGCTCGAAACACTTGTACACACATTGACTAGATACGACCTTCACACATTCACACATTCGGTGATTTCTTCCCGGTTGCCCATGTGATATCCCATGCAGAAATACAGATGTTACATACATGGATAAGTTCATTTTTTGCAGACTTTACGGTACATGTTTCCGCATTCCCTCTTATCCCCTCACCCCTGCAGACTTTACTCTTCTTACACTCTTAATAATAGACTCGGATGGATCACATTTGGTCACTAAGCTCGATCATGCCTGCATGGCCCTCAAACATACATATGACAGCAGGGTCCGGTGGCAATAGGAAAAAGACCTTGGCCATTCCATCTCCGACAAGGGCTGGACCTATTGCTATGCACAAACTGAATTGATATCCCCCAATCATCGTCATAAACGACTCCATTTTCTTTTCTTACGCAGATCATACACTACACCCGTTGGTCTTGCCAAACTCGACCAGTCGGTAAATGCGGATTCCTAGATGCAGATTTTTCACATATGACCTGGACCTGCCCTTTTATTGCCACATTCTGGCTTGCTGTGTTCGATATCCTCTCCCAGATGACTTCACTTATTCTAGACCCCTCCCCTCTGCTGCAACTTCTCAGTAATGTATCATCCATTTCGAAGAACCTCCATAGATTCACTGCCATTGCTTTGCTACCGTCAAAGAGAACAAGCATTTGCAATGCAACAGGTCTCGCATTTACGCGAGTTTCAGCTATTGCCTTTTATTTAGGTTTTTGAAACTTAAATAAAACGCATTGTCATTTACAATGCCAATAGCTTAAACTTGCTTAAATGCAAGACCTATTGCCTTGCAAATGCTTTTTTTTTTATTATAACCAGGAGTGAATGAGTGAATCCTCATGTCCTGAGCAGATGACGACTAGCGTCCGTTTTGAAGGGTGGCGGTGGCCAAGTCCCAAAGAGAGAACAGGATTCAATCTAGAACCTTGCTCTTGTAAAATAGAAGGCCATCTAAGAGTGACAAGAAGAATGCTTGATTACTTGTGTGAATCCTATATCAGACAGACAGGCAGACACTACAAGAATCCAAGTGACTGAAAAGACCTTGCGCACCACTATGCGACGACCAGGCACCCTGAGATGGGTCATCAGGGTCTGACACTGAGAGAATGAAGGGAGTGAAGGCTCAGTGACAGTGCAAGTCATGCTCTGAGGGAAATCCAAGGTGACTGATATTCATGCGATACTCGCATAGCAGGAATAGACGCAGGGCATGCTTGAGGTACACTGACAGATGTGTGGTGACCATTCAGCCCTGGAATAGACAGTTGGTGCCGGTGGTGATAACGGAGATGGAAGAATACAGTTTTTTTTTTATTTATTACCCTCCCTCTTCAGTCACAATTTTGGACGCATGTCTCAGCTGGCACTGAGAACACGGGTTTTCCTGTTATCTGATTAAACTGGAGATGATCCCGCACCCATGCTTCGTGCTTACACCATCGTCTGTGGTGTTCGGTAGGCGGGGGGGGTGGAGGGTGCGGGGGCCAAGGGGGAAAGGTATGAATGAGCTCAGGAATGTCGGAACAGCTATTGCAACTCAATTTAGGAGTTAATTGGTTTTGCGTACCTTTAATAGAGACACAATCGCTCCTTTGAAGAGGAAGATTTTCTGCGGAGGATAGGAGGGGACAGGCTTCCATTGTGCCGCCTCCTCGGCTGCCAGAAACTACCAGGTGGAATAAATGGTGTAAAATGAGGAATAACCGTAGGAATCAGGATTGGATGTTCTCATTCATTAGAGAACCTTCGGGGTTTGACATTCACCGCCCTGTAACTTTCCCTCCATGGCCCCTCTGGAGTCACACACTCTCTCAGTATCGATAACTCTCTGGGGTCGAGTTGCTGGGTACTACACTGAGGCACTGGTAATGAGACGGTTTGTCTTTAGTAGTAGTTGAGCCTCAGCAGAGTGTATTACACCAGCGGGTCAACCTCACCATGCTTGATATCTTGCATGCCACTGCCAAGGCGAATGACCCCTACCTGAGGCCTGTCTATGGAGTAGTAGAGAAAGTAGTCATAACCATTCTCGTGTCCACTTCCATGTCCAACCTCCAGAAAATGGAGCTGCTCGTTTAAATTCCAGTAATTAAGCATGGATTGGACTTTGGAAATTGAAAAGAAGCGACTGATACTATGTCAGTGATTGCACAAGATTGTCTCTCGAGCCTCAGATAGGATGGTTGGGTCCAAAGAAGCCTTGTCCATTACAAAAACTGGTGTCAAAAACATTAAGGCCCCTACAATCACTGAGGTGGCTGTAAAGACAAAAGAAGCTATTCATGGGAGTGTGGAAATTATCAACGCTGTTGGCAATGTCACTACTGAGAGCATTCTGGGGAGTGATGCAGTGCAAATATAGAAAATTGTCACAGACACAGTGCTCAGCCAATCAAATACACTGTTAGACTGGTATCTTTCACTGACTGAGGAGAAATGATGGAAACATTCAAGGTCTTAAAACTGGGTTTCAGAAACCAAACTACCACATCCAATCACCGTTCTTGTCTTGGAAGGAAAACAAGCAGACCTACCATCAAACCATTGCCAAGCGGAGGGATGCAAAACCTAGGAGCCTCTAAGGAATTTCAATTTTTACCATACTGTTTCGTGGAGTACGCTTGGCGTTAAAATGAAAGACAATCTTCAACATTTTAGAAAAACATTTTTAAAAAATGATTTTTTTTTCAAAAATATGGGTTTCCGTGCCCAACTTCTTGTTCGGAATATGATGTTTGTGCCTGGCATCAGCAAATAAATAAAGCAGAGCACAAACCCACAGAACCCAGTATGCGACAAACTGATGTTTTGGAAGGGGCTAGGTGAAGGCAGAGTTCATGTTTCCCAGTTCCGTGCGTAAATAACTTATCCAGTCAAGGTTTTTGAATGCATGCTGGGATTTGTAGTCAGTGGAACCCATTATAACACAAGGATAAAATCCTATAATTAACGAAAAATACCTGGAATGGGACCTGGTAAACGTGCGAGTTCTGATATAAGTCATGCTGTCTAAAAGAAAGATTATTGAAACATGAATCATAAAGGTGGTAAAGCGGACACTGACGCCCAAAAATAGTTATACATGTTTAGAGAGTAAGACAACAATCCTTGTATTTACCTGTCTTCTAGTAGGGGGTGGGGGCCTATGAAGAATTAATTTTACCAATACAGATATGAATGTGGTAGATCTGAGCCTAACAAACCATTTTTGTAGCATCTCCAGGTAGAGAAGGGGAGGAGAAGTGCAATATAAAACAATCATTGGCAAAACCAAATCATCTGGCTAACAACTGGAAGTGGCTCTTGACTGATTGTTGAGTTTGTGTGTGTGGAATTGTAGATGGATACGTAGTTGAATGTAAGAAGTCAATGGATGAATGAATAAATGCATGAGTGCAAGAGGTGCATGAATGATCAGGTGCTTGGATGGAAAAGCATGCATGAAAACAATCAGTGAAGCACATTTTCAGTTATAAGGCAGGCAGGCTTCTTGGCTTAGGCAACTTTGTTTTTTAAGAACTCTTCCTCTGGATGACACACCAGATGTATAGCACCTTCATGACGTATCTAACAGGACTTTGTGGATGTAGGCTGTCGTTTTCTATCTGAAGAAATAGCAACAGAAGATATTATACGAAATATAACTTCAACTTTCAAATATGGGAGACAAAAAATCAATAATATTCAGTAAAACAAAAAACTGACAATGTCTGAGAAGGGCTTAGATCTTCTAGACTTGGTAAGGCCTACAGTGAAGACAAGATATGCAGTGGGGAGCCCAGATAAATGATGCAGTCTAGCGACTGGAAGACCTAATAATGGAGATGCGTTATATGCTGCACCTTCTTTGCTAATAGGAGACATCTATTATGTGGCATTTAAACTGCGCCAATGCTCTGAGGCAAATGTGATAAATCATGTATAACCCATTCAAGGTTGATAAATTAGTCTAACGTTAACTAGACTATTTGACTGTCGTGCATTAGTCATATTTACCCCTGTGTCATACACCAGGCATTCATTTGTTATGTCCCATATAGAGGCCCTAATGTAGACCCGTTCATACATGCCCTAAAATGGACGTATTCGTATTTGCCCTAATATGGTCATATTCGTACTTGCCCTATTATGGTCAATGCCGCATATGCCCTATTACGGTCATAACTGTACATGTCCTATTATAGTATGATTCCTTATATAGGCATGATCTTTCACCCACATTAGTCCCGCTAGTACACAACGAGCTCTGAAGGCTGAAAGTTATCTATTCTGTGGTTTTGAATACAGCAGGGTTTTTCCGAAACACAGGCCCACACTGTACTCATTAATTATGCATGATTCTCTAGGAATACAGCACCTGTATAATATGTCTGTACAAAGTTCACCCCTGACTTCTTCCTCAAGACTGACCAGGCCCAATGCAAACCACACAAAGGGATGAGAGTCTCCAGGGTATAAATATACCACGTCTTGCCCCGGTAAGACAGAGGGAACCGAGACTTCCATGCTGACACACTGACCAGAGACGCTGAGGCTCCTGCATGCAGTCGCTCCAGCTGACAGTGGTCTGACACAGCCCTGACGGGGTGTCCAACTCGATACCAGGACGGGGTCCCACACTCTATTCAGGTATGGGGGTTCGACTAAATCCTAGAAGGATTCTTGGCTCTTAGGCTTTTAGACCTATACACATATGCTAGGTACACTCTGGTACATCTAGTTAGGCATCGTAGGAGTACGCACACTTTGCATAATGCTTTTATACTCATGTATGTATTCATGATTATTGCAATATGGTAGAACTGTTCTATCCCTTTGCTTTTATCGTACTGCTGATAATATATCTCTGCTACTGTCTGCTGGTTGCCGCAGCACATATATTTTACACTAGAATAACAACTGTTCAATAAATACTTATTGAAACGCCCGACTGTTTATTCTGTGTAACTCTCTGAGACAAACCGAATAAGTAAGCATGAGTGACTGAGCGAAAGGTAGTATATTGTTTCCACGATTCTGAGGAATTTGGGTTGTCATGATCTAAGGTTGCCAGAAACTAATCTCTCCCCGATAAGAGGAGATTCTAGTGGCACTGTGAGCTAGCTAATGCAAAACAATATAACATACGCGGTGAGGGTGCACAGAGTCAGCCTGCCACCAATCCCACAGCTTATATTATACAAACGCGCAGGTCCTGCATGGGTACTATAGGAACTACACGACACATTATTGAATAAGCATGTGGTTGGTCGTGAAGGATAGCACATTACTCTGGTGATGCTCATAGGGGCATAAAACAGTTAATCAAATCGTGTTAGTTTGGAAACCTAGTATGAATACATGGCAACATGTGTGAATACCTTCCTAGAAGTAGACTGGCACCTCAGGTTTCTGATTGTTTCAGACTTGTTTTCAGAAAGGAAGAAAGACACACTGTTCATGGATGCAATAATCAGTTCACCTTGAGGTGACAAATTTATACTTCTAAAGCAGGGTTCTTCAAAGTTGGTCCTGGAGGGCCATGTCCATGCCAGATGTTTAGCATATCCCCATTTAGATAAATGTAGCTATCTTAAAAATCTGGCATGGATTCAGCCCTCTAGGACCGACTTTGGAGAACCCTGGTATAAAGAGCACCACCTTTCCACAACGCAGATGCAACAGCCTAGTCTTTGTCCCTTTGGATTCCAAGACTTACCCCAAAATTGCTCAAGTGCTAACAGGCCACCAGATTTACTACTGAATGTGATTTGCTCTACATGAACGGGGGATGCACACACTGAATTGGATAGACTTTCCATAGGCTTCTTGGTTCCATTATTTTAACATGAATATGATTCCCTGGATTGAAGACCCACATGTTTTCGGTAAATTATATATGAACTGCTTTTATTAAAGTCATTTGTAACTAGTGTCTGTATGTGGTGATGCCCCTGCAAAGCAGCTCTTTAACGTGATAACCTGCCAATGAGATGGGAGCTCTTATTCCGACCATGCAGAGGCTTTGTGTCCTATGACAGTAGACCAGAGTTCACATGCAAAAGGTTAGCAATTGAGAGTAACTTCAATGGTCTGTTCAGGTTTTTATTGTTACTTATTTGTTGTTGACCAGTCTAATCTCTTTCAGTTATGAATGGATGGCCATGCACTGTTGAGAAAGTATAAATAAAATATGTTCAGCTGTAGTGCCTGAGGCAATGGGAAAATCCAGCAATAATTAAATGCAGTGCCCAACCACCCCATCTTGGACTGATAAAATACAGAGAACCAGCATTTTAATAATTCCTCCTGCACGTGCAATGACCATCCTCGCTAGTTCTTTATGCATGTCACCTACGCAGCAAGAAAGCAAACATCTGTGAAATGTTGTGGGCTGGTTCAGGAATAACTGAGGAAAGCAAAGTCTGAAGTGCGCTGACCCAAAGGCACTCTCTTTATGTTGTGTGTCATGTTGGCTTGAAGTCTGCTAGACAACTCACACTGCCCGCACCACCTTCAAAACCTGTTGGATCATTTACAAAGCCATCATGACAACACTCCGACTTATGTTGCAGACAAGCTCACAAATCTCTGATGGTTCTCAGCACACCCGCAGCAGGACACCATCAGACTGCAGAATAAGAAGTGTAAAAAGGCTGCAGGTTTTTGTCATCTTTTTCATCTATGCACCCAGGATCTGGAACAACATTCACATGTCCATCAGGATCACCCCAATGCTGCTTCAATTTAGGAAAGAGCTGAAGACGCACCTCTTTAACGAACACTACTTCACAATCTATTAACAGTCCACAAAGCGTGGCTACGAGCGTCCAGATGGCGGTCGCACCTTAGGTGTGCTCCGGACCCCTCCGTCATCCGCTCTGCCACCCATCACCATCGGGATCGCCCAACACCTGGCGCCACGTACCTGGCTGCCTGGGGACCTCCGGAGCTCCGTTTGGGGCACTGGGTGTCGACCGGAGACCGTGTTGGCTGTCCTGGTCTCCCGGACCCGCAGCGCGCTCCTCAAAATGGCGGCTCCTGCCGCTGTGCTCTCGGTCCCATCGTCGGCCAACGGCCCACCACCGGCGAAACTCAACTGAGCGAGGGGGCTCCTGGTGTGGCTGGTGCCCCCCCCGCATCGCGAGACCCGGCCGGTCTCCCCTCCTGGGCGGCGGCGGCCGCGAAGTGCGTGGTGGAAGAGTGGCGGTGCCTGGCGCCTTTGCCTGGAGCGGGCCTGCCCTTCCGGGGCCTTCCGAGGCGGGCCCTGCTCGGCGGGGTGTCCCTGTGCCCGCTGGCCGCTTGCAGCGATCCTGTTGGACCTGTGGGGAGGGGCCACGAGGCCGTCGGAGCCCTCTCTGCGCCCGAGGCCTGACTTCGCTGACGTTGTTTCCTGGACCCCCACTGGCGGTGTGCACGTCTGCTGCCCCCCGGTGCCCGGACTGACGGCGCTGACGCGGCCTGCTGCAGCGGGGCTCCCTGGTCTGACTGGGGCCTGGTTTGGCGGTACTGGTGCTGTGGGCCTGCAGGGCTGTAGGGAGCGGCACGTCGTCGTTGCCCCCAGAGGGCCTGGATGGACATCACCGGCGCCGGGGGCTTCCACTAGCTGCAGGAGCTGTGATCTTGCGTCATCCCTGGGGCCTGGATGGACATCACCGGTGTCGAGGGCTGATACTACATCCACGGGCCTTCATCGGCACTGAGATCTACTGGAAGTGGAGAACCTGTGGTATCTGCGCTGGGGAGGCCTGCACACGACCTGAACCCGAGGTCAGAGCCGCTGCTGCGGTGGATGGTCTGCGGCGGACGGAGCGCTCCGGCGGGCGGACCTGGAGGTAAGGAGTGGGGGCTCGGTGGCGCCTGGGCTTGGGTGAGGATTCGGCTGTCGACCGGGCAGCGTGCGGGGGGAGGCCACTGGTCAGCGCGGCTCCTCCCCCTCCCTCCTTCCCCCCCCCCCACTCCTGATGTGCCCCCCGGTGACTTGCAGCAGAGGTGAACCCATCCCTCTCTGGGCCTGGGGTGTGGACCGGATTTGGTCGGCCGTCACTTCGGGCGGCGGTGACCCCTATAGGGCGTCCCTGACCTGGGCATGGTGGACGGGTGGACCCGCAGTGCCCCGGACCTTTAGAGATACTCTGTGTTGCCGCCCGGCGGAGTGCCTGGTGGCCTGAGGTGGGGAACCTGTGCGTGGCTCCTTCTCCTTCTACTTCGGCCGCAAATTTCGGGCGGCGGCAGGTTGAGTCGCACCGAGTCTTGACATCTGTTGCTTGCCCCCGCCGACCCCCGGCCACCAGTGTTAACCTGTCAACCTCTATTTGTGGGGACTCTGAACCCGTGATTTCCTCGGGTCGCCATGGGCCGGACGGACCGGTCAACGAAGACCCCTGCCACCCAGACGAAAATGGACCGCTTCACCACCTTGGAGGCGGGGGCTACCGGGGGTGTGGCTGATCAGGAGGCTCCTCCAGCTCTGGATTTGACCACCATCCTCCAGGCTATCCAGGCCTCCCAAACCTCGGTGGAGGGTAAGATTGCAGAAGTGCGAGTAGATATGACTCTCATTCGACAGGACCTCCGAAACGCCACTGCTCGGATTACAGAGACTGAGACCCGTATCTCCACTGTGGAGGATGACGTCCAACAACTTAAGGGGCAGGTGGCCCGTCTCCAGTCGCACACTCAGGAATTACACCGTCGGGCGGAGGATGCCGAAAATAGATCTCGACGCAACAACCTCCGCCTGGTGGGCTTTCCAGAAGGAGCGGAACAGGGCCGAGCGGTGGACTTCCTGGAGGGGTGGCTAAGGTCGTGGATCCCGGAGGGCTCTCTTTCTCCTTGGTTCGCGATTGAGCGGGCCCACCGGTCTTTGGCCCCCAGGCCGGCGCCGGGTGCGCCTCCTCGGCCGTTCATAATGCGGGTCCTCAACTTTAAAGACCGCGACATCATCCTGTCTGAAGCTCGCAAACAACAGCGGCTACGCTACGAAAATGGGGCAGTCATGATCTTCCCAGATTACACCCGCGAGGTCCAGGGCCAGCGCCGCTCCTTTGGGGAGGTCAAGCAAAAGCTGAGGGCACTTAACATCCAGTATCGGCTCCTCTTCCCGGCTCGCCTGCGAGTGGTGTTCGCAAACAAAACGCTGTTCTTCGACAACCCGACGGAGGCCTGG
Organism: Calotriton arnoldi; assembly: GCA_963921515.1. NCBI lineage: Eukaryota > Metazoa > Chordata > Amphibia > Caudata > Salamandridae > Calotriton > Calotriton arnoldi. The sequence continues at coordinate 3,336,713 of CAWUFW010000005.1, read as the reverse complement.
GCCTGGGCTACGGAGGAGCGCCCTCTGCGGGCCGACGGTCGGGCCCTGGGCATGGAGGGAACGGAGAGCAGACCTGGCCACCCCGCCCCCTTCGCTCCTCAACATCAGCGTAACCGCTCCCGCAGGCGCCGTGGGCGGAGGAGGGCCCGCTCAGACTCCCCACCGGGCCACTCCCGACAACCAATATCGCTTTCTGGGGGACCCCTGCTCGGGAGGCGCTCTGGCTCCTCCGGCCGTTTGGATGGCGGTGGTGCTTTGCCCGGGCCTGCGGCGATTGACCTCCCAGAATCAGACCTCTCCCGTAGCCCAATACTTCTGAAAGACCCAGCTTGAACTGGTCTCTGCCCGCCGGGCCTGGCTCCGCGGCCGGAGACGGTGCTTTAACTCTGAACATTTCTTTCCTTCCCGATGGACTCGTAAACACACATCCGGACATGAGGAAGGGTCCTCCACGCTTCCCCATTCCCAAGCGTTTTAGTTTGGTTGCTTAATCACTGGTTTACTGTTAGGGCGACAGATGCTTCCGTTCCTGAAGTGTAGGGTGGGGGTGGGGGGTGGGAGAGGGGTTGGGGGTGGGACCGTTGTCCCATGTTTTGAGTTTATTTTTGGTTGTTTTGGTTGTTTTATTTTTTAGCTCCGCTGCACCAGTTTTCACACGACACCCTAATTTGCACCTCAAGAGACATGCAGACCTTCTTTCAGATATTTCGATGGGCCTGCTGATATCCAGCTGGGAAGTCCTATCCCCCGCAGAACCCACAATCACAATGTTGTACACACCACTACGCCCGACACACCCCTGCGGGGTACTTCTCTGCATTGCACCAGTACTTACATCATGCCCAGCCCTGCATCCGGTGGCGTACATAGACTTCACTTTGGACACTGCACCACAACCTCACGCGCTCTATTTTGATGTGGGCCCCCCGTCTGGGACCCACTTGCCAGGCCATCCCACCATGCCACTATGCCAGACATACCTCCACTGAGTACTTCTCTACGCATCTTATCTTGGAACGTTAATGGCCTCCTGGACCGTTTCAAGCGGATGGCTGCTCTGCGCCACGCGCACCGCCTAGGGGTGGACATATTATTACTGCAGGACACGCATTTGCTGGGTAACCATTGCCCCTTCCTAACGCGCTATGGATATGATAGGGCGTGGCACTCGGGGTTCACTCGGGAACCCGAGGGTGGCGATCCTGGTGAAGCGCTCCCTTCCCCTTGTCATTGTGCAGACAGCCCTTGATGCCCAGGGTACATTTGTGGCCATCAGTGGTACGTTACATGGGAACCCCATTAACCTTGTATCGCTCTATTCCCCTCCTTCAATGCTGGCGGCGACATTAGCTAAAGCTACAGATCTCCTGGCGTCCTTACCATTGGGCCCCACTTATCTCGGGGGATTTTAACGCGGTCTCCTCACCCGACCTTGACACGTCTGGCCCCCTTCCTCCAGTAGAATTGCTCAAGCAAAGCAATTGAAGACCTGGTCTGAGTCCCTGGGCTTGTGCGATGCCTGGCGTACATGGCACCCACATTCTAAGCAGTTTACACACACTTCGGCAGCGCACCATACGCAAGCGCGTATTGACGCCATTTTCGTTCCAGCGACAGATTGTCTCACGGTCCAGGACGTCGCCATCCTCCCGCGTGGTATCTCGGACCACTCCCCGGTAGTGATTCGCACGGGCCCCCGTCCACCTGCACGCGGCAGACATGGAGATTTAATGCCTGGTTTCTCCAAGACAGGGAGTTCCGGAAGGCGGTGGGTCAGGAACTTAAGCATTATTTCCTCTCCAACGACGGATCCGTCTCCTCCCGGGGGTTCTATGGGAGGCGGGTAAGGCCACGATTAGGGGTTCGCTAAGGGCCAGCTCAAGCGTCAGCGACAGGCCCAAGCAGAACAAATTACCAGTCGTGAGGCGCAAGCCTTACGCCTCGAGCAGGCCTCTGCTCAATCTCCAGACACCCCTGCAGCCAGACTCCTCGCCCGGCTCCGGTCGGAAATCAAACAGTTGTCGCTGGAGGCGGCCAAACTCCTTTGGCGTTCGTCCGTGGCCAGGGTGTATGGCTGGGGCGACAAGAACGGTTCGCTCCTCCATCGCCTTGCCACTTATCCCAGGGCAAATCGCATTATACCAGAGGTCATAGCGCAGGATGGCTCGGTGTGTCGGTCCCCAGACGGGATGGCTCGTGCCTTTGCGTCCTACTATCAGCAATTATACGTGGCCAGATCCCCATCCTTACCACTCGCTGGTATGTTGGAGGTCGAGGGTGGCCCCCTCCCCAGCCTAGATCCCATTAGCCGGAAAGACCTTGAGCGTCCCATCACACGTGTGGAGATAGAGGGAGCGATCGCCCTCGTTTCCTCCGGTAAGACGCCGGGCCCAGGCGGCTTCCCTCAAGAGTACTACATGCACTATCGGGACAGTCTCACTCCGCATTTGGCGGGGTTGTTTCGGGAAGCTATTGCAAAAGGCTCCTTTCCCCAGGAGGTGGATCTGGCCACCATCGTGGTTCTTCCCAAGTCTCAACCACCCTCACCACGATGTGCGGACTACCGTCCCATCTCCCTCATCAATACTGAGATTAAATTGTTCGCCACGATCCTCGCCCAGCGACTCAAACCCCACTTGTCCACGCTGGTCCACCCCGACCAATGCGGATTTATGACCTCACGTGGCACTAGGCATTGTCTTCGCAGACTGCACGTCGCCCTGGCACACCGTCATCTCCTTACTCCCTATCTCGCGATCCTTCTGGTAGACTTTGAAAAGGCCTTCGATTCGGTGGACTGGGGGTTCTTAGCGGACGTCCTTACTACGATGGGACTCGTTCCCCGTTTTTGTGCCATGGTAAAAGTTCTTTATGCTTCCCCCCGCGCCCGTGTTTTGGTGAACGGGGTTCTGTCGGAGCCCTTCCCGGTTCGCAGAGGAACAAGACAGGGTTGTCCCCTGTCCCCGCTGCTGTTCGCCTTGGTGATGGAGCCCCTGGCGTCCATGATGCGATTGTGCAAGGGTCTGCGGGGATGGGAGTGGCCCAACACCGAACCCGACAAAATCGCACTCTATGCAGATGATGTCCTCATCTATTTGGCAGACCCCGCCAGATCTAGCCCCCTTTGTCTCCGCATCCTACACCTCTTCGAGCGGGCTTCGGGCCTCCGGCTTAACCCGGACAAGTCGGCCTTGGTCCCCCTACACCTGTCTCGCGAATGTTTTGACTGGCAATCCAACATTCCTCTTCGCCGTCAATCCTTCAAATACTTGGGGATATGGATGACCTTGCTCCCTGAGCTCAGCTGGGCCCTCAACGTGGCCCCACTGGTGAGGCGGGTTAAGGCAGACCTCCAGAAGTGGCAGTTATTGCCCCTGAATCCCATGGGGAGGGTCGCCCTATTTAAAATGATGGTGCTTCCTCGGTTCCTGTATGTACTGCAAAACACCCGCATCGGCTTTCCCAGACCCTGGTTCCGCGAACTTGACAGCATTGCTAGTAAGTTTTTATGGGGAAATGGTAGGGCCCGGCTGGCACTTGCAGTGTGTAGGATCCCCTCCTTCAACGGGGGACTGGGGATGACCCACCTCTATTTATATTACTTGGCCACGCGGCTCCTCTCCATTCACGACTGGTTCAATGGGGTTGGTCGGACCCGGCGTACAGGCTCGAGGTCGGAGAATTGGGTTTCGCCAAGATCCAAGCTATGCTATATGGGGCCCCTATTCCCTCCCGCTTGCCAGAGGTGACACGCTCGGTGCTGTTGGCCTGGCGAGCTGCATTGAGACATACCAAGTGGACACGTACGTTGACCCAATGCACACCCTTGTGGCAAGGGACTTGGCTCAAAGAAGTCAACACACTACAGGGGTTTAGAGCATGGGATTCGATAGGCATTTCGCAGCTTGGCGATGTGTGGGTGGGGGACCACATGCGGTCCTTCGACCTTCAAAGCAGATATTCCTTACATCAGTCACAATTCTATAGGTATTTGCAGTTACGCCACGCCCTTCACACCCACCTAACGACTGGCACGCGCCTTCAAGACCATAGTCCGCCTGAGGCCCAGATAATGTTTGGTGATCTGGGGAGAGGCGGCATCTCCAGCATCTACCGTACACTGATTAACAATGCCCCCACTTCCTTAGACCGACATCGGGCTCAATGGGAGGGTTGGGTAGGCACCTTAGACGAGGAGGACTGGCGCGACGCCCTTATGGCTCCTCGGACGGTCACGGCCTCAGCCAGATTGCGCTTAGTGCAATTATATTACTTACATGCTGCATATCTTACCCCAATGCGCCTTCACCGGGCCGGACTTAGCCCAACCTCTGCTTGCGCCAGGTGCGGTCACGATCCCGCAGATTTTTTTCATATGGTATGGGTATGTCCTCGCTTGGAGCAGTTCTGGGAGGAGATTGAAGAGGAACTCACTGAGGTTTTGGGCTGGAGGTCCCCCATGACCCAAGGCACGCACTCCTGGGTATCACTGATGGGCTGGATGGGTCACGGAACGAAAAACTGTTTTACACTACGGCAATGGTGGTTGCTAAGAGAGACATTGCGGCCTCCTGGAAGCTTTCCGAACCTCCGTGCGCTGGACGCTGGAGGACTGGAGTGGACTGGTGTGCCTCGCAGGAGAAAGTTATGTACGAGGCTCGTGGGTGCCCTAAGAAGTACCGTAGGGTTTGGGGAAATGGTTGGGGAGGTGGAGTAGTCGTAGAGGGAACGCCCAAATTGGTACCCCTATGTATCTGTTTTGATCATTGTCTGTAAACTTTGAGGTGCTGCTTTCCTTTCCAGGTCCTGGACATTTATGGTGTTGGACTGTAAGGCTGGTGTTTTGTTTGTTCTTCTTTTTCTTTATTTTATTAATTAATAAACAAAAATTTGTTTATCAAAAAAAAAAAAAACAGTCCACAAAACAGCTGCCTCTTCCATTAATCGTTGACTTTATGCTTTTCTTTGGCCATATATAGCTATACAGGAGAACCTAGTTGTCTGATTAGGTTCACGCTATAGAATGACCACTTACATACAGCAAAATTTGTCTCAAGCCTGATACAATGAGGGGTATATGTCACCCCGGAGCATGCTGGGCAAAATAGAGTTTAATATGGGTGCTATGTGCATATCTTTAATACCAGGACTGATTAAATAAGATAACAAAGGCAACCATTAGAGTCACAAATGGGTTAAAAGACCAGTAGGAAATCTACAACAAAACATGGGGATACCTTTTGGGTGATGGAGGTCCATGAGGAGCACCTGGGAGGCCTACGCCTGGGAAGGAAAAATATGGACATCTAGGTCAAGAGAACTAGACCAGTGCCTGCTAAGACTCGATTTCACCTTCCCTCTTCTTTTTTTTTTTTTTTTAGTTTTTTTTTTTAGTTTTATTTTTTAGTTTTATATAGCGCGAACTAGACCCGAGACATCGGGTATCAGAGCGCTTTACATGAGCACCAGTTTCGTTACAGAAGGACACATTCATTTTTGGTAGGCACAGGGAGATTAAGTGATTTGCCCAGATTCACAGGATGTTGAGCTTCGTTGCCGAGACTCGAACCCGGTTCCCCAGCTTCAAGGTCGACCGCTCTAGCCGTAAGGCTACATCCTCTGTTCTGTTTATGTGACGTAACTGTATTCGCGTTAATAGTCTATATCTTTTTAAATGTGTCACTTTTGTTAAAGGCAGATAGAAAGAAGACAAAAGCATCTTTGGGTACTCTAACTCGGAGCACTTTTGACCTGTACACAGTGATCCATGGCTCATGAAAGCTACCAGCACGCTTTCTGTGCCATCTGCAAGAAGAAGTGTTCTCCGTCGGTCGACTAATTGTTGAGAGTTGTCAGCTGTTTGCCAATTTCAAGCACTCTCTGCACTATACTTTATCTCCGGGTGTCAGGTTAAGATGCATCTGAAATGGCGGATCCGAGGACGGTGGCCTGGGACTTCTATTCCCAGCCATTACTGTCACTGTCAGCTGCCTTTACTGACAGCGTGCACAGAATATGTCAGGGAACTGTCTCCTCGGCAGCATTAGTTTGTGCAAATGCTTTACAAACTAGGCTAAAAGCAGCTGGAGGCAGTTAAACGAAAAAAATGGATATCTTTTTGGCTGGATAAAATTTGGCAAAACCAAGGTCTGCCAGTTCGTACGGGGCCGTGAGATACGAAAACCGCCCCGGATAAACAGATCCTTACCTGCCAGCATTTGTAAAAGACTCTAGAACGCAAGATGACCATTACTGCGTTGTGTGGCCGCCGCCACATACAAAGAACCCTCTGGCGTGAAGCACAATGGGGGGGTGGGGTACTAAATATCCCAGTCTCCTGTAGGAAGGAGGGGTCTGAGAGGTCCCAGTAATCAGTGTATGGAGGGCCGCAGCTAACATGACGGCCATATTGGAAGGTGGAGACTGTGAGACTAACGGGTTTCAAGGGTTCTCAAAGGTGCTTTAAGACGGAATAAGAGACAGAAGCCCAGATCTTTAGAGGGAAAGGAAATAAAATGACCCTCATCAGTATATAAACAAGCATTTGCAATGCAATAGGACTCGCATTTACGCAAGATCTATTGCATTGAAAACGGGAGTGCGGGCGGGGGGCAGGGAGCGAGAAGGCACGAACGACGAGAGTGGGGGGGGCGAGAACGCAGGGACTGCGGGAGGGGTGCGGGGGAGAAGGCACGGGAAGAAAATAGTTACCGTGCAACACTCAAAGTAAAGGGGCCAGTAGCCTTGGAAGGATACAAATGACAACATGGCCGTCATAAGGAGGGACAAACAAGCCTATAAACCAATAAGAAGGCAGCATTTAGGAACGACAGACACAAGCCAATGAAGAAGATGGGCGGGTAAGTGGGCGTGGCTTCTCTCCCGTACTCAACTACCCCAGATCAACCCCAGAGCAGCGCTTGCGCGCTGGCTCAGGGCTCGACCGAAAAATCGCACTTCACTGGGGCAGTGCGATACACCCCACCACTAAATCCTAGCTTCAGAGTATGATACACTGTGCCCTAACAAGTGAAGTCTATTCGTCATTGCAACCCCCCTCTGCTAGACCTAAAGATATCTGGCAGCCTCTCTGATACTTTTTGCAATCTTTGGAACCAGACCCCCAGGGCTCAACCCCTCACTCTCCTGCTACCACACCCTCTTTATATCACACCAGCCAAGATGCCGTTGTATAGGCATGGTTCTCCTCCTGCTCCCCGCGCCCGCTATTCTCTAGATTGATGACTGATTTTCTGTGATCGATGCATTGTCAAGTCTTATATACACATGTTTGAGGTACATTTTCCATTGTATAATTGTACCAAGTCATGATCCTATTTTTTGGCGTAATGCTAATGTCTTGCTTTTCCTACCTTATGTTTGTGAAAAAAAAGTTGGACCTATCGCACCCCCACCTTATTTTTGTGAAGCTTTTTATCACTCCTATGATTGCTGCCAATTTCTGACGCAGATGTTCCAAGTGGGCATTCCAGTTAAATTTATTGTCATATGTAAGCCATAAATATGTGTAAGTGGTCACATGTTCAATTTTATCCAAACCTGTGCACCAGGTGTATCAGGGGCTTTGACTACCGAATGACATAACTTTTGTAGGTCACTACTGATTTCCATCTTTATAAGCCTGTCATTCTGTGGTCTTTTTCCCCTAAGTCCCACAATGTCATCAGAAAAGTAATTGGAATCACTTTATGTGCGCAGGTGCATCAAGTTTTACATGGAAAAGATGAAAAACATTCGATCTTCTGACCAACTGTTTGTATCCTTCGGCCACCCAAGAATAGGTCGAACTCTATCCAAATGGGGAATAGCACATTGGCTATCAGCCTTCACAACCTTCTGCCACCACAAACTGAAGCGTCCACTGAAGGTGGTGCATTTTACCAGAAGCATGGCTACGACTGCAGCCCTATGCTGGTTTGCCTTTGCAACACTTCTGCCGTGCAGCTACTTGGAAGAGCAGGCACATGTTCACAAAGCACTACTGCCTTGATGTGAAGTAGACTCAACAGTGGGACAGGTTTTCCTCCGTAACCCGTTTCAGTGAAGGCGAGTCTGCTTCCCGCTTTCTTATATTTATTGTGATTTTTATGTACTGGTTACTATTGTGATTCAAGATTGTGAATAAATGAAAGATCCAATGCTGGAGAACAAATCGGTTACTTACCCCAGCGCTGGTATCTTTCATATATTCATCCCTCCTTTCTTACTGGTCAGAGGCTCATTTATTGCATACTCTTCTCACCCTTTGTGCTATGAATCTAAGCTATGGTGGCATCTAGGGAGCATAGGAGAGCTACCACTTCCACCTCATTGCCTGAAGTTCGTGTTGCTTCAAATGAAGTGGATGTACTAGTAAGCAAATACTGTTGCAATGTTTTCTGCAATTTGGGATTGCCCGGGATTTCGACTCGAATGACTGGGAATGATTCAAGCTGGTGAATATATAAAAGATACCAACGCTGGAAAACTGGAGATACAGGTAAGTAACTATTTTCTTACTATTGGCTTTGTAAAGTGAGAGCAGAAGAAAGTGTCCTTTGCTCTTGATTCTTGGGAATAAAAATGCGTTATATTGATTGCCTAGTTAGCAGGGCCTTCCCTAGTTAGAAGGAAATTCAATGGGGTTGGCTCTTTGAATAATTCTTTGTCAATTCCTTTCTATACATGCATTACTCTTTTTCTTTAAACTGACAGATTGAAGAGGTTCGGGAAATTATGGAGGCTGAAATGAGAACCCAGATGCGCCGACAGGCTGCTGCCCATAGTGATCACCTGAAAGATGTTCTCAGTATTCAAGAACAGGAGATGAAGGCAGAGCTGAAGAGGGTGAGCAGTTTTCTGCCAGTACTTCCAATGTGTAGAAAATGAGTATTAAATTCATCTTAAACTAACAAATCTGTTTTTCCAAGTAAAGGATGGCAATCGGTTTCATTAAATTTTTTTCAGAAATTAGATCACCTTTCTTCTTCCATGGCGCTATTACACAAAGTGCCATGGGGTGCAACAGGCATTTGCTCTTGCTTTTTGTGCCCCTCACCACTTTGGTATTACAGAAGGAGCCACAGACACTTGTGTGCTGCTTCTTTAGTATGTATTGCACCAGCTTAAAATGTATGCAGTTGTGATTCTAAGGGGCATTATCTCATTTGCAGAGGGACATGGCTCTCTGCAAATGAGGGAAGCCTTTTACATTCGGAGGTATTATTATACCACTTAAGAGGTAGGCGCACATCTATTTGCCCCCCTCCAACTCAAGAGCAGCACTGTGGAGCTCAAGAGAAATTCCCAGTTATCACCCCAAAGGCTGGTGCACTTACACAGGGATCCTTATGCCTTTTCCAAATGCGGCCTGGTCTGCCTCCGGTAAAAGAGGCGTGCACCATAAATATCGAACTCACAATATCTGTGGGACAGAATATAGAGGACAAAATATCAAGAAAAAAATATCAACAGGTAAGCAAGTCTAGATTTTCTATTCCTAACTCCACATATATGTACCTAGGTGGTACATACATCATCAAGTTACGTAGTGTGGACTTAGGAATAGTAAATCTATACTTCCCTATATGCACTTACCTTTGGATAGCAGGGTATTGTTGGTGTTGATATTCGGTAGTACAACCGTTAACGGTGGGGCTGTCTTTCACTGATGCACTCTACCCAGCACAGAGTGCATTTTCCTCAGTGATCGGGGGCACATTCCACATCGGGTGCACACAGTTGAAGGTGTGCTAAGAGACAGACATGGAGAGTGTGCCCAGGAATAACTTGGCTACAGATCTCCAAAAGCTCCAGGCATTAACTCCAGATATGATCCTTCTGCTTATTTTCACAAATCCATTACACAAAAAGTATCAAATTCCTTAGGTTTGAAGTAGGCAACAAATGCTTCCAATTCAAAGTCCTGCCCTTCAACTGAAATCAGCACCTCAAAATTTCTCAAAAGGCATCGCAGTTGTTACAGCACACCTCAGGAGACAAAAAATGTTCCTCTTCTCAGATCCAGATAACTGACTTATAAAAGCAGTGTCTCGAGAGTAACTTCTGATGCATTTTCATTCAGCTACAGGCATTCTTTGCCGCCTGGATCTACATTTCAACACGATGAACTCATGAAACTCCAGTTCAAAGGATTTACTATTTTAGCGCAGTCTTAGACACCCAGGTAGCAAGAGTGTATCCTTAGGCGGAAAGACTTGTAGCTAGCCATCTGAAATGTTGTAGTCCATTACAATCTTCTCATCTTCTTCAAGGACGGGGCGCATGCATGTGTCATTTCCAAATTTAAGGTACTTGGTCAAAGAAAGGAGACATTCTATCACATTAGCCTGTGAGCTGACCATTTAGCTCGAAAGTTGTTTTTTCCATCTTCCAAGACAAAATTCATTCTCGTTCAGTTGGAAAATGAAGCACAATGTATTACTTGTAGAACAGGGGTGCTCTCACTCCAGACCATTTTCTGTATAACATTCTGTAGATGGTGGATTGCAAGAGACTTGCACATCACAGCAGTTCAACTGCCAGCTTTCCAGATTAGAGTACTACAAAATTTCTTCTACGAATGGGGCTATACACAAATAGGCTTGTGTGCAGACAGGAAACAGGAAATGCCCCGACTTCGCCTCCAGGTACTACCAACAAGGTTGAAAGGCAATATCTAGACTGGTCAGTGAAATATTTGTACGCACCACCACCACCCCCGTTCCATTAATCCTGAATGTGCTGTTTAAACGGTATTACTGCAAGGCAAGTATGATCCTGATAGCTCCAGTATGGCTGTCAGTGCTTGTTCACAGACTCCATACAGACCTGAGGTCCTGTACATGTTTGGGGGGGGTCAAATCCCGCACCCCCAGCCTTTAATTGTTGAGCTTAGTAGCCTGCCTCCTGAATTCTTAGAATATGGGCACCTAAACTTGCCACAAGACGTTGAGGACATTTTACAGGAGTAAAATCCTTCCACCAGTGCATCACGCGCTTTCAAGAGGTTCTGCATCTGGTGTACACAAAACACTCTTTCTACAGATATCAAAAGTGGTTATTCCTTACCTTCTTCCTCTTGTAAGTTCTGGGCTGTAATGTTTTTCACTGAAGGTAGATCTGTTGGCATTCACAGCCTACAGGATTTCTGTAGGAAATCTCAGTCACAAAACACTATCTTTAGAATACCTGAGGATAAGATTTCTTGTAGGTCCGTGGGAAGGTGTTTCCTCCCACTAGATTCCAGTCTCCAGCTTGGCAACTAATCATCGTCCTTTCAAAGTAAATGGGTCCACCAATACACAAGGCCTCATCACAGGATTTAAACTGCCTCGTTCGTTATTATTACCTTCAGCATTCTAGCAAATAAGAAAAATCATTCTGCATCGTAGGATCTTCATAGATATTCTTAAACATGTGAATAATTCCCTGCTGACCCCACTACAACTTTCTGTATAGTTTTCTTCCATGGAAATCACATCCTAGAATGTTTGTCCATTAATTCATGTACATATCTATGGAATGGAAGCATAAACAAAGCCTAATTTTTTTCATGAATGTTCAAAATAACTCTTCAGAGTATACACATAGACCTGCTTTACAACATTCAGATGCAGAGAAAAGCCCTTTCAGCAGAGAACATGAACGTAAAATGGAGCCTGTTAGTCTTACATTGAACACAGAAATAAGGAGCCTGTCTCTTTAAAACCTGGGAGACGCCCCTTCCGAGATTGTATTCTACTGGCAGTTGCCTCTCAGATCCAGGTTTTTTCCAAGCCGTGAGATAAGGATCGTATAATACCTGCTGAGGTTTTTTGTTTTTTTTTTATCTTAAAAAAATAATTTTTCCTGACTGGGAAAGATTTTTCTCTCTTTCACTTAATTTTTTTTTTTACCATCTGTAGCAGAGTAAATCATGTTTTCTCAGTCTCTGATTTAATTTGTCGAAATGCAATATCTTTTCTTGGAGTCCCCCTTGTGGTAGAAAGAAGGCTGGAAATGACACCCACAAAGTGTTTGGTTTGTCTGCCTGCCTTTCATTCTGTCTGCAAGAAGGTGTCAAAAAGGGGGATCTGGGTAAGAGGCTTGCTAGATGACATGACGGCGAAAGAACAGAGAAAAAGAAAAGACGCTGTCCCTCATCGACTTTGAGAACAGTCAATTCGCTGTTAAACCAAACAAAGGCGCTGGTGACCCAAACATTGACACCAAAAAGACACTGCACGCCATCAATATCACCATCGACATTAAATATGCATCGATCACTTTCGACCACTTCATTGTCCACATTCAAAAGGCGAAAAATGACTACATTACTATCACTAGTGTCGAAGTCATGGTCCATTTGATCTTACATTGTTCATTCTGTTTATTCAACAGCATCTCAAGTCGTGATATCCTCGCCTGTGGAACAACACCTTTTTCCTAGAAAGAGGCAAAGAGAAGAAATGGCTTCTGCTCCTCTTGGCCATTCACAGCCTGCATCTTCTCCGGACCCTGCATCCTTGCCGTACTGACCAATAACACCTAACACCCCTTTTGAGGACACGGTACAGAAGCCTTTGAGGCTGCTAAACCTCTCACCACTTAGGAAGTCCTCAAAAGCAGTCTCCGTTGCAAACGTGGAAACCATCTACTCCACAAAGATTGCAAAGGAGCAGGCTATTTCACCTCGGAACTCTCCATCCAGAGTTAGCAGATCATATTCCTGCTATTGTTGAATGAATGAATGCATATATAAAGCGCTACGTTCACTCCAAGGAGCATCTTGGCGCTAGCGGAAAGACTTGTAGCTCTGGGGTGGAGAGAGACTAAGCGAGCACATTGGCGAGGACGGGATCAGATGAGGGATAGCACAGTATGCTCTGGGGCAGCAAAGATCCAGGTTTTAGAAGTTTTTTGAACATTTGTTCGGATTGCACCAATCTCAGCTGGATGGGCAGGCTATTCCAGGTTTTAGTTCCCAGGACAGCCATTGACTTTCCCCCTCTGGATATAAGATGAAAAGGGGGAGGTGCTAAGAGGTTTTTTGAGGAGGACCGCAGGAGTCGTTGGGTGATATATGGTCTGATCCTGGACCGTATGTATTTGGGCCCTGTTCTTCTTGTTCTTACACCAGACTTGGCTTCATAAACTCCTACTTCTCCAGAACAATCTCTATCAAGAGTCATGCCAGTTGATGACATCATCATCTGAAAGAGACACGTTAGTGACAGATTCCTTACCTTAGAATATCCCCAGGCGTCAGGCTGGATCCGGAAAGTTTTTGCGTAGCAGTACCCTTGCGCGTCGGTAGGCGGCGTCGTGCGGCTCCGCGTCCGTCGTCGGGCGTCGTGATCGCCGGGATGACGTCGCGGGCAGTACTTGGGCGCCGCCCCTGCGCGCTGACGTCAGTTCTTCTTTTTCCGCGCCAGCAAGCGCAGATCCGGGAAGAGCAGTGCCCTAGTCATTTTTTGACTAACTTTTTGGGTGAATTTTTTCACTGTTTCTTCGAATCGACTTCAAGGTGTCGTAGGGATGCCCGGCTTTAAACGTTGCGGCGCCTGTGCTCGGATGATGTCCATCACAGACCCGCATCGGGAGTGTCTCTTCTGCCTCGGCCGAGGCCACGACACGGAGTCGTGTTCCGACTGCCGGGCCCTCAACCCGAAAGCTTTGCGAGAGCGGTCTCGAAAGCTCCTCGAGGCCCGGCATTCGGCTCCGCGCCACACCAAGCCCCGGTCGCGTGAGAGGTCGAGGGGTCGGTCGCGGAGTCCTCACCGGTCGTCGGCATCGAAGTCTTCGTCGTCCGGTAAGTCCAAGCACAAAAAGTCCAAAAAGCATCGTCGCTCTAGGACTTCGCCTCGCCGGTCTCGCGACTCGGCTGAGGCCCCTCCCGGCACCGTCCCCGCGGCCCCGGACATGCCTGTGGAGTCTCCCCCGCAATACCCGTCCTTCTCGGGTTCGGGGGCAGATCCGGCGCAAATACAGGAATTCCTGTCGGCCATGGCCCGCCTCTTCGGGCCTCAAGGTCCCTCCGGTGCGCCTTCGGGCCCCGCGGGCCCTGATGGGGTTGCCCCGGCGTCGCCGACGGCTCCGGCCCCGGCGTCGCCCGTGCCTCCAGCCTCGATTCCGGCTCCGGCCTCGATCCCGGCTCCGCAACCCCCATCGACGCCGGTCGACCTAACGACGCCGACGCCGATGTCTCCGGTGCCGTTCTCGACGCCGCCTGGGGCTCCGGGCGGCGTCGTCCCCCAGTTCCTTCCGGCTCCGGACATGGACCCGGACCGACGTCGCTCGACGCCGGTTCCGGCGCCGATGAGACCTTGGGTCCCAAATGTCCCTCCTCCTTATTTTGAACCAGAGGAGGACCAGGAGGACTGGGAGGGGTCTGATGACCCTCTGACACAACAGTGTCAGTACAATGAGGACTGGACAGAGGGTCTAGGGGATGCCAGTGGTCTAGATACTTCCCCTGACACTGGCATGCTGTCTCCTCCTGTGGCTACGGAGGAGGGAGCCAATTTTGCAACGGTGTTGCGTAGGGCGGCTGGAGCCTTACATCTCCAACTCCCTACTGTGGCGGTCAAGACTAATCTCTTGACAGAGGTGCTTCAGCCGGCAGCCTCCTCTGCGGAGACTGTGCTGCCGTTTAACAATGCCCTCACTGACGTTCTTTTGGGCGCCTGGTCCAAGCCCAACAAAGGGGCTCCTGTGGATAGGAACGTGGCCCGACGCCATCGCCCAGCTCCGGGCGACCCCCTATTTCTCTCTGTCCACCCCACTCCTGAGAGCTTGGTTGTCCAAGCCTCCGCTTCCCAAACCGCCTTCCCTACCGCCCCTCCGGATAGGGAATCCAAACGCCTGGATCGATTTGGGAAGAAGGGTTTTTCTTCCTCCAGTGCTGGCTTGCGGTCCATCAACACCGCTTGTCTTTGGGCCGATATACCCACTCCTTGTGGGATTCGGTGGCGACTGCTTTGCCCCAGTGTTCTGAGGAGGTCCAGACACTGCTTTCCCGCGCCATTGCGGAAGGAAGGGATGCGGCCAAATACACTATACGATGTGGCCTTGATACCGCCGACTCGCTGGGCAGGTCTATTGCAAGGACGGTGGCGCTGCGTCGCCACGCCTGGCTGAGAACCACTGGTTTTTCAGGGGATGTCCAGAATACTCTCATGGACATGCCCTTTGATGGAGTCGGTCTTTTTGGGTCCAAAGCAGACCATGCGTTGGAGCGCTTTAAGGACTCACGGGCTACTGCCAAGTCCCTGGGCCTTTCTGCTACACGCCCTCCGCTGACTTCTGCTTTTCGCCCCTATCGTGGCCACGGAAGGGGCGCCCCGTCACGTCAGCAGCCCAGCCACCGGCCCGCGCAGCAGGCGTCTCCGCGTGGCCGAAGACGTGGATACCGCCGTGGCGGTTCGGGCAACCAGCGTGCGGGTCAGGCCACCACCTCCAACCCGTCCGCGGCCTCCAAGCCCTCCTAGTCCCTCCTTTCAGGTGCACAGCACGCCAGTAGGGGGCAGGGTCCGCCATCACCTTCACCACTGGCGTACCATCACCTCGGACAGGTGGGTCTTGGACATTGTCCGAAGGGGCTACTCCCTCCCCTTCGAGACCACCCCCAGCCATGCCACCTCAATTCCACCTCATGTCAGGGGATCACTTGGTACTTCTGCAGAAGGAAGTCACGGCCCTCTTGGCCAAGAGGGCCATCGAGCATGTTCCGACCCCAGAAGTAGGGCGTGGTTGCTACTCCCACTACTTTCTGGTGCCCAAAAGGACAAGGAGGACATGCGTCCTATCTTGGACCTCCCGGAACGTCAATCGCTTCCTCCGGAAGGAGAAGTTCAAGATGCTCACCCTAGCTCAGGTCTTGACTGCCCTCGACCCTGGAGACTGGTTGGTAGCGTTGGACTTGCAGGACGCCTATTTCCACATCCCCGTCCTGCCGGCCCACCGGCGTTACCTTCGGTTCACGGTAGGCCTCGAGCATTTTCAGTTCACCGTGCTCCCCTTTGGCCTTACCAGTGCCCCTTGGGTGTTCACGAAAGTGATGGCGGTTGTCGCAGCTCATCTGCGCCGGGCAGGGGTTTCAGTCTTCCCCTACCTCGACGACTGGCTGCTGAAGGCGGGCTCGTCCCAGGCAGTCGTCTCCCACCTCCAGACTACGGCCGAACTCCTGCACTCGCTGGGGTTCTCCATCAATGTGCCGAAGTCGCATCTGATTCCTTCTCCACAGCTCCTTTTCATCGGAGCAGTTCTGGACACGACGCAGTTTCGGGCCTATTCTCCCGAACGGCGAGTCCGGGATATTCAGGCTATGATTCCGATCTTTCAGCCTTTATCCTGGGTTTCGGTACGGATGACCCTGAGGCTGCTGGGCCTCATGGCCTCCTGCATCCTGCTGGTCAATCATGCCAGATGGCATATGCGGGCTCTGCAGTGGGACCTGAAGTTCCAGTGGGCGCAGCACCAGGGCAACCTGTCCGATCACGTCCAGATCTCGGAGGGGACTGCAAAACAGTTGCAGTGGTGGCTCTCGAACCGGCAATGGGTCATGGGCAGATCCCTCTTCCTTCCCCAGCCAGAGCACACAGTTGTGACGGACGCGTCCCTTCTGGGATGGGGCGGTCACATGGGAGAGGCGGAGATCAGAGGCCTCTGGTCTCCGGCGGAGTCCCGGCTCCATATCAACCTTCTGGAGCTCCGGGCGATCCGACTTGCACTCAAGGCATTCCTTCCCTCTGTCAAAGGGAAGGTAGTGCAGGTGTTCACAGACAACACCACCGCCATGTGGTACTGCAACAAACAGGGCGGGGTGGGGTCTTGGACCCTTTGTCAGGATGCTCTGCGCCTCTGGACATGGCTGGAACATCAGGGCATGTTCCTGATGGTTCAACACCTGGCAGGTTCCCTGAACGCCAGGGCGGACGAACTCCAGCCGCAGGTGCATGATGGATCACGAATGGCGTCTTCACTCGGAAGTGGCGCAAGGACTCTTTCTACAGTGGGGAGAGCCTTGGTTAGATCTATTCGCCACCGAAGAGAACGCGCAATGTCATCAGTTCTGCGCGTTGGAATTTCCAAGGCGGCACTCGTTCGGCGACGCTTTTCGTCACGAGTGGAGTTGCGGTCTGTTGTACGCCTTTCCGCCTATACCACTTCTACCCAGAGTGTTGAAGAAGATTCGGCACGACCGGTCCCAAGTCATTCTTGTGGCTCCGGACTGGGCTCGAAGAGTTTGGTATCCCGAGCTACTCAATATGAGCGTAGATCCCCCGATCCGTCTGCCTCTTCGGGAGGATCTTCTGTCGCAGCAGCAGGGGACGGTCCTCCACCCGAACCTGTCCAGTCTACACCTGCTTGCGTGGAGATTGAGCGGCGGCAGTTGATTCCTTTCGACTTGCCTCCCGAAGTTTGTGATGTGATTCTGGCAGCCAGGCGTCCCTCCACTAAGGTGGTATACGCCTGCAGGTGGAACAAATTTGTGGCATGGTGCACAGCAAAGGCTGTGAATCCCTTTCTGCCCCTCTTTCTGAGGTCCTTCTGTTCCTTCTTTCTCTGGCCCAACAGGGTTCTGCCCTGGGTACCATCAAGGGTTATCTTTGTGCTATCTCGGCCTTCCTCAGGCTCCCTGATCAGCCCTCCCTTTTCAAGTCCCCTGTTGTTAACAGGTTCTTAAAAGGCATTACTCACCTCTTCCCTCCTGTTCCGTTTGTGATGCCTCAGTGGGACTTGAACTTGGTTCTTACCTTGTTAATGTGCGCTCCCTTTGAGCCTCTACATAACTGTCCTCTTCGTCTTCTGACTCTGAAGACAGCCTTTCTGGTGGCCATCACCTCCGCTCGGCGGGTGAGTGAGCTCCAGGCTCTATCTTGCAAACCTCCCTTTCTGTCTGTTCATCCAGACAAGGTTGTTCTTCGGACGCGTCCATCCTTCTTGCCAAAGGTGGTTACTGCCTTCCACATTGGGCAGACCATCACTTTGCCTACCTTCTTTCCGCCTCCGCATCCTTCCAGAGAGGAAGAGAGGCTCCACCGTCTGGACCCAAAACGTGCGCTCTCCTTCTATATCGACCGCACAAAACACTTCCGGGTGGATGACCAGCTCTTTGTTGGCTACGTGGGCGCCAAAAAGGTCGGGCGGTGCACAAGAGGACCATTTCCCGCTGGGTTACCTTGTGCATCAAGACCTGCTATTCTTTGGCTAAGAAGGAGCCTCCTGTTGGGCTGCGTGCCCATTCCACCAGGGCAACGGCTGCTACCACGGCCTTGGGCCGCGGTGTTCCGCTGCCGGTTATCTGTCAGGCAGCTACGTGGGCCTCGCTGCACACGTTTACAAAGCATTACTGCCTTGACAGTCAGGTCCGGAGGGACGGCTTCTTTGGCCGTTCTGTCCTCCAGGACTTCCTTGTCTGATCTTTGTTCGCAGACCCACCACCGGGGTTGGTATTGCTGGGGTATCTATTCTAAGGTAAGGAATCTGTCACTAACGTGTCTCTTTCAGATGCACAAGTTACTAACTTGTGTAACGATATATCTGTAAGAGACAGTAGTTAGTGACAGATTCCTTACCGCCCCACCCATCCTCCCCGTTGTGCGAACTGATTTCTAGGGTTAAGGACATCCCTTTCAGGGCCCTAGTATTTTTCAGACACCTCTGTCAGCTTCTTGCATGGCTCTGCGTTCCTGGCGCGGAAAGTCGTGTACAGAACTGACGTCAGCGCGCAGGGGCGGCGCCTAAGTACTGCCCGCGACGTCATCCCGGCGATCACAACGCCGACGACTGACGCGGAGCCGCACGACGCCGCCTACCGACGCGCAAGGGTACTGCTACGCAAAAACTTTCCGGATCCAGCCTGACGCCTGGGGATATTCTAAGGTAAGGAATCTGTCACTAACTACTGTCTCTTACAGATATATCGTTACACAAGTTAGTAACTTGTGCTTCAATGAGGTACCGGCAAGAGAGGGTAGCAAAACTCAATATCTCCTTAGAGACATCCCTCCTATCGGTGTCAGTAATGTTGGAGAATCTACAGACCAGGGCAGCTTCTAAACCTTTGTTGCCTCTAGTTCTGGTCCATTTAGGGATAGCAGAAAGAGAAATTTGAGACTGGCCATTATAAAGGAGATTACCCCACACAAACAGTTGAAATATAGACCGCCTCAAAAGGACACTAAATTCCACAGGGTAGACCCTAAACCACACTTGTTAGGGTGTGATGGCAAAGACACACATCCTCTCTTAAATCAGCTGCTCCTTCCTAAGGAAAGAGTAAGACTCACTTTTCCTGGCAAAAAGATGTTTGGCACAGCATCAAACTGTCGTAAGAACACGGCAGTGCTGCTTTAGAGCAGTCACTGGATATCTGGGATGGAATGAAATCCTTTAAGGCAGATTTGCTGGATACAAACAGGATATTTTGGATATGGTTAATGAAGATTCCGTATTCTTTAACCAGGTTATTAGCGCTGCTGTGGACTCATCCAAACTCTCGGCCACAGAATATTTCCATAGCATCTCTCTGAGAAGAACTTAGTTCAGGTTGCCCTCTATAAACCTGAAGCACAGCTCAAAATAGCCAACCTATCTTTCTCTAACAACTGTAGTTCCCCAGTGGTTCAGTTCTCCATGGAAATAAAAGGGAGAGCTGATCTATTGGGAACTACAGTATGATGAGCTCCTCATACCGAATTCAGGGGAGTTTACAGTGAATATGACAAGAATGGATATATGGTTACATCTTAAAAAGCAAAATGTGCTTAATTTGATACCTTGAAAACAAATGGTTTTTACCTAAAAACACGTGTTGGCTGTTTGGCTTTTCCCTTTGGAGTTTCTGAACATTGAGGACCGAAAGATAATTAAATAAAACAAACTATTGAAGAAAACAAATTGGAGTACAAATTGGAGTACAGCACTTTTGATATATGGATCATGTACAGAGAGTTGGAATAATATTTTGAATCGCCTCCATTGGAGTTGAATGGATTATGAAAAGGCACCATTGGGGTTATGGTGCTGGAGGTTTAGAGAGCCAAAGCCCCAGTAAATGTGATTATCTGAAATTGTAAGAAGGCAAGTCTGTCAACTAAAAAGGAGTTTCAAGACTAACAGTAATTTTTGGTTTAAGGAGGTATAGCGAAACATTTACATAAACATGAAGAGTTGGCTAGTGACTTGTTTACAAAAACAAGTGGGAATCCAGCATCAAAGCAAGGAAACAAACTAAAAAGCCTTAAAGATTTGTTCATCAAACTAGAGAGACTGTATAAGCATGAGTCACCAAAGTGGTGGCCCACTATGACATTGAAAAAGTATCTTGAGATTGACTGGATTCCAAAGGGCCTAAGAATAAACATTTTTCTGGCAGTGGAAGGTTTTGATGATGATAAAAGCAAATAGGTGGGGACATAATTTAAAGGAGACAACTAGGGATCTAATGGGTATGCTTATAAATCAAGCAGAAACACAATGGGTAAAGCTAAATAGGGAGATAGAGGAAGTAAAACAAGAAATCTTAGCTCTTAATTGTCTAGAAAAAACACAAGTGCAATATATTGAAAGAAGTAATGTTAAAATATCGGGAGGAAATTAGAAATAGGTCAAAATATTTACGAGAGAGACTTTTTATGAAACTTCTCCAACAGTGACTTGAGAATCAATGATCTCGTAAAAGAGGAAATGGAAAGACCATTTACCCTAACAAGCGAGGTGACACACTCACTGCCATGGTGGTGCAACAATCAGAATCTACTGAAAGGAGTATTCTTACAAAAAAAAAAAAAAACTCCACCACAGTTCATAGTGACGAGTGCTTTACTGGCAGGGTGGGGAGCCCACCCGGATTGCCTGACAATTCAAGGCCTCTGGACGGCTAAAGAAAAGTCTGACCACATTAATCTATTAGAAATGAAGGTGGTACACCTCACCCTTGAGGCTTTTCAACCCTCCCTATAATTAAAAAGAATCATGATTCAAACAGACCCCACCACCACCATGCATTACACCAACAAGCAAGGAGGAATGATATTAGGACGATTGTCCCTTCAAGCTCAAACGATGTGGCACTGGGCTCTGGCCAGATGAATCCCTCTGACAGCAATACACATCCCATGAAGCCAGAACCAAGAAGCGTATTTTCTTAGTCGACATCACAAGGAAAATCACTAATGGGTCTTGAGCAATGGCCTCTCCTGCACCATCTTTCGAGAAAGGGGATTATCAACATTAGATTTATTCTCCTCAGCAAGAAATAAAAAATGCTAAAGCTGCACAACTAGGACACCACAAAAGAACTTAGTGGGCAATGCCCTGTTAATCAGTTGGTCAGCACCATCTGTCCACTCTTTTCCTCCAATTTCAACCATTCCTATGGCGATTGTCAAACTACGCCAATCCAAGATCATTATGATCTTAATAGCTCCAGACTGGCTGAGGCAGTGGTGGTACTCGGACCTTCTAGAGCCGTCACTCATACGCCCCAAGAAACTACCTTGCAGACGAGATCTACTGACCAGAATTAAGCAGGTGTAGCACCCAAGTCTGCAGTCCTTGAATTTGGCTCCCTGGCTCCTGATGTCGGGCAGTATAGACATCTGAATCTTCCTGAAGATTTCATGAACATACTTGGAGGCGAAGCGTCCATTGACAAGAGCATGCTGTGCACTAAAATGGAAGAGATTCTGCGTATGGTGCTTCAGTAAGGGCCTCAATCAGATCTCCTGCCAGGAGGAAGTCCTACTTACTTTCTTGCTGTAAATAGCCAAATCGAAATTACAAATCTCGTCCATAAAAATCTTCTTGACTGCTATAACGGCATATAGAAAATCACTACAGCAAGTTTCATTCTTCAATATTCCAGTCACTAAAGATTTTCTAGAAGGACTTAAAAAATATTTTTCCAACTGTAAAAAAACAAAAACATGATGGATATGAGTGATGGGTATGTGGGGGCATAAGCAGAGTTTTTTAAGTAAATTTAAAGTAAGATTTTTACTAGCATTAACAAACTTTATCACTACCGATCAAGACTTCCCATCTTCACCCCCACCCCACCACCACTGCGGAGATGTACAGAGTTTGGCCATGTGTGGTTGGTCACAGGGCTTGGCCTGCGGGCAGGCCCTGCACCCAACCACCCGCATGTGTCTAGCACCTACCCCACTTATTTTTTTTATTGCTTTTCTGCTCCTGCTTAAATTATTGTCTAGTCAGTGCTCTTTTTTTTGTAAAAAGGAAAAGTACATTTATTACACACACTACTAAATACTTCATTACGGTAGATGGAAATACCTTTCTTGACGCCCTCAAATCACACTTCAACTCTAGTGGATCCTGAACCCCATAATCACAATACCCCCACCTATATCGGCTACAATATCACAATATAAAGGGGTGTTATTTTATATAAGGCAGGCCTACCGGCTTTGTCAATGGGTAATCACATCAATATATGACAGGCCTATTAGCTTTGTTAGGGGTCATTGCATTAATACCAACAGTACCCACAGGTTAGTATTAAAAAATCCTGTTAAAATACATTGTTAGGTTATATCTGTTTGTATAGCATGCTAATCACCCTAAGGGTATCCAGGCGCTCGCAGATAGGTAGGCTGTGCTCACCCGGTGGGTGGCCTGTTAGCTTTGTTAGGGGTCACTGAATTAATACCAACAGTACCCACAGGTTAGTATCCATCATTATAACCAATTAAAAAATCCTGTTAGATTACATTAATTATGTTATGTTAGGTTATATATGTTTGTATAGCACGCTAATCACCCTAGAGGGTATCCAGTCACTCGCAGATAGGTAGGCTGTGCTCACTCGAAGAGCCAGGTCTTCTGCTTCTTGTAGAACTTGTGAATTGAAGAGGAGGCTCTGGTGTGCTGTGGCAGATCATGCCAGGCTTTGGGGATGGTAATATAAAAGAGACTGCACCCACCAGTTCTGTTCCTGTGTATGTAGGGTACCTGTGCTAGTGAGTGTCCTGCAAATCGTAGTTCCCTGGTGGGGTGATCGAAGTGTATTCGGTTGTTGAGGTAGGTGGGGCCTGTGTTGCGTAATCCTTGTATGTGCGAGAAGTTTGAATTGAGTGCACTTGTGTATGGGAAGCCAGTGTGGGGCCTTGAGGTGAGGGGAGATGTGGGTGTGGTGAAGTAGGTTGAGGAGGAGTCTTGCTCCCGGATGGTTTAGAGCCTGTTGAGTTGTTTGGTGCATCCTGTGTAGTGTGTGTTTTCGTAGTAGAATTTGCTGATAATCAGGGCCTATGTTACTGTTTTCCTGGTGTTTTCCGGTAGCCACTTGAAGATTTTTCGTAGCATTCTCATGATGTGGAATTATCAATCTAAACATTTAAATGTTTGTCAATAAAGCTTTTATGTTCAAAATAATCATCCACATGTTAGAGTATTTCTATACACTCTGCAGGCCACATAATGTAGCTATAGGATCAACTACGAGGGGTCCCCGCACTCCAGAGCCCAAGAACAAAAGTTCCAGCTCTGGAAGTGTTTGAAAATAATGCCCATTTCCTCTCCCTGGGCTTGTGAATTCACTGACCCAGGAGACATGGTGTAAGTTTTTTTATGAAATATTCCTAGGAGGCTGCTGCACTCCCTGCAGCCCCTCACAACACTTAGATCAAAAGTTGGTGGTGATCCTGACCAAGGAGAACCAACGAGAAGCAAAATAGTTAAAACAAGGCCCAGGCAGGGCATTATGGGGCTCTCCAGCCAGGGCATTATGGGGCTCTCCAGCCAGAGCATTATGGGGCTCTCCAGCCAGAGTGCAGTGAATATTTAATGTGGGTATGTATCCGATTCCTATACTCGTACAGCAAAGTCACCATTTTTATTTTTTATTTTTAATATTGTGGGTGTCCCGGTATTGGGTCGTTGAGGCCCAAGGCTTCGACCTGCTCCAGCGCTGCGGAACTGGCATCTTCTCTACTCCTGCAGGCTCTAGCAGCAGCGGGCAGGAGCACTGTTGATTTAAGTGAGTTCCCGGTCTTGAGGGAACCCACAGCTTGAGTGACAATCGGGGGGGGGGGGGGGAGTTGCAGGTGGAGCTCCAAGGAACCAGCCGGCTCCGTGCTGCAAAGCTGGCATTTTCTATGCTCCCGCCTGCTGTAGCAGCAGGCGGGAGCAGCATCCAAAGTGTCTCCAGCCCCCTCCCCACCAGTCGGGCGGGTGAGCGGGCAAGTGATCACCTCCCAATTCCACTCACATGGCCTTTGTCCAGGGAGCAGCGTTGCATCAGGCCCTGGAGAATGGGGTCGCTGAAACCAAAAGTTGGCTCGAGGAGAGCGAGAAATCTATATAGCGTTTTGCTTTTTCATTTTTTTCAGCCGGTCTCACGTGATTCCTATAAGACCGCAACACACACACAAAAAATAATAATCTGGTAGAGACTTCTAGCCGCAGATTCCTAACCTTAGAATAATCCCCTGGCATCAGACTGGATCTGGATGTTTTTGAGCCGTACCCAGGGTTTGAAAAATCCCAAAAATGTTACTAGACCTGCAGGTCTAGTGACTTAAATAATCTACTCGACCTAATTATATTGCTCTTGACCCATAAACTGGTTTCAAATTATGTGATCCTGGGCAAGTATTTTAATTCACTGAGACATCATTTTCTTCTTTATCACTTATGAGAGCACCTTCAAATACGCAAGTTCAGCACGTCTGCTGTACAGAAAACGCTTTTGTTTGATTTAATAGACTAAACATTAGCTCCATATAGAAAGCAAATCTAGCCACATATAAGATACACTTGACTGCAGACTTGCCTCTTAGTTCATTAAATGCATTGTCATCAGGGCTTGGCCAGGAATGTCTCTCACATCATGTTTAATAAATACATAACTAAAGCATAAGGCATAAAGTAGCAGCCCACTGTTATTTGCAATCAGCAGAATTTACATTGAAATGGCCACAGAATTTGTCACTGACGTGGTTTTAAAACTATATAGTCTACAATGTTTGGAAATAAAGTTTCTGCAAATATTTGACATTTGCACATCACCAAGTAAAGTGTTCTGATTTGTTTTCTTCCAATTTAAATCTTTGTTTGCATCACACACAACAAAAAGTTCTTTAATAATTTCTGATCTACTTGTAGCATTCATTTACAAGCTGTTCAAATGTTTCAGAGAAAAACGGGCATTTTACTGCATTTTGTTTCACAATTATTTTCAAATAGCTCACTTCACAAAAAGCATTAACTGTAAAAGAGAAAGAAAAGTAAACACCATTTTCCAGGAACACATGAGCAACAATTAGTAAAACGACAAACTGACATTTGACCTCTGTCCTTGAGCAGTTGGCAAATGTCAAGATAAGACCAGATTTAAAGGCGTTTTAATTGCTCATTCACTTTCTGAAAGAACAGAACACCTGTTTCTTCCAGCTTAAGTTTACTCGCCAGCAGGGTCGAGTAAGTGCTAAAAATAGCTCAACCTGCTAAAATTTCACTGGCAATTGCGAGTGGGCAAGTGGATTTTTCGAGGCCTGAGTACCCCTGCGTGCCAGTAGGTGGAGTTGTTCGGCTCCGCATCAGAAGCGACCTTTGTAGGCGCCACCCAGGCACACTAACATCAGTTCTTTTCTTTCCGCGCCAGATAGCACTGATCTGGACAGAGCTACCCTCAGTCGTTTTGTGACTGGCTTTTTTCTCTACTTTTTGTCAACATTGTTTTGAGAGATTGCTCTCCTGGTGTGACAGGAAGGCCAACAATTTGCTGTTGAAAGCAGCCTCGCCCCAGGCAGTCGTCTCCCACCTCCAGACTATTGCGAACCTTCTGCACTCGCTGGGGTTTATCAACTTGCCAAAGTCACACCCGAGTTCTTCTCAGACGCTCCCTTTCATCAGAGCTGTTCCGGACACAGTGCAGATTTGGCCGTATTCTCCCGAGCAGCGAGTCCAGGATATTCAGGCTATGATACAGATGTTTCAGCCTCTATCCTGGATTTCAATGAGAATGACCCTGAGGTTGTTGGACCTCATGCATCCTGCTTGTAACTTATCCCCGATGGCAGTGGGACCTGAATTCCCAGTAGTCGCAGCATCAGGAGAATCTCTCTGACATGGTCCAGATCTCAAAGGGAACTGCAAAAGATCTGCATTGGTGGCTGACGAACTGTGATTGGGTCAGTGGCACACCTTTCTCCGTTCTCCAACCAGAGCTTACTGTGGTGACAAATGCATCACTTCTGGGATGGGCGGCCATCTGGGAGAGGTAATGATCAGAGAATTCTGGCCTCCCTCAGAGTCCAAGCTCCACATAAACCTGTTGGAGCTTTGGCCGATTGACATGGCATTGAACGCTTTTCTTCCTTCGATCAAGGGAAGGCCGGTGCAGGTATTCACGGACAACACCACCACCATGTGATACTGCAACAAACCGGGCGGGATGGGTTTGTGGACCCTTTGTCAAGATCCTCTGTTTCTCTGGACATGGCAGGAATGCCAGGGCATTTCCCTTGTGGTTCAGCTTCTGGTGAGCTCTCTGAATTCCAGGGCGGACTAACAGCCAGGGATGCCTAGCAGATCACGAATGATGTCTCCACCCGGTGTTAGTACAACAGCTATTTCAGCAGTGGGGAGAACCTTGGTTAAATCGGCTTGCCACAGCTGAGAACATGCAATGTCAGCAGTTTTGCATGCTGGAGTTTCTAAAGTGACTCTTGCTTCAAGATGCTTTTCATCTCGAGTAGAGCTCCAGCCTCCTGTACGCCTTTCTGCCAATACCACTCCTGCCCGGTGTTCTCAAAAAGGTCAGGCATGACTGGGCTAAAGTTATTCTTGAGACTCTGGATTGGGCATGGAGAGTCTGGTATCCCGAGCTGTTGAGCATGACCATTGGTCCACCGATCAGACTGCATTTTCAAGAGGATCTTCTGTCGCAGCAACAAGGGAGGTTTCTACACTCGAACCTGCACACCATTCACCTTCATGCATGGAGATTGGGCAGTTACAGTTGGCAGCTTTCGACCTTCCTCTCGAAGTCTGTGATTTTATTCTGGCAGCTATGTGTCCCTCCACCAAGTCGGTATATGCTTGGGATATGTTTGTGACATGGTGTGATTCTCACAACATCAACCATCTTTCTGCACCTTTTTCTAAGAGTTTTCTGTATGCTCCATCATTGGCCCAGCAGGACTCTGCTCTGAGCACAGTTAAAGTTTATCTTTCAGCCATTTCGGCAATTTTGTGGTTGCCAGACCAACCTGCATTATTTAAGTAACTTGTTGTGGCTAGATTTCTGAAAATCTTGCACGTTTCTCCCTAGGCCATTCATTATGGCCCAGTGGAATCTAAATCCTGTTCCCACCTTTGGTTTGTGCACCCTTCGATCCTTTTTTTAAAATTTTTATTTTTTTACGGAGTTTTATATAGCGCAAACTTGACCCGAAGGTATAGGGTATCAGAGCGCTTTACATAGCACCAGTTGCGTTACATGAGGACACATTCATTTTTGTTAGGCACTGGGAGATTAAGTGATTTGCCCAGAATCACAGGATGTTCAGCTTCGTTGCCGAGACTTGAACCCAGTTCCCCAGATTCAAGGTCGAACGCCCTAGCCGTTAGGCCAACTCCTCCTACAAAATTGCACTGATGGCCATTGACCATCACAACTTCCTACCTGATAGAGACGTCTAGCCTCAGATTCCTTATCTCAGAATTATCCCCAGGCGCCAGACTGGATCCGGAACTTTTTGTACAGCAGTACCTCTGCGTGTCGGTAGAGGGCGTTGAGCGACTCCATAGCGATGTTGTCCTCCGGATGCGACGTCGTTGGAGTCCATATAAGCCCTCCCCTAATGCATTGATTGTCAGTTTTTTCTTTTCCGCGCTTACAACTCTGATCCGATCAGCGGTTCTTCAGGCTGTTGTTTGGCCTACCTCTATGATTTTGTCGAAAGGAACAGGGTGCCTTTCAAATGTCCTCTGGGTTCAAGCCTTGTGGGTCCTGCGGATGACAAATGTTGGCCATGGACCCTCACTGTATTTGCATGTGGTGCCTAGGTGAGCACCATGACTCCGAGAAGTGCGACTCATGTCAATGACTTCGACCAAAGGTGCTGAAGGAATGTCTGATGAAGCTTGTAGCGGCGCTGTTGTCACAGTCTTCCAAGATGTCCGTGGGTCCGATCCAGGAGGCGCTCCCATGGGCGTCACTCTCCTTCGGCATCTAAAGGTAAGTCTCTACACCGACAGTCCAAGTCGCGGCGTCAACCAACCTCTCTGCATGAGGCCTGCCACCGGTCTTCGGCTAAAGACTCTGTGCATGAGTCTACCCCGCTCCTTCCAGCGTACCCTGGAGCCAGGGCGGCTCTGACCCAGATGAGAATATTACAGTTCTCTCCATAACTTTTTTGTGTCTTCACCTTCCCCTTAGGCTCCCTCTGGCACCTAAGGAGGTGCATGAAGCCGTGACTGTGTCCCCGCCTGCGGGTTCGCCCTCAGCGTCACTCCGGTTGCCGGATTCTAAATCTGTTTCGACATCATTGCACAGCCCTTATGGGTTACCATCTTCAGTGTCTGGGACTGGTCCACTGACTCTGATAACTGTGTCATGGTCTGACCTGCTGACTTCGATGACGGCGCCGCTCGATGCTCCACCTGTTTTCCACTCTGACACAGACGTCGCCTCCTCAGCGCCGGTCGGTGCTGGATGAGGCATCGATGGACCTGTCCGTTTCTGAAGTCCTTCCTCCTGGCTTACATGTAGAGTCATGAGGATGGATGTAATGGCGATGATTTGAAGTTTTTCCATCCCATTTCTCAACCTACTATAGAGTCTAGCTGGTTGATTGACTTAGAAGTTAGTGACTCGCAGTCTTCCCCAGCCTCGGGCCTCCTATCACCTCCTGGTTTGGCTACAGAGGCGAGCTCCTCTCTAGCGGATATGCTCATGCAAGTTTCTGCCGTTTTGGGGGTAACGTTTCCCTCCATGGAAAAGACATCTCCGTTAATTGGCGTTCTGTATCAAGGCCAATCAGGGGTAGAGCTGGTGCTTACTTATAGTGAGGCTTTTTTTGATGTTCTGTTAGGGGGGTTGGGCTAAGCCTGAAACAGGGACTGCTGTGGATCGTTCTGTTTCTCACAAACACCGGCAGGCCCCTGGAGATCCATGTCTCTTTAGGCATCCAACTCATCATAGTTTTGTGGTTGTCTGCCTTGGCCGCCCAAATTATTGAGAAGTTCCCTGCTGCCCCCCCAGAAAGAGAGGCCCGGAAATTAGATACCTGTGGCTGGTATATGTTCGCGTCCACCGGTTCGGCACTACGATCTATCAATAATACTTGTGTCCTTGGACGCTTCTCCCATGCATTATGGAACTCTTGGGAGCACCTGCTGCCTTCCCTTTCGGAAGAGACCGGGAACATTCTTGTCACGCTGGTACAGGATGGGCAACGAGCGGCTAAGCTGATTATTCACTGTGGTATGGACACTACTGATTCTGTAGATCGGGCTATGGCCTCTTCAGTAGCACTACGTCGCCGTGCCTGGTTGCACACCTCGGGGTTTTCGGAGGCCGTTTAGGCCACCTTCATTGATATGCCTTTTGATGGCGCCTGTCTATTCAACGCGCATGCTGATTATGCTTTGCGGAGGTTTATAGATAGTTGGGGTGGATCAGATTCTTAACTCTGCCTGCTTCTATAGTACTCTTGTGGTAGGTTTGCACGGGGAAAGCTCCCTTTTTTTTTTTTTATTTGAGGCCTTCAAAGGCTGGTACTCTTTGGCTTTTCTTTTCAAACTTCCCTTTTCAGGGTGATACCCGGTGAGGTATTCCTGGTTGCTGCAGGTACTTTTATACTTTTTATTCTGTCAGTGAGAGGTTAAGTTTCTAGTTATCTGGTATGTATGTTATTTTGCAACGCACGTACACCTATTCTTACAGGTTTCTTGGCAGTGTTTCTACCCGAGTACTTATTCTGTTGTGGGTACTTTGTTTGCATTGTGTGGATGCACTGTTGCCTTGCTCCCTGTTTTGCTAGGCCCATCCTCAGTATGCATTTTAAGATCCACTTCTGTTGTTTAATATCCCTTATAGGGACTTCAGTTTACCTGTGTTGATCACAAAGTGTTTGTGACTTCCGCAGCACACCAGTGCGATATTAACCCCTCCTCCCTCCGCAGTCATCATGAATATCTTTTATAGCCATGGGGCATTTTTTCCCTTATTACGATCTTTCTTTATTTAGGTAGTAATGGATAGGGAGCAGGATCTTTGACCTGGGTAGAATTTTAGCTGGGCCTAAGATATTTTCTAGTGCATTAGCACTTCTTGCTGTCCATCTTTTACTATGCATTGGGAGGAAGGTTCCTGCCACTGCCAACTTGAGTTCTTTCTATGACTCTGTGGCTTTGGTTATCGAGGCCCACCTAATGCAATGTCCAGATGCCACCACTGTCATGAGGTGACCTTGGTTCTGTGCCACTGCCCTTGCTATTTTTTTTTCTCTGTTTCATCCCTGAGAGGATGTTATTTCTTGTCCTATCTGGGATACTTTATTACCATTTCTTCACATAGACATGGTTTATTTGCCAATTCTGATTACAGCCACAGCATTTTCTTACCGTTTGGTTGTTCTTCAGTAGTAGACATCTCACTCCTCATTTTTGTCGGTGTTGTGGCCAAAATGTTCATCCAAGTGTTTCCTTTTAGAACGTGTGTACGTTGGATGGTATACTTCTATCTATTAGAGGATTTGTTTCTAAGTAGACTGGGGTCTCCCTTACTATCCTTTTTCTGAAGGTTTTTTCCTTTGTTGTAGAATGTGATGAGGATTCTATCCATCGGAGATCCATTCTTCCATTTCCAATTCATTTGTGAATTCAGTCTGCTTGGAGAATTTGTTTTCTTCTTTTCCCCCCTCTCTTTCTTTGGATGATGGGGTCTGTGTTCCCTTTTTTAGGTCGAGCTTCATCGTGCAAGTTGCTGTCATCAACAATACCACTCTATTCCCGCCAGCTACTTACCATTGGTTCAACTTCTGCGTCGCTCTTCTTTGCTGCCTCCTAACTGGTACAGGCAGCAATAAGTCACTTCCGTTATTCAGCAGAGGAGCACCGACTAAGTACAGTGTCGTTACGCTTGCATTGCTTTTCTGTTTTAAGAAAACTATTTTTGTTGTAGCTTTCTGCCATTGCTTTTCCACCCGGTGCTACGTTTCGCCACTGCTGCTATTCGCCGGTGCTGCTTCTCGCGGGGGCTGCTTCTATTATTTTTTCCCACACTGGCCCTCTCAACCGAGGCCCTGCTAGCTGTAAACTGCCAAGTTCTCTCAGCTGCCTTTTTGCCTTATTTGGGTGCTTCTTGCAGACGTGCCTCGGAGTGTTTAATTGTTAACGAATATGCCCAGTTCATTTGAAAATCTTTTGTTTCCCACATTAGCTTGACGTCACACACCCGAGATACACTAAATTATCGTGGAAATTATAGGCCCTTCATTTTAATAAGCGTGTAGCTGACAGAGGGCGTCCTGTAATTGGACAGTTCAGTATGGTGCTTAAATTACAGTGGCGGCGAGGACTGTAACAGATTCCGATTATCTTTTTATGACGGCTCACCAACATTTAATTGTTTCTCGTCCAACTACGGAAAAAGGCCCCTCTCCTGCAGATGTTTCCATTGTTCTACGTGTCATTGAGCTGTCGAAGGCCATTGTCTGCACGCTTTTCTCCGGTCGCCTTTTGCGGCAGTGAGTTGTCATTACCTCTTCATCAGCACTTTTGTTGTCTTTGCTGTTTGCTGTTCCTCAGAAGTCCACCTTTTATTTAATCTCCTTCCCATTAGCTCATGAGGGAACAGTTGTGGGGATGTTCCGCTTGATTTCGAACAGTGTGGTTTCTTTCTCCTCTCTTCTGCACCACACAATAAGACTGAATGTCTGGTGCTCACTGCATAGACATACAAAGCTTTTAACACAAAGCGAGCCAGTTTAACTGTGGGCAATTTGGGATTTCCTAATTGCGGTCTAATGTGAAGGGTACATCAGTTGCATTTTAATGTAAAGGCTATATCATGTTGTCTAAGGCTGCTAAGGATCTGCTTAGAACTACAGTCATCCTTGGCCTCCAATCTGCTGCGCATTCGCAGTCTAGTGTCAAAGGTGAGCGGTTATTCTGAAAATATGGTATTGTAGTATTTGTAAGGAGCTTATTACACCTGCTGAAGCACTGAATAGTTTTATGGGGGGTGGAGGTTTTTACCCTCTATATGTATTGTAGCGACCTGTGGGTTTATAGGGTGGTCGGAGTAGGAAGTATTCAGTGTTGTGCATGAGGTTAGCAGAAATGCCGCAGTTGTGTCGCTAAAAACGTGTAGCTGCTGTTAACCATGAAATAATGGCAAAATGTGTAAGGCAGTCAACCAAGTAGATACAGATCGCCTTCTTTTTGTTTGAACTACCCCGGAGTGGTGACGTGTGGAAAAAGGCAGGTTACTACGCTCTTGATGGAATGCAAGATGGTTGTGATTTATTTATCTTTTTAAGTCAAGATATTTCTATAGCGCAAACCTAATCCTGGGCTATTCAAGGCAGCTAATTACAACTGGTGCAATAGTCGCTTGTAGATAAAAGTCAAGAGAAGAACAGTAGTGAAATATTGTAAAAATAAATAAATTTTTAAAAAAGTAGCAGCTAACAATTATCATGCAATATGCCGCATAGATTGTTACATTGGAAGTCAAAAGTACCCTGACTGGGTCGGAGCATGTGCAAGCCATCAATCCTTATGTACGCCGTATTGTGATTCCCTTATTATGGTAGGACCCAAGTAAACTCCTATCGCTTTAGAGAGCCAGAGGGGAGTATGATGCGGAGTGATTCACACCTCTTTTCTAGTCCGTGCGGCATCTGGGAATGCCATGGTCACTTGTCCATTGGGGTTTCTTTGTTGTAGCCAGAAGTTCAGAGTGGGACGAATCTGTTACACAAGATCTGTTTGGCTTACTTCTTGAATGTGATAGCAAATAGGATTGTGCCAGAGAAAGGGCATGTGTGTAACGAGCGTCTGCTCCGGAAATGGTGAGATTTCATTCTAGGTATTTGGGAGTACTTGTGTGTAAAGCCTTTTGAGTTAGACAAGGTATATTGAGCATGTTATTTGCTTCAGCAAGGAGCCACTTGAGAGATTTTTATTCTCATCAGAGATTGGCCTAGAAATACCACCAGTGTGATTGATGTGCAGATCGAGCCCTTAAAGAGAGCAAAGTTGGACAACAACAATAGTGCTGGACAGAAACAAATCTGTGATCCATTTCATACAGTGAGGCCTGTTAACGCCAGTTAATTAAAAAAAACTGGCTAGTTGCATCCAGTTATTTCGGAGTATAGCAACAAATGTCAAATAACTTCCTCGATTATAAAGTGTTCTTTTGCAACTCACTGTACTGTGATATCACATTTACAGCAGCTTTTTAAATGTGATTTATTATAGTACTGTTATGTTCTATAGTGGTTCCTGCTATACGTTACGTATATCTGTATGTTTTCTCAACTAACCTGACATGGCTGTTAAGCAACATGTTGACAATATGCAAGAAACACAATCAACACGTAAATAATGCAAGCTTTTACGTCCTCCAAGGCTATACTAGTGGCATTTATTTGTATTTTATAACAAGTTCAGGTTTCGCCTGCACAGCGCTTGCTCTGTGCATGATCTTAAAAGGGGTTTAGAACCCACCCAATACTTGCCTAAACTTAACACTCGTTGATTTCCACGTCGCTGTAATTTACATGCTTCTGATTGGCCTGCATGTCATCTGCTTTCACTTCCTGCTCTGCTATCCATGCCGTGGCGTGGAGCCTGGCCCAAGTACAGATCCCGGTCACTGGCCAGTGTCTTTCCACTGGCTACTCACTCTGACGGTTCTTTTTTCTTTCATTTCTGAACAAGCACTCCATACGACTGTATCTACAGGTAGTCTTCTCTCCTCCCAGCTTCCGGGCATTCTTCCATTTTTGCTGTATTGTAAATGCTTTATGATGGCATTTTTATGCAGATATGGTGTAGGGAGAAAGAACCACCCACACCCCCACAAACACACTCGCACTCACCCGCCGTTCTTGCTTGTTTTGCCCCACCTGCACTCTTCCACCTGTTGTTTTTCAGTCATTATTTGGCACGCCCCTTCTCGGCCTCTGTTGTCTTGCTGCCACCCTCCTCTATTGTACATTATCCTGTTCGTACATGGCTGTTTTTTGCTCCCCTGACCTCCTGTTGATTGTCCCATACAAACTAGCCCACTCCTCCTGTTCTTGCTTGCCTCGTCCCACTCTCACCCTCCCACAATAGCCAATATCCTGCAAAAAAATCTACATAAATCAATTATTAAATCAAATAATTAAACTTCCAATATTTATCCCCAGAAAATTTCACGTCCCAAAGTTATGCTTCTTTATGCCAAATGTGTAAACTGATAAGTTGTACTATCACTCTCTCTGTATCGCAGTGACAGTCTTCTGCCTTGCCTCTTACATGTACACAATCTAAGCTTACTCTGTGCAGCTGAACTGGGGAATCGGGTTCGAGTCTCGGTATCTGCTCCGCATTCTGTGATTCGTGGCAAATCACATAATCTCCCCTTGCTTATAAACAATGAATGTGTCCTTCTGTGATGTAACTGGTGCTCATGTAAAGCGCTCCAATACCTTTGGATGGAATTTGCGCTACAAAAAACAACAAGCATTGGCAAAGCCAATAGGTTTCGCCAGTGCGAAATCTATTGGTTTTGTCAATGGTTTTTAGACCTGTTACACAGCAGCACTAGATGCTATGCAGCATGCCTTAAAGTTTAAAAAAAACAAAACAAAAAAAAAAAAACGCTGTCCACATCATCGCTCTTTTTTAAAAGCAACTTTAAGCCATGTTGTACAGCGGCTAGCGCCGCTGTGCAGCATATAAAAAAAAAAAAAATGGGCAAAACCAATAGATTACCCAAAGGCGTAACCTATTGGCTTTGCCAGTGCTTGTTATATAGAGCGGACATGCTCCCAAGAGGGGTATCAAAATATCAGGAAGGTGTTGAGGGACTTGCACCTCTTTTCTAGTCTATGGGGCATCTGGAAATCCCAGGGTCACTTGTCTTTCGGGATGTCTTTTTTGGAGCCAGAGGTTCAGAGTGAGAGATAAGTGGGACAAACCAATGAGAATTATACATTTTATAGTCCAGGTCCACATATATGGTGCAAACAGTGAAGAGAAGTAACTTCTATTTTTACAAGCCTGCGATTAATGTAGAGCAGATTTTTGGTGGGTCGCGAAAATCCAAGAAATAAATCAAGATGCCGTTAAATTCTGTGTTTATTTTGTCAGATTTGCAGTGGTTAAAAACGACACATAGATCATATGTCTGGCTATGTCTTCTGACAAGCTATTGATTATATTCTTTTAACATGGGATTGGTGTTTACTTTTCTGTCTCCGAATACAAAGTGAGGAGTTTTTAAAGTGAACTGTATGACAATCTTAGGATGTCAGTTTTTTTTACAACACACAAACATGTAAATAAACCTGTAAATAAACTGTATGTATTCAGCAGTTAGGAAAGCAAAAATAAAGTACTTTTTTTTGTAATTATAAAGTGTGCCTAAAAAATAAAATTTTAATAGGATCAAAACAAGTAAAGCCATTTTAGTTGGTGATGAACAAATGACCCATTTTCACAAAAACCTATTTGCCACACATAATTTGTGTACAGTATAGTTTTATCAGTAATACTGTATGTCTGTGCACAGTTAATGGCCATTTAATTCAAAATGTGCTATATTTAAAATTACAATGTGCTACCAAACTATGCTTTAGTTACATTTTAAAATCGCCCATCATGTCCATTAAAGATAGGTGCGACGTGAACTTTTGTGGTTCTAAGAAGTGGGTTATGGTTCTAAAACGTTTTTGGGAACCACTAAAGTAGAGGATTGTGAGAGACTGATCCACTGGAGGCATATAATCTGAAGAGAGGGTGCCTAAAACTCGTATGATAATGACTGCAGAACATCCCAGAGCTGGTTGCAGGACATTGTTCCCTACCACCATTAGTGCTTAATATTCATAACTGAGCTTTGGTTCTTTATTAAATGTTGGGGGTCAATTTCTCAATAAGACTAAAGTTACTGAGATTGCTGTGCTTTTCCATGTCATTAGTGTAGGTACAGAGAAGGAACACAATGGACTGGTACCTTGATTCACTGAATAGATTAAAGGTGCAGATTGTTGGTGCTTCATAGTTTTTAGGCCTCGCCTAGGCAGCGCTTGCACTGTCTTTGCGAGACATGCTGTATCTGATAGACATCTAGCCGCAGATTCCTTAACTTAGAATAACCCCAGGCGTCAGACTGGATCCAGAGAATTTTTTGCAGCAGCACCTCTGCGTGCCGGGGGGTGGCTCCGCCCTGACGTCGTCCAGGGACATGACGTCAGCGAAGCCATATAAGTCCCTCCCGGCACGATGACGTCAGTTTTCCTTCTTTTCCGCGTCCCAACCCGGATCCAGGAGTAAGCGTTTCCTCTGGCCTGTTTCAGGCCTTCTCGACGCCTTCGGCGTCTGGGAACAGTGTGCGATGCCTTTGGGTTTCAAGGCGTGTGAGACCTGTACGCGGCAGATGTCAGCGACGGATCCGCACGTGATCTGTATGTGGTGCCTAGGAGAGCACCACGACTCAGAGGAGTGCGACGCCTGCCGGCAGATGAAGCCGAAGTCCCTGCGGGAGCTCCGGATGAAGTTGTTGACCGCCCGGATGTCCTGCTCAGCGTCTTCACGCCGCCGATCTCCATCTCGAGCTGGGGCTCCTGTTCGGGTCCGGTCACGGAGTCGTTCCCGCGGACTTCGTTCGCCTGACGCAGGTAGGCACAAGCACAAGTCACAGAGGTCATCGACCTCACATAAACTTGACGACTGGGCCCGTTGCTCCCGGTCCTTACCGGGCGCGGGCGCCCAGGAGTCGGCCCCCTTATACCCACCCTTTCCGGGTGTTGGGGCGACTCGGGCCCAGATGGAAGCCTATTCCAAGGCTCTTCAATCCATCTTTGGGTCACCCCCTCTCCCTGGCGCGCCCTCGGGCCCCACAGAGGGGGTAGGGTCTTCGCCGGCGGGTTCGCCCTCTGCGCCGGCCAAGTGCCTCGACTCCGGTTCCGGATCGCTGCGACGTCGGGACACGGCCCGGAGGGGCATCCCAGTCAGACGTCGAGCCCGGTCTCCGCATAGCCTTTGGGGCTCCCTGCACCGACGCCGGATGCGGCTGCAGCACGGAGCTCGACTCCTTGTCGACATCCTTCCTCTCCGCAGGCCTCATTGGAGGGCGAGTCGACGCCGGTCCGATGCCAGGCCGAGTCACCTCTGGTGATTGTCAACGTCGATAAGATGCCGTGTCGACGTCGGTCGATGCCGGTCCCTGTTGTTCCTCTGTTCGAAGAGGATGAGGACCCGGAGCACCCAGGGTTTTTTTGACGCTCTCCGGCTCCGCTGCCCCCTGGACAGTGGCCCTTTGCTCGGCCTCTGGCTGCGGCGCCTCTCCTTTCTGGTGGACGTGTTAGTCTTCAACCGTCCCCTACAGATGGTTTGTTATCGCCACCTAGAATGGCTACAGAGGCTAGCGCGGCATTTGCGAGGGCTGTTCGCAGGGCTACAGCTATTTTACACCTGCAACCCCCCTCAGTTTCCTTGCCTTCTGATCCATTATTGGATCTCCTCCACCAGGATGCTGTGGAGGTGGAGCCCTTGCTGCCTTTTGGCAGGTCGTTATTTGACACCCTTCTTGGGCCGTGGGCACGGCCCTCCTCTGGAGACCCTGTGTATCGGGCCATCACACGTCGGCATCGTCCGGCTCCAGATGACCCTGTCTGTTTGTCCCTTCATCCTAGGGCTCACGGCCGGGTAGTCCAGGCGGCTTTCGCCTCGCAGCCTTCCTCTGGCTACCTCCCACTAGGGAGTCTCGTTGGTTGGAGACATGTGGCCGCCATATTTTTGCATCCACTAGTTCGGGCATCCGTGCTCTGAACACGTCTTGCGTGTTTGCACGGGCTACTTTTGCCCTTTGGGACTCAGTCGAGCGTCTTCTTCCCTCTCTTCCAGAGGGTCCCCGTGCTGACCTGGACCGTCTCCTTCATGATGGCCGAGAAATGGCACAATTTAGCATTCCGTCGGCCATGGACACCACGGACTCTGTGGGTCGGGCGATGGCCAGGTCCGTTGCTCTGCGTCGCCATTCCTGGCTGCGCGATAGCGGTTTCCCTGACAATGTTCGGGAGAGTCTTCGGGATTTGCCATTTGATGGCGTGACCCTTTTTGACAGTCATGCGGACTCAG
Organism: Calotriton arnoldi; assembly: GCA_963921515.1. Lineage (NCBI taxonomy): Eukaryota > Metazoa > Chordata > Amphibia > Caudata > Salamandridae > Calotriton > Calotriton arnoldi. The sequence continues at coordinate 3,298,394 of CAWUFW010000005.1, read as the reverse complement.
CAGTCAACCGCCTCATGTCTGGGCTCCCATTACTTTGTGTTTTCTAGTCCTTTTGCGGACTTTTATTTTCAGGTGCAGTGTTGTCTCTGCTTGTTCTGGGCCCTGGGTTCATGACGTAATACCCAGACGGCCTGTTCGGCTTCCCGCTGTTTTTGCTTCTATTTAGTGCAGCTGGCCAGCTGATTCTGCTTTCTTTTGATTCCTCTGTCTATGAGTTTGTGCTCAAGAGGTGCCCCTAGCTGGGGTTGAGGCTTACCCTATGTGGGGTATTCGTTGGCTATTGTATTGCTGCCTTCCTTACACTGAACAACCACGAAAAAAGGTTTGGGTCCACTACTACCTTGTCAGGACCACTCAATTATCAAAAACAGCAAAATGACCAGGTAGTTTTTTCTTTTATAATTCAACCGCACTTTAAACCAATAATTGAAAAGTACGTTTGGTTTTATTTTACCAAAATTCAATCATTTTTTATCGATATAATGTATTCAAAAAAACATGTGATGAACATAGACACACATTATGCATTATAACAACATTAACTACACATAAAACTGTACATATCTCATTGCAATACAAAAAAAAAAGTGACATTGATTATTTACAACAAAAAACACCAAGTTTTTCTAACAAGCACTCTCCTAAAAATAGGGAAGGCTCCAGTCCATATGTATTTCAGAAAACACCGGCGGACCTCTGCCAGTTCTAACGGTCCTGCCTAGATTGGGCTGAAAAGGCAATGCTAAGCGAGGGGTCGTGTGGTTGTAGGGAATGATACCATTTAAACAGATCCCAAAGACACCCCAAAGTTAATTTGCCTCAACCCAAATGCCAACGCGTTTCGAACCCTGTGTTGTTCAAGGGTTCTCCTCAGGGCGGGACTGGAAGGAAGAATTCAACTGAAAAAAAATATAGAAAAAGTGGTGTCACTACTAACGGAAAAGGAAAACCCCTAGTTTTCAATGACCTCACTATATCATTTCAAGAGTGAAGCAAAATACCTGTTTTATAGACGTATGCCAGAATCCCCGATGTGGTGGATTATTTATTAAAGCTGAAGGGAAAAAGGACGTACAGATAAGCAACTAGCTCAAAGGTTTAAAAATGTATGTCTCTAAAGCTCATAATAGCGTGTTATCAGAGCCAGATGCAATCATATCTCTTCAAATTCATGTGGGCCGGTATAGCGTTCTGAACGGGTCTAATTGTTCTCCCAAAAAGACGTTCTATTTTGGCACACTATTATCCTGTCAAGGAAAAGGATTCTCTATTAAAATTGAAAGGGCAGTTTACATAGATGTAAAAATATGCAGCAGACTACGTGTTATAGAGTGCGCTTATCGCGCTAAACGCTGTATTGTTGACTTGCCTTCGATTCTGCTTCCTAGGTACTGCATCATACTCCGTTGTTGGTCAATCCGTGTATTATCGGCGTGCAGCAGTTGGGGATTTGAAAGAGGTAAGTTTTTTCAAATGCTGGTGCCGAAAGGAAAATGCGGACTGGATTGCAAACCACAGTGTTATGGGTCATGTAGTCTCATCGCAGATTGCTCATTTCTGAAAGTTCATTCAAGCCTCGAATCGCCGAGTCAAATTTCATTATGAGAAATGCTTCTTTACGAGCCAGAAGCACAGATGGATCACCTCCTCTCGGTGATAGTCGTATTGCTGCTAACACTGTCCATTTGAAATCAAAGTGTGTGTGGTTCTTCTCAAAATGATTAACCAAAGGAGCAGTCACCGTCTTGTTCTTAATTCTCGATCGATGTTGCACAATGCGTTGCCGAACTAATTGACTTGTTTTGCATATATACACTTGTTGGCACGGGCAAATTATGCAGTAGATCACATTTTTTGATTTACAATTAGTAAAGTCATTATGTTTCCAGAACTTTTTGCCGTCCGTAAACAGTGTTCCTTCTAGTGTTGCGTCGCAGACTGAACAAGTGCCACATTTATGATGTCCTTGAACTGGCGGTAAATGAAACAATGTGGACTGAATTTCTTTTGTCTTTTGTTGAGCTGCTGTACTTGTGATTTGTTCACCAATACTGCGGTTCTTTTTTAGGGCGAACAATGGTGGGCCAATGCCCGGGATGGATCCTTCAATGAGATGCCAATTACTCCGAATGATCTTTTTAATTGGCTCTGTGTGGGGTCCAAATGTAGAGACGCAAACAATGCGTTGAGTCGGTGTTTTATTCTTTTTACTGAGAAGATGTTCCCTTGGTGTCCAACGTGCTCTTTTCAGTGAGTGTTTTAGCAGCTTTCGTGGATACCCTCTCTCCAGTAGTTTTTTGCACAAACTGTTGGCATGCAGATCGTAATCGTTTATGTTGGAACAATTCCGCCGCACTCTAAGGAATTGCCCATAGGGTAGATTATTCTTAAGACTGCGTGGATGGTAGCTTTGGTAGTGTAGGGCATTGTTCTTATCCGTCGGCTTTTTATACAGAGTAGACACCAATCCTTCCGACGTTACTTTCATCTCAACATCCAAAAAGGGCAGACTTGTTGAACTATGAGCCAAACTAAATTTGATGTCAAGGCTACGATCATTGAGCCATGCATGAAATTCCATTAGTGTTGATACTGGACCTTCCCAAATGCACCACACATCATCAATATACCTGAGCCACTGTTTTATGTGGGATTCAAAGGGATTATTGTGATGAATGTATTTTGTTCATATTGTGCCATCTACAGTACAGCCATCTCCGGCGCAAATGGACAGCCCATGGCTGTCCCTTTGATTTGAAGGAAGAACTCATCCTCAAATTTAAAGAAGTTACGGCGTAGTGCAATAGAGGCCAACTTAAGAATTAATTCAGTTGGTACACGATGTGGGCGAGGTCTCGTTTCAAGGTATACTTCCATGGCCTCTAATCCATCCTGTTGGGGAATCTGTGTATAAAGTGATGTCACGTCCATTGTGACCAGGACATGGATCTCTGGGTCGAACGGAAAGCCCTCAACCTTATTGATAAAGTCCATAGTGTCGCGAAGATGCGATGGTACATCATTTAAAAAGGGCTTCAAAAATACATCAACAAATTTGGACACTGGTTCCAATATTGAATTACACCCGGACACAATCGGGCGACCAGGTGGTGTCACTGCATCTTTATGCACCTTTGGTAAGAAATATAGATACGGTGTACGTGGATGTTTCTTCATCAGGTAATCCGACTCTTTTGGAACTAGAATTCCTTGGTCTCTTGCTTCTGAAATTATTGCCACTATCTCCTGCATGATTTCATTTGAGGGGTCACAGTTAATCCTCCGATACCATTGTTGATTATATACATGGCTGCGTCCTTCTGTCAGATAAGCTTCTTTTGACCATAGGACCACCGCCCCACCCTTGTCCGCCGGCCTAATGATGGCGTTTTTTTGGTTACTCCAGTATTGGAGCTTTCATAGATTCCCATGCTTGTAATCATTCCCCGTCGTCGAGATGGGAGCCTCGGTAATATATATATATATATATATATATATATATATATATATATATATATATATATATATATATACACAACAGTAGTAAATAACATTACAAAGAGAAACAGGCCTAGGCCTAATCCCATTTTGTAGTCGGACCATGTCTTTTTGTAAAAGAGACCAAAAAGAATCATTAGCCAATCAGAGCAGCCTCACCCTCTAGAACCTTGGTGAAAGAACCTCAGCTCCTCAGATTTTCTACCGCACGTTGTGCAGAAGGGAGTCTCCTAGAGCTCAGCTCTATTTCAACTGTTTTTCAGCTGTTTCTTCAGTTTTTACTTGGCAAGGATGTCTGAAAAAGAAAAGAAAGCTTTGTTTAAGCCTTGTGCCACTTGTGGGAAAAAGAGGCTTTATGTGGAGGATAGGCATAAGGACTGTATATACTGCCTATACCCGGACCACAAAGCTGCGGGGTGCAAGATTTGCCGCACCTTCTCAACCAAGACTCTCCGGGATCGTGAGGGTCGTTTACTTACCTGGCTTCACAAGTTAAAGTCAAGGAAAGACACTGTGTCCAGTGACAGTGAGGAGTCTTCTTCCGCCGTCTCATCCAGAAGGTCAGTCAAGAGGGGTAGGGGTTCCCCTTCATCATCTCTGGGTCACCCCTCTAAGGCCTCAAAAAAGACCCCAAAGGAGTCTGAGGACCAAGGTTCTATCAAATCTCCTCACTGCGGTGTAAAGGAGAGGGAAGCACCATTATCTTCTTCTTCCACGACCCCAGGCAAAGAAAAATCTGTGAAGAAGCCTTCTTCTCAATCTTCAGAGAAGAGTTCACACTCGTCGACGCGCAAACCCTCGTCGACGAAGACGGCGAAATCGCAGGCTAAACATGCTCCTGTGTCGACGCCGTCTCTTTTTCCAGTGTCGACGGGCTCGTCGACGAGCACGGTGTCGACGATGGTGTCGACGAAGATTGCGGCCACAGTTCCGTCTACCACTGTGGCGGCGACGCCGAGAGTGTCGACGATGACTGCCACGACGACGTCAGCAGGGGTGCTGTTAACCTCGTCGACGACCGTTTCGACGACGCCCATAGTCTTGTCGACGATCAGCTCGACGTCGAAGCTTCCGTCGATGATTCCATCTATTCTCTCGTCGACGGTGCCGGTTTTCACCTCCACGTCGACGAGACCGTCGACGACATCGTCGACGGGGAAAATTTCGATTTCTATTAAAAGAAAAGGGGTTATGCCGGAAAGGCTTTCACCCAAGACAGTGGATCCCTTACCACCTGCATTGTTGTTGGAGGAGGAAGAGGACTCAGATGGTGATGACAGCCAGTTTGGCTATGCTAACAGCCCTTCCCAGCTTCTGGTGAAATGTCAGGAAACGGATTCTGAGGGTGATTATTATCAAGAGCAGACTGCTCCACAGCAGCAATATCCAACTCAGGAAAACGTTCAGCAACAGATGGTGTCTGTTCCCACCTCGCTGTTAGCGGACTTTCAGGGATGCTTCTAGACTATCGTCAGAGGTTGTCTTCGCATCCTCCACAACCTGTTATCATACCACAGCCTGTGCATACTCCTCAACCCATGGTAATGGTTTCACCACCTCCATCGACTCGTCCACAAATCCCAACAGAGGCAGTTCTTCAACCCCAGGAGGTTTCTTCAGAGGAGGAGGAAGGTGAACTGGTACAGCAGGATGATGGAGAGGAGTGGGATGACTATGTGATTCCGGATCCCGCTTCGCCAACTCCTGCCCCGGTGGATTCTCCTCCTGCTGACATTGGGGGTTTTCACAAGTTGATGGAAAGGGCTTCTCTACGTTTTGAACTTCCTATGCCCTCTGTTCAAACTGAGTGCTTTCTATATGATTTTAAGGAGCCGAGTAAGAGGATGATACGTTCCATTCCCATAGTATCTCACGTATGGGAAGAAGGATTAAGGACCATGAAAAATCCAGCTACAGTGGTCCCAGTCTTGCCACGCTTAGACAAAAAATATAAGGCCTCTGATGACAGTCCAGCCTCATTGACTAGTCAACCAAAGCCGGATTCAGTCATTTCCCAGGCAGCGCAGAGAAAATCAAAGAATCCTTCAGCGCCCCTGACCACACCACCAGACAAAGAAGGCAGGCGACTGGACAATGCAGGGAAACGATTTTCCTCTATGGCAAGTCTGCTGATTAGAGCCGCAAATGCACTAGCAATACTTGGACGATACGACCGCCAATTGTGGTGCGACCTTTCACCTTATCTGAATCAGTTGCCTGAGACGGCTAAGTCGGAAGCAAAGAAGATCCTACTTGAAGGAGAACTAACATCTGCAGAGATCATTGATTGTGCGATGGACATCGCTACAACATCTTTCCGCTCCCTGGCAGGGGCAGCTGTGCTTCGTCGACAGGGTTGGCTCAAGGCAACGTGGTTCCGGCCAGAGGTGCAGAATAAGATCCTGGACCTCCCATTTGATGGGGAAGCTTTATTTGGAAAGCACATTGATGACGCTCTCCAAGATATTAAAAAGACACTGAGACTGCTAGGTCATTGGGGACCCTTCAGTACCGGAAAGTCCCATTTCGTGGAGCTAGAGGAAGGGGTGCTCCTTCATACAGAGGATCCTATCAACAACAGAGATATTCCTCTTATGCCCCCACATCTCAGTCTTATCGGCCTTCTTACAACCAAAAACAAGGCCAGACATCATCTTTCTCCAGATCCAACTTTAGGGGAAAGCAAAATCGTCAGGGGACGAGACGCCTCTAAGAGGCAATAGCGGCGACCTGGCTCTTTGCGCTGTGCCCTCCTCCTCCTCCAAGACATCTGTAGGAGGCAGGGTATCTCGTGCTACCTACACAACTGGCAACGGATTACTTCAGACCGTTGGGTCCTAAGCATCATTCAGAGTGGCCACACCCTGGAGTTCGTCCATCTACCACCATCCAGAGCTCCTTCCGCCATTTCCATGAAACATCTGCGTCTTCGGCTCGAAGTTCATCAACTGCTGATCAAGGGGGCAGTAGAGCCGGTTCCTTTATCCCAGAGGAACAAGGGTTTCTATTCCAGGTTCTTCCTGGTAAAGAAGACTTTGGACAAATGGCGACCTATCCTCGACCTCAGGGAGCTCAACACTTATCTCACAAAACAATCCTTTCGGATGGTATCTCTCCAGGACATTCTACGTCTTCTCAACACGGGAGATTTTATGGCCACTCTCGATCTCGAGGATGCATATTTCCACATACCCATCCATCCGCCCCACAGGAGGTTTCTTCGGTTTACAGTCGCCAAGAGCCATTTCCAATTCAAAGTACTTCCATTTGGCCTTCGATCAGCTCCGAGAGTCTTCTCCAAGGTGCTGGCACCGGTAGCAGCATTTCTCAGGAAACATAATTTCCAGGTCTTTCCCTACCTGGACGACTGGTTGCTAAAAGCTCCTTCCAGGGAAGCAGCAGCGGAGGCAGTTGTCTCTTGCACCAGCCTCTTCTCCAATCTGGGCTTGACTCTCAACGCCACCAAGTCTTCTCTTCGCCCTTCCAGGAAGGTTCAGTTTCTAGGAGCGATTTTAAACACATCTCTCAGCAAGGTTTTTCCTCTCTAGAACGACAAAGGAATCTAATCTCAATGGCCCACCTAGTGCGAAGAAAAAGTATCTTTCTGTTCGCCTCTACAAATCCCTGCTGGGGATGATGTCCTCCTGCATTCCCTTGATACCTCACTGCAGGTTGCGAATGCGTCCCCTGCAAGAGCTCCTGGATTTACAGTGGAAACAAGTGAGCGGATCCTTCAACGACAAGCTTCGGATCACTCAGGACATGCGCCAGGCCATTCTATGGTGGACAAAACAAAAACATTTGTCCCGAGGTCTATCCTTCGTAGCCGCTTCATCACCTCAGGTGGTAACGACGGATGCGTCACTAGAGGGCTGGGGCGCAGTTTTACAGGATCTGCAAGTCAGTGGTCACTGGCTTCCAGAACAGCGCCTCCTTCATATCAACCTCTTGGAGTTGACAGCGATACGTCTAGCAATTCAAGCTTTCCTTCCAAGGTTGCAGGGTCTGTCGGTTCTTGTCCGGACGGACAATACTACAGCTATGCACTACATCAACAAGGAGGGCGGCACCAGGTCTCTACCTCTGTCACAAGAAGCCCAAGGAATTTGGGAGTGGGCTATCTCTCAGGGGATTTCTCTGAAAGCAGAGCATTTGCCAGGAGTGCTAAACGACAAGGCGGACAGGCTCAGCAGGCTGAAGTCTGTTACACACGAGTGGGAACTGGATCAGACAACGCTGGAGAGGGTGTTTCGCCGGTGGGGCAGACCTTCCATAGACCTGTTTGCCACACCAGAGAACAGGAAATGCCAGTGTTACGCCAGCAGGCTACACCATCGAGGGTCACTGGGGAATGCGCTTTCGATAGCCTGGTCAGGCGCATTTGTCTACGCCTTTCCCCCATTCCGCTAATTCCCAGATTACTCAAGAAGATGAAAGCGGAGCGGTGCAAGATGATCCTGATAGCTCCTGCCTGGCCGAGGCAGTTTTGGTTCACCGAACTTCACCTTCTCTCCTTGGACCATCCTCTTCAACTGCGACCAATTCCGCATCTTCTTACAATGTCTCAGGGTCAGATACTGCACCCAGATCCTCGCTCGTTACAGCTCTCAGCATGGCTCCTGAGCAGTGGGAATTTCTTCACCTAAATCTTCCAGAAGAAATTAAGGATGTCCTTTCGCAGGCGAGAGCGTCTTCCACGAACAGGACCTACCGCTTGAAATGGAAGCGTTTTAGTATATGGTGTCTAAGCAATAGTTTGGATCCTTTCTTATCAGAACCACACCAGGTTCTTCCTTATTTCCTGTCCTTGGCTAAGGCAGGTTTGGCTCTTTCATCCATTAAGGTGCACTTAGCAGCAGTTTCTCGTTTTCGACGCACGTCCTCTGGGCCTTCTCTTTGGTCAAGCAGAATTGTCAAACAGTTTCTTAAGGGCCTCTTCAGGGTGTTTCCGCCAGTGAAGCCTCCACCGCCTTCGTGGCAATTAAATTTGGTTCTTTCTCAACTTATGAGACATCCATTCGAACCGATTCATCGGACGGATCTCAAGTTCCTCTCCTGGAAGGTGGCTCTGTTGTTGGCCCTCACTTCAGCCAGGAGAATAGGAGAATTACAAGCTCTTACAATTCAGGAACCCTTCCTTCAGTTCAAGGGAAATACTGTCATCTTGAGAACTAATCCTAAGTTTATTCCTAAAGTACCTTCTTCTTTTCATCTCAACGAACCAGTGATCCTTAAAGCCTTTTTTCCTCAGCCTACGTCGCCGGCTGAGAGAGCTCTTCACTCTCTGGATCTAAAAAGATGTTTGAAATTTTACCTGGACCGAACTAAGTCTTTCCGCAAGTCTTCACAACTTTTTGTATCATATAGCGCTCCCCGCAAGGGATTTCCCATTTCCAAACGGGGGATATCTCGCTGGGTTGTGAACGCTATTCGATACTGTCACACAGCAGCGGGCAAACCCCTGGAGGGTATTGTCCGAGCACATTCGACAAGATCTATGGCATCTTCAGCTGCGTTGTTTGCTGGTGTCCAGATCAAGGACATTTGTAGGGCTGCAACTTGGAGCAGCACTCACACCTTTACGAAGCATTACTGCCTGGAGTCATCACTCCAAGACGACGCGGCGGTGGGACAGGCAGTTCTGAGGAACCTCTTCCAATGAGTGGTGAGCTTTCCCTTGCTACCCTCCTTCCTTCTTTTATCTGCTTTATACACATTTTCTCTTGTTTATAAATGCACTAACTTATCTATGCCTTCGGCTAGTTGTAAAGCATGTATTTAGATAATGTGTTTTCGGACAAACAATGTCTTATGGAAAATGTGTATCCTTACTGCTAGCTACTCTGATTCCAAGCATGGGAATCTATGAAAGCTCCAATACTGGAGTAAGAAAACAAGTTACTTACCTGTAACTTTAGTTCTCCAGTATTGGAAGCTTTCATAGATTCCCATGCGACCCACCCTCCTCCCCTGGGAAAGCTCAGCCTCTATCTGTGTATGTTTTCACAACGTATACGAAAATCTGAGGAGCTGAGGTTCTTTCACCAAGGTTCTAGAGGGTGAGGCTGCTCTGATTGGCTAATGATTCTTTTTGGTCTCTTTTACAAAAAGACATGGTCTGACTACAAAATGGGATTAGGCCAAGGCCTGTTTCTCTTTTGTAATGCTATTTACTACTGATATATATATATTAAACAAAATGTATCACAGGTCCATAAAGATGCCATCACATCTTTGAGGAAAGAAACAAGCACTTACCTGTAACTTTGGCTCTCCAGTATTGGAAGCTTTCATAGATTCCATGCTTGGAATCATTCCGTCGTCGAGATGGGAGCCTCGGTAAATATATATACCGAGGCTCCCATCTCGACGACGGGGAATGATTCCAAGCATGGGAATCTATGAAAGCTTCCAATACTGGAGAACCAAAGTTACAGGTAAGTAACTTGTTTTCTTCCTCAAAGATGTGATGGCATCTTTATGGACCTGTGATACATTTTGTTTAATAAAAGGTCGTTTCTTTTCTAAGACATTCATTGCTGATAACACAGTATATTCAAAAGAGATGATATTTTTAGAAACACTGTGAGCAGGAGGACAGAATGTGGACTTATTCCTTAATCCAGATGCTTCATGATCAACTTGACTTTCCTTATTCTCAAAAATGCTCATGAATCGAATTTTTCGGAACAATTCAATGACTTCCAACTTGACCTTTGTGAAATCCATAGTTGTTCCAGGGACGAAAGAAAGTCCAAGTTCAAGCACTTCGGTTTCTTCCTTAGTTAATGACCGGCTCGTCAAATTAATAATGGGTGATTTATTCAAGACTTGTAGTGTTGTCTCCGCGTTGTCATCTCCCATTGTGGGGGTTTGAATCTGCTGCGCGGTTGCTGTTGGCCTTGTCCTAAAAAAGGCCTGTTCTGTTTCTGCCTGTTTGATGGACCTTCGCCTGGGTCTGAGTCACCTGTTGATTCAGATGACAAAGTGTCTGAAAAGGTCAAAAACTTTCTTCTTGATCTTCCTTGATACGTATTAAGGTACCTGGTCGAATCCGGTCTGGTATAAAAATCTTCCTTGAGATATGGATAAACAATTTCGATATTGAATGCTTTTTTATCCTTTTCAAATTTGTTGACCTTAAAATTGATGGTATGGTCCTTAAAAGTCGCTATATCCTTTGCTATTTTCTCAAGCAATGTTTTAGCCTCAGTCTCAGTATGGCTGTCCTTAATCGACTGGAGTTGTTCCTCTATTTCCTCCACCTCTTTCTTGCATATTCGTTGAGCTGTCTCTATCGTATGGACCATCAGATCTCTACTACACTTAGTACTAATAAAACTAAATCCTTTCTTGTAAACCGGATCTTCCGTAAAAATCACTGGAACATTCTTTATTTGAAGGCCCCAAGGAATTGTGCCAGCTTTTAGATTTTCAATTAAGAAATGTCCATGAAGTTCTGTTCTCACATGCTTTTTCTGAAGTCTAATGAGCTTATCTGTAACGTTTTGCTGCTTAGCAGTACTGCTCAGGGTGACCGATGAAAACAGGGAGGGGTCAGATATCAATTTCTGAATATGATCCTCACTGAATGAGGGTGTCTTTTTCAGCCATGTTATATGCCCTAGGGGGCCACAAGGAAACCTAGGGGGACATTCAATGTATTTGATTTAAGATAAACTCTTAATGAATAAACCTTGCGGACCGCAGTCCGCTCTACTAATCAACCACGAAAAAAGGTTTGGGTCCACTACTACCTTGTCAGGACCACTCAATTATCAAAAACAGCAAAATGACCAGGTAGTTTTTTCTTTTATAATTCAACCGCACTTTAAACCAATAATTGAAAAGTACGTTTGGTTTTATTTTACCAAAATTCAATCATTTTTTATCGATATAATGTATTCAAAAAACATGTGATGAACATAGACACACATTATGCATTATAACAACATTAACTACACATAAAACTGTACATATCTCATTGCAATACAAAAAAAAAGTGACATTGATTATTTACAACAAAAAACACCAAGTTTTTCTAACAAGCACTCTCCTAAAAATAGGGAAGGCTCCAGTCCATATGTATTTCAGAAAAACACCGGCGGACCTCTGCCAGTTCTAACGGTCCTGCCTAGATTGGGCTGAAAAGGCAATGCTAAGCGAGGGTCGTGTGGTTGTAGGGAATGATACCATTTAAACAGATCCCAAAGACACCCCAAAGTTAATTTGCCTCAACCCAAATGCCAACGCGTTTCGAACCCTGTGTTGTTCAAGGGTTCTCCTCAGGGCGGGACTGGAAGGAAGAATTCAACTGAAAAAAAATATAGAAAAAGTGGTGTCACTACTAACGGAAAAGGAAAACCCCTAGTTTTCAATGACCTCACTATATCATTTCAAGAGTGAAGCAAAATACCTGTTTTATAGACGTATGCCAGAATCCCTGATGTGGTGGATTATTTATTGCAGCTGTAGGGAAAAAGGACGTACAGATAAGCAACTAGCTCAAAGGTTTAAAAATTTATGTCTCTAAAGCTCATAATAGCGTGTTATCAGAGCCAGATGCAATCATACCTCTTCAAATTCATGTGGGCCGGTATGGCGTTCTGAACGGGTCTAATTGTTCTCTCAAAAAGACGTTCTATTTTGGCACACTATTATCCTGTCAAGGAAAAGGATTCTCTATTAAAATTTGAAAGGGCAGTTTACATAGATGTAAAAAGTTGGCAGCAGACTACGTGTTATAGAGTGCGCTTATCGCGCTAAACGCTGTATTGTTGACTTGCCTTCGATTCTGCTTCCTAGGTACTGCATCATACTCCGTTGTTGGTCAATCCGTGTATTATCGGCGTGCAGCAGTTGGGGATTTGAAAGAGGTATCAACACTAATGGAATTTCATGCATGGCTCAATGATCGTAGCCTTGACATCAAATTTAGTTTGGCTCATAGTTCAACAAGTCTGCCCTTTTTGGATGTTGAGATGAAAGTAACGTCGGAAGGATTGGTGTCTACTCTGTATAAAAGCCGACGGATAAGAACAATGCCCTACACTACCAAAGCTACCATCCACGCAGTCTTAAGAATAATCTACCCTATGGGCAATTCCTTAGAGTGCGGCGGAATTGTTCCAACATAAACGATTACGATCTGCATGCCAACAGTTTGTGCAAAAACTACTGGAGAGAGGGTATCCACGAAAGCTGCTAAAACACTCACTGAAAAGAGCACGTTGGACACCAAGGGAACATCTTCTCAGTAAAAAGAATAAAACACCGACTCAACGCATTGTTTGCGTCTCTACATTTGGACCCCACACAGAGCCAATTAAAAAGATCATTCGGAGTAATTGGCATCTCATTGAAGGATCCATCCCGGGCATTGGCCCACCATTGTTCGCCCTAAAAAAGAACCGCAGTATTGGTGAACAAATCACAAGTACAGCAGCTCAACAAAAGACAAAAGAAATTCAGTCCACATTGTTTCATTTACCGCCAGTTCAAGGACATCATAAATGTGGCACTTGTTCAGTCTGCGACGCAACACTAGAAGGAACACTGTTTACGGACGGCAAAAAGTTCTGGAAACATAATGACTTTACTAATTGTAAATCAAAAAATGTGATCTACTGCATAATTTGCCCATGCCAACAAGTGTATATAGGCAAAACAAGTCAAGAAGTTCGGCAACGCATTGTGCAACATCGATCGAGAATTAAGAACAAGACGGTGACTGCTCCTTTGGTTAATCATTTTATTGAGAAGAACCACACACACTTTGATTTCAAATGGACAGTGTTAGCAGCAATACGACTATCACCGAGAGGAGGTGAGCCATCTGTGCTTCTGGCTCGTAAAGAAGCATTTCTTATAATGAAATTTGACTCGGCGATTCGAGGCTTGAATGAATTTTCAGAAATGAGCAATCTGCGATGAGACTACATGACCCATAACACACTGTGGTTTGCAATCCAGTCCGCATTTTCCTTTCGGCACCAGCATTTGAAAAAACTTACCTCTTTCAAATCCCCAACTGCTGCATGCCGATAATACACGGATTGACCAACAACGGAGTATGATGCAGTACCTAGGAAGCAGAATCGAAGGCAAGTCAACAATACAGCGTTTAGCGCGATAAGCGCACTCTATAACATGTAGTCTGCTGCCAACTTTTTACATCTATGTAAACTGCCCTTTCAATTTTAATAGAGAATCCTTTTCCTTGACAGGATAATAGTGTGCCAAAATAGAACGTCTTTTTGGGAGAACAATTAGACCCGTTCAGAACGCCATACCGGCCCACATGAATTTGAAGAGGTATGATTGCATCTGGCTCTGATAACACGCTATTATGAGCTTTAGAGACATACATTTTTAAACCTTTGAGCTAGTTGCTTATCTGTACGTCCTTTTTCCCTTCAGCTGCAATAAATAATCCACCACATCGGGGATTCTGGCATACGTCTATAAAACAGGTATTTTGCTTCACTATTGAAATGATATAGTGAGGTCATTGAAAACTAGGGGTTTTCCTATTCCGTTAGTAGTGACACCACTTTTTCTATATTTTTTTTCAGTTGAATTCTTCCTTCCAGTCCCGCCCTGAGGAGAACCCTTGAACAACACGGGGTTCGAAACGCGTTGGCATTTGGGTTGAGGCAAATTAACTTTGGGGTGTCTTTGGGATCTGTTTAAATGGTATCATTCCCTACAACCACACGACCCCTCGCTTAGCATTGCCTTTTCAGCCCAATCTAGGCAGGACCGTTAGAACTGGCAGAGGTCCGCCGGTGTTTTTCTGAAATACATATGGACTGGAGCCTTCCCTATTTTTAGGAGAGTGCTTGTTAGAAAAACTTGGTGTTCTTTGTTGTAAATAATCAATGTCACTTTTTTTTTGTATTGCAATGAGATATGTACAGTTTTATGTGTAGTTAATGTTGTTATAATGCATAATGTGTGTCTATGTTCATCACATGTTTTTTTGAATACATTATATCGATAAAAAATGATTGAATTTTGGTAAAATAAAACCAAACTTACTTTTCAATTATTGGTTTAAAGTGCGGTTGAATTATAAAAGAAAAAACTACCTGGTCATTTTGCTGTTTTTGATGATTCCTTACACTGAAGGCTTGGTAGGCTCCTGTGGAGTCTTCTTCAAAGGGGTTGTCCTGCAGATGAAACTGTGGTCTCTTTCTACTGTTGTGGACCCCCTTTTCCTTCTTGCGACCCACAGGTTGGCATCGCTCTATTGCCTATCCGTTGGGGTCTGTGGTTGGTCCGTAACACTCCCCTGCATCTGTAGATGCTCACTTTCTTGAGGTTTCTGCCTTGCCTGCCTCTTCCAGGAGTGTCATTTCAAACTTCGCCCTCCTTGTCTTTGTTGGCTGCCCTTATTGTCAGCCACCGTCCCTTGGACCACCTTGTTCTGTTCCGTTCCGGCACAGTTCGTCCTGCCCATGGACGACCTCAGGGCAGAGCCTTGTGGCGCGCTCCCAGGCACGCAGGGCTGACGTGGCACGATTCTTCTGTGTTCTATGCGCGTCAGGTGGATGCTCCCTAGTATGTTCGCTGTCACGGAGGGCTTACGCTTTCCTTGCGCTTCTGCAATGACTGGTTTCTACTCTCCTCTCTCCGGGATGGGTAATACTTTCTCGTAGTTCAGACCTGTCTGGACTTTGTCTATAGACGGTGGCATCCTCGCCACGTACGCCAATACTGTACATTGCCTTGTGCCCTACTTTCATGGGCACTTCCCAAGCAAGAGTTTCCTCTTCCCCTGCTGCTTTCCGCGCAGGAGTTTGTCACACTTCTACTTCGGGCTGCTACTGCTGCTCTCTGTGGAAGTGTTCTCTTCAGGACACTCACTGTCTTGTGTGGTCTTGTATGTACATCTCTTTACAATTTCCTGTTACTCTATGTACGTTTAGTACTGACTCTTTCGAGTACTGCTCAGTCTCCCAGTCTGTCTCGCGGGGGACCGTGGATACTCCCTGCCGGGTGGCTGAT
The DNA here is from genome assembly GCA_963921515.1 of Calotriton arnoldi. NCBI lineage: Eukaryota > Metazoa > Chordata > Amphibia > Caudata > Salamandridae > Calotriton > Calotriton arnoldi. Next base: position 3,282,887 of record CAWUFW010000005.1, on the reverse strand, counting down.
GTCGCTTAGGGTTCTGGACATTGCCCTGTCCGGTTCTGCTGCAACATAGCTGTTGGTACCTATGGTGCACTCTTGTATTCTTTTATGAAACGCATTCTTCACAGCTGTGTCCTTTCTTGATGTATATTCTGTCCTGCACTCTACACACAACCAGGGGTCACACATACTAGGGTTTCCTTGCTGTGGTGTCCGTGGTCTTGCTCTCTGCCTTCTCATGGGAGCAAGCCTTCTGTGTGTGTCCAGCTTGCCGGATCCCTTTCGCCGGTTGACTACCTGGTGATGCATCTCTCGCATCTGGGCTGTTCTCGCTGCGTTCCATTGTTCATTTCTTTTACGTGGTGTGGTTCTAGCGGTACACGCGGTCTGCCCATGTGTACTTCTGTCCCCGCATGCATGTCTCTTCTTGTAGTCATGGTTATATGCCATTCTGCTTGTTGACGTCCGCCTCTCGCATGTCATTTTGTGAAGGGGCGATTGCGCAATGACGGGTCTTGTGTCTCTGGTAACACAGGCTCTTCCGGGACATGGTCAGCATCCTGCCACTGCTGTCCAAAGTTTCCTAGCTGGTACACTTTCAACAGTGCTTCTCCACTGTTGTGTATGCTCTGACTCGGTCATACCGTCTTGTCCTCTCTCTGGGTCTTTGTCTCTTGCAGATCCATCGGATCCTGCAGATCCATTGGCTCCTATGATCAGTTCACCTTCTTTTGCGGAAGTTATGGACTCTCGCATTCCGCACAGACATTCTGGTTCTGTGCTCCCTTTCAACCCTGTATAAACGAGAGGGCTTTCATGCCGACCCTGGGCGGCTTGTAATGCCTTTGCCTCCCATTGTTTTCCGCTCCTTACAGAGCTTACTGGTCTGGTGTTGACCACGCTGGCATTGCTGCCCCCACTGTGTTTAGTCAACTTGTTGACGACTGAGTTCTCTTTGGAACGTGGTGGGGTTCAGTCGCAGACCCGCCTCCTATGGGGTATGGCTTTGGTATCTATTCTAAGTTAGAGACATCTAGCCGCAGATTCCTTATCAGATGAACGAGTTACTTACCTTCGGTAACGATGTATCTGGTAGAGACACAGTCTAGCCGCAGATTCCTTAACGCCCGCCCATCCTCCCCGCTCTGCGAGGACCTTTTCAGGTTGGGTTTTATGCACTCGCCTCCTTCCGGGTGGCTTTTGTCTTCCTGCAGGGTGGCGTCTTTCACCTCCCTCCTCGGTAGGATGATTCATTCTGTTTTACTTGTTCTACTCCACCCATTCTCGTGAGTGGGCGGTGGGTGCATGTATCCTTCTACATCCCTACACCCTGGTTCTTCCAGTGTGGGGCCTACTAATGTTGTTCTTCCCTCCCACCTTCTCCATTACTTTGGGGTCTCTTGTCTCTTGACTCCACTACAGTCAATTGGTTTGGGGTCTATTTGACTGTGCCTCAGTCCATAGATCTTTTACAGTGTATACGGCATTCCTGGTGTTGCCGACCTGTAGTAGATCGTTATTACTTATGTGGTTCCGGTCTTGTTGCCCTTCACGGTTGGATCTTGCGGTTGCAGGCTTCCTGTCGTCTTCCTTGACATTCTTTTCATATGTCGTTTTGCCTCGGGGAGGGCATATCCTTCGCTTTTGCGGGGCTGTTTCTCAGAGCGGTGCTCTGCTCTTTCCCTTCAATTGCTTTCTGTATACAGTGCTTGTCACTGTCATTTATGGTGAGGTTTCTCACCATTCGATTCTTTTTGTTTTTGTTTTACTGATTTTTCATCTTTTTTCGCACACTGTTCCCATACTCTCACAGTTTTTGGTGGTGGCTCCGCGTTGTGGCGCGGAAAAGTTTCTCCGAAGAAAACTGACGTCAGCGTGCCGGAAGGGACTTCTATGGCTCCACTGACGTCATGTCCGTGGGCGACGTCAGGGCGGAGCCATGTGGCGCCCCCCCCGGCGCGCAGAGGTGCTGCTGCAAAAAATTCACCAGATCCAGTCTGACGCCTGGGGATATTCTAAGTTAAGGAATCTGCGGCTAGACTGTCTCTCTACCAGATACATCGTTACCGAAGGTAAGTAACTCGTTCATTCAGCATATGGACATTAAAAACGACCCCCATTTTCAAGGACTGCCCCGGTTACATGTGTTGTTACTCAGAGCTTGTGAGCACTATTTCTTTCTTTAAGCTGAAGCACTGGAGACCAGTGCTCGTGGTTTACAGAGCTCTGTTGTAAACAGGGCTGTAAATCTTGCCACATTTGCTGTACATTTAAAGACCGAGGTATGTTTTGGCTGCAGCTGCCTCCTGCTCCATTCTGCTTTTGAAACACACAGCCTGGCGTCATGGTCCCTGCCTTCTTATGGCTGATGCCGCCTCCGTCGCAGAGCTCAACAAGCATTTGCAATTCAATAGGTCTTGCATTTGCGAGTTTGAGCTATTGGCATTGTAAATGACAGTCTTTTATTTGTGTTTTGAAAACCTGCAAGCGGTGCGTAAACATGCACTTTGTACTTGTAGTCCTTGCTTACGAAAAGCAAGGTTGGCAGTAACTGCGCCTCTTTTACAGCCAGCCTTGCTTCTTGTTAACGACCTACCCATCCTCCCCGCTCTGTGAACTGTAAGTCCTGTTACCTACTCGATCCCTGTCATGGAATTCTGGTGACCTTCTTTAGTACTTTGTACCTGTTTGACACAAAGATGTCTCTTTTTTGGCACACTGTTTCCATAGGCTGTTTCTATAGTGGCTCCGCGTTGTTGGCGTGAAAAGTAGTCACAGAAGAAACTGACCTCAGCCCGTCGGGGGGAGGGCTAATATGGACTCCTTTATCGTCACATCCGAAGGTACTTCTGTACAAAAATTTCTGGATCCAGTCTGGCGCCTGGGGATAATTCAAAGGTTAGGAATCTGCGGCTAGATCCTGTCTCTACCAGAAAAGGCGTTACTGAAGGTAAGTAACTTATTCTTCTAGTAGCTGTGATATCTACCAGGAGGGTCAGTGAATAACAAGCACTCACAGTGCAACCTCCTTACATCAACGTCTACCCTGACAAGCTTTTCTCAAAACCAATTAAAGGATTTACACCAAATTACACAAAGCATGCTTTCTGGGTACGGATCTAGCTTTCTGCCAAATTTTGTGTAATTCCGTTCAGCCGTTTTGGCTGTAGTGCTGTCTAAAATTCCTTATTGAAATTGCATGAGGATATTTAATCTTGAGACCTCCTTAATAAATGCACAGTGGCGACCCCCACTGTGTAATATAGATAGAAAGGTAGACAGACATCCACTACCTAGACTACTTAAATTGCCACCACCACTCTTCCCTCCCTACCTCCTGCCCTCCCTCCCTCCTTCCCACCCTCCCTCCTTCCCACCCTCCCTCTTTCCCACCCCCTTTCCCTCCCTCTTTCCCACCCCCTTTCCCTCCCTCCTTCCCACCCTTCTTCTCTCCCCCTTCCCTCCCACCCTTCTTGCCTCCCTCCCACCCTTCTTGCCTCCCTCCCACCCTTCTTGCCTCCCTCCCACCCTCCTTGCCTCCCTCCCACCCTCCACCCTCCTTACTTCCCTCCCCACCCTCCCTCCCTTCTTCCCTCCCTTCTTCCCTCCCCACCCTCCCTCCCTTCTTCCCTCCCCACCCTCCCTTCTTCCCTCCCCCACCCACCCTCCCTTCTTCCCTCCCCACCCACCCTCCCTTCTTCCCTCCCCACCCACCCACCCTTCTTCCCTCCCCACCCACCCACCCTTCTTCCCTCCCCACCCACCCACCCACCCTTCTTCCCTCCCCACCCACCCACCCACCCTTCTTCCCTCCCCACCCACCCACCCACCCTTCTTCCCTCCCCACCCACCCACCCACCCACCCTTCTTCCCTCCCCACCCACCCACCCACCCTTCTTCCCTCCCCACCCACCCACCCACCCTTCTTCCCTCCCCACCCACCCACCCACCCTTCTTCCCTCCCCACCCACCCACCCACCCTTCTTCCCTCCCCACCCACCCTTCTTCCCTCGTCACCCTCCCTTCTTCCCTCCCCACCCACCCTTCTTCCCTCGTCACCCTCCCTTCTTCCCTCCCCACCCTCCCTCCCTCCCCACCCTCCATCCCCTCCCTCCTTCCATCCCCTCCCTCCTTCCATCCCCTCCCTCCTTCCCTCCCCTCCCTCCTTCCCTCCCCTCCCTCCTTCCCTCCCTTCTTCTCTCCCCTCCCTCCCTTCTTCCTCCCCCCTCCCTCCCCAACCACCCTCACTCCCCACCCTTATTGTATTTCTCTTGTGCATCCTTATCTTTGGAGCAATTTCTACTCATCCGTGTTACTCATCTTATGACATGTTCTTCATTAGTGATTTTGGATGGAAACTGGTCCATGAAGAATACTATTGGTTCCAGTGTCTTTTCTGAACAGCATAGTCTCTACTTGTCCATCCTATACATACACTGTCGCATCTAAAAAAATTCACCTGTAGTTTGCTCACTGAGCACGTGTATTGAAGACCCAAATCATTGTTCTTTAAATCAGCAAAGTACTTTTACTTTGGCTAATAATTAATTATTACAATTGTGCGTTATACAACCTTGGAAACATAATTTTGAGTTGAACATGCTCAAACAGTATTACAACTGTACAGTGGTCTGAATTACAGAGATTATATACTAACATTTCTATGGTGTAATAAGGTGTTATTATACATTACTATACATGTATTGTTTTACATTTTGGTGATTATATGAGCACATTGAATTAAACTGCTCAGTGGATTTCACATACTAAAGATAAATTATATTTATGTTTTAATAATTTCTTTCGAATAATATTGTTTTTAACTTTAAATTCCAGAATTCTTCATTGTGGGCGAGATGGGCATCAATGTATATAATGTATGTAATGTGAAACAGAAAATTGACTCGCCGACCGTGACAAAGTCTAAGGTGGTCAAAACGCGTCGGTGCATTTGATTTTTAATTAAATGATTACCGATATCTGAAAGAGACACGTTAGTGATAGATTCCTTACCTTAGAATATCCCCAGGCGTCAGGCTGGATCCGGAAAGTTTTGCGTAGCAGTACCCTTGCGCGTCGGTAGGCGGCGTCGTGCGGCTCCGCGTCCGTCGTCGGCGCCGTGATCGCCGGGATGACGTCGCGGGCAGTACTTAGGCGCCGCCCCTGCGCGCTGACGTCAGTTCTTCTTTTTCCGCGCCAGTAAGCGCAGATCCGGGAAGAGCAGTGCCCTGGTCAATTTTTGACCATACTTTTTGGTGATTTTTCACTGTTTTTTTTCCAGCCTTCAGGTGTCGTAGGGATGCCCGGCTTCAAGCGATGCGGCGCCTGTGCGCGGATGATGTCCGTCACCGACCCGCATTGGGAGTGTCTCTTCTGCCTCGGCCGAGGCCACGACACCGAGTCTTGTCCCGAATGCCAGGCCCTCAACCCGAAGGCTTTGCGAGAGCGGTCTCGAAAGCTCTCGAGGCCCGGCATTCGGCTCCGCGGAAGCCCCGGTCGCGTGAGAGGTCCAGGGGTCGCTCGCGGAGTGCACACCGGTCGTCGGCGTCGAAGTCTTCTTCGTCCGGTAAGTCTCGACACAAGAAGTCCAAGAAGCATCGTCGCTCTCGGACTTCGCCCGCCGGTCTCGCGACTCGGCTGAGGCCCCTCCCGGCACCGTCCCCGCCCCCGCGGCCCCGGACTTGCCTGTGGAGTCGCCCCGTCATACCCGCCCTTCCCGGGTTCGGGGGCGGATCCGGCCAAGGTACAGGAGTTCCTGTCGGCCATGGCCCGCCTCTTCGGGCCTTCAGGCCCCTCCGGTGCGCCTTCGGGCCCCGCGGGCCCTGATGGGGTTGATCCGGCGCCGCCGGCGGCTCCGGCCCGGCGTCGCCCGAGCCTCCAGCCTCGATCCCGGCTCCGGCTCCGGCCCCGGCCTCGATCCCGGCTCCACAACCCCCATCGACGCCGGTCGACCTCACGACACCTCCGCCGGCGCCCGATGTCTCCGGTGCCGTTCTCGACGCCGCCCTGGGCTCCGGGCGGCGTCGTCCCCAGTTCCTTCCGGCTCCGGACTTGGACCCGGAGCGACGCCGCTCGACGCCGGCTCCGGCGCCGATGGGACCTTGGGTCCCAAATGTCCCTCCTCCTCCTTATTTTGAACCAGAGGAGGACCAGGAGGACTGGGAGGGGTCTGATGACCCTCTGACACGCAACTGTCAGTATGATGAGGACTGGACAGAGAGTCTAGGGGAGGCCAGTGGTCTGGATACTTCTCCTGACACTGGCATGCTGTCTCCTCCCGTGGCTACGGAGGAGGGGGCCAATTTTGGTACGGTGTTGCGTAGGGCTGCTGGGGCCTTACGTCTCCAGCTCCCTACTTTGACGGTCAAGCCTAACATCTTGACAGAGGTGCTTCAGCCGGCAGCCTCCTCTGCGGAGACTGTGCTGCCGTTTAACGACGCCCTCACGGACGTTCTTTTGGGCGCCTGGTCCAAGCCCAACACAGGGGCTCCTGTGGATCGGAACGTGTCACGACGCCATCGCCCCGCTCCGGGCGACCCCCTGTTTCTTTCTGTCCACCCCACTCCTGAGGGCTACTCCCTCCCCTTCGAGACCACCCCCCCAGCCATGCCACCTCAATTCCACCGCATGTCAGGGGATCACTTGGTGCTTCTACAGAAGGAAGTCACGGCCCTCTTGACCAAGAGGGCCATCGAGCATGTTCCGACCCCAGAAGTAGGGCGTGGTTGCTACTCCCACTACTTTCTGGTGCCCAAAAGGACAAGGAGGACATGCGTCCTATCTTGGACCTCCGGAACGTCAATCGCTTCCTCCGGAAGGAGAAGTTCAAGATGCTCACCCTAGCTCAGGTCTTGACTGCCCTCGACCCTGGAGACTGGTTGGTAGCGTTGGACTTGCAGGACGCGTATTTCCACATCCCCGTCCTGCCGGCCCACCGGCGTTACCTTCGGTTCACGGTAGGCCCCGAGCATTTTCAGTTCACCGTGCTCCCCTTTGGCCTTACCAGTGCCCCTCGGGTGTTCACGAAAGTGATGGCGGTGGTCGCAGCTCATCTGCGCCGGGCAGGGGTTTCAGTCTTCCCCTACCTCGACGACTGGCTGCTGAAGGCGGGCTCGTCCCAGGCAGTCGTCTCCCACCTCCAGACTACGGCCGAACTCCTGCACTCGCTGGGGTTCTCCATCAATGTGCCGAAGTCGCATCTGATTCCTTCTCCACAGCTCCTTTTCATCGGAGCAGTTCTGGACACGACGCGGTTTCGGGCCTATCCTCCCGAACGGCGAGTCCGGGATATTCAGGCTATGATTCCGATCTTTCGGCCTTTATCCTGGGTTTCGGTAAGGATGACCCTGAGGCTGCTGGGCCTCATGGCCTCCTGCATCCTGCTGGTCAATCATGCCAGATGGCATATGCGGGCTCTGCAGTGGGACCTGAAGTTCCAGTGGGCGCAGCACCAGGGCAACCTGTCCGATCACGTCCAGATCTCGGAGGGGACTGCAAAACAGTTGCAGTGGTGGCTCTCGAACCGGCAATGGGTCATGGGCAGATCCCTCTCCCTTCCCCAGCCAGAGCATACAGTTGTGACGGACGCGTCCCTTCTGGGATGGGGCGGTCACATGGGAGAGGCGGAGATCAGAGGCCTCTGGTCTCCCGGCGGAGTCCCGGCTCCATATCAACCTTCTGGAGCTCCGGGCGATCCGGCTTGCACTCAAGGCATTCCTTCCCTCTGTCAAAGGGAAGGTAGTGCAGGTGTTCACAGACAACACCACCGCCATGTGGTACTGCAACAAACAGGGCGGGGTGGGGTCTTGGACCCTTTGTCAGGAGGCTCTGCGCCTCTGGACATGGCTGGAACATCAGGGCATGTTCCTGATGGTTCAACACCTGGCAGGTTCTCTGAACGCCAGGGCGGACGAACTCAGCCGCAGGTGCATGATGGATCACGAATGGCGTCTTCACTCGGAAGTGGCGCAAGGACTCTTTCTACAGTGGGGAGAGCCTTGGTTAGATCTATTCGCCACCGAAGAGAACGCGCAATGTCATCAGTTCTGCGCGTTGGAATTTCCAAGGCGGCACTCGCTCGGCGACGCTTTTCGTCGCGAGTGGAGTTGCGGTCTGTTATACGCCTTTCCGCCTATACCACTTCTACCCAGAGTGTTGAAGAAGATTCGGCACGACCGGGCCCAAGTCATTCTTGTGGCTCCGGACTGGGCTCGAAGAGTTTGGTATCCCGAGCTACTCAATATGAGCATAGATCCCCCGATCCGTCTGCCTCTTCGGGAGGATCTTCTGTCGCAGCAGCAGGGGACGGTCCTCCACCCGAACCTGTCCAGTCTACACCTGCTTGCGTGGAGATTGAGCGGCGGCAGTTGATTCCTTTCGACTTGCCTCCCGAAGTTTGTGATGTGATTCTGGCAGCCAGGCGTCCCTCCACTAAGGTGGTATACGCCTGCAGGTGGAACAAATTTGTGGCATGGTGCACAGCAAAGGCTGTGAATCCCCTTTCTGCCCCTCTTTCTGAGGTCCTTCTGTTCCTTCTTTCTCTGGCCCAACAGGGTTCTGCCCTGGGTACCATCAAGGGTTATCTTTGTGCTATCTCGGCCTTCCTCAGGCTCCCTGATCAGCCCTCCTTTTCAAGTCCCCTGTTGTTAACAGGTTCTTAAAAGGCATTACTCACCTCTTCCCTCCTGTTCCGTTTGTAATGCCTCAGTGGGACTTGAACTTGGTTCTTACCTTTTTAATGTGCGCTCCCTTTGAGCCTCTGCATAACTGTCCTCTTCGTCTTCTGACTCTAAAGGCAGCCTTTCTGGTGGCCATCACCTCCGCTCGGCGGGTGAGTGAGCTCCAGGCTCTTTCTTGCAAACCTCCCTTTCTGTCTGTTCATCCAGACAAGGTTGTTCTTCGGACGCGTCCGTCCTTCTTGCCAAAGGTGGTTACTGCTTTCCACATTGGGCAGACCATCACTTTGCCCACCTTCTTTCCGCCTCCGCATCCTTCCAGAGAGGAAGAGAGGCTCCACCGTCTGGACCCAAAACGTGCGCTCTCCTTCTATATCGACCGCACGAAACACTTCCGGGTGGATGACCAGCTCTTTGTTGGCTACGTGGGCGCCAAAAAGGTCGGGCGGTGCACAAGAGGACCATCTCCCGCTGGGTTACCTTGTGCATCAAGACCTGCTATTCTTTGGCTAAGAAGGAGCCTCCTGTTGGGCTGCGTGCCCATTCCACCAGGGCAACGGCTGCTACCACGGCCTTGGGCCGCGGTGTTCCGCTGCCGGTTATCTGTCAGGCAGCTACGTGGGCCTCGCTGCACACGTTTACTAAGCATTACTGCCTTGACAGTCAGGTCCGGAGGGACGGCTTCTTTGGCCGTTCTGTCCTCCAGGACTTCCTTGTCTGATCTTTGTTCGCAGACCCACCACCGGGGTTGGTATTGCTGGGGTATCTATTCTAAGGTAAGGAATCTATCACTAACGTGTCTCTTTCAGATGCACAAGTTACTAACTTGTGTAACGATATATCTGTAAGAGACAGTAGTTAGTGATAGATTCCTTACCGCCCACCCATCCTCCCCGTTCTGCGAACTGATTTCTAGGGTTAAGGACATCCCTTTCAGGGCCCTAGTATTTTTCAGACACCTGTGTCAGCTTCTTGCATGGCTCTGCGTTCCTGGCGCGGAAAGTCGTGTACAGAACTGACGTCAGCGCGCAGGGGCGGCGCCTAAGTACTGCCCGCGACGTCATCCCGGCGATCACGACGCCGACGACGGACGCGGAGCCGCACGGCGCCGCCTACCGGACGCGCAAGGGTACTGCTACGCAAAACTTTCCGGATCCAGCCTGACGCCTGGGGATATTCTAAGGTAAGGAATCTATCACTAACTACTGTCTCTTACAGATATATCGTTACACAAGTTAGTAACTTGTGCATCACTGTTTACAGAGTGCCTCGCAATTTGGTGTGTGTGTGTGTGTGTGTGTGTATATATATATATATATATCTGAAAGAGACACGTTAGTGACAGATTCCTTACCTTAGAATATCCCCAGGCGTCAGGCTGGATCCGGAAAGTTTTTGCGTAGCAGTACCCTTGCGCGTCGGTAGGCGGCGTCGTGCGGCTCCGTCGTCGGCGTCATGATCGCCGGGATGACGTCGCGGGCAGTACTTAGACGCCGCCCCTGCGCGCTGACGTCAGTTCTTTTTCCGCGTCAGTAAGCGCAGATCCGGGAAGAGCAGTGCCCTAGTCAATTTTTGACTAACTTTTTTGTGAATTTTTTCACTTTCTTTTCAAGTCTTCATCGACTCCTAGGTGTCGTAGGGATGCCCGGCTTCAAGCCATGCGACGCCTGTGGTCGAATTATGTCGATCACAGACCCGCATCTAGAGTGTCTCTTCTGTCTCGGCCGAAGTCGTGCCCTGACTGCCGGAAACTTCACCCGAAGGCTTTGCGAGAGCGGTCTCGAAAGCTACTCGAGGTCCGGCAGTCGGCTCCACGCCGCACCAAGCCCCGGTCCCGGGAGAGGTCGAGGGGCCGGTCGCGGAGTCCCCGCCTGTCGTCGGTCTTCGCGCTCCTCGGGTAAGTCGAAGCACAAAAAGTCTAAGAAGCGTCATCGCTCTAAGACTTCGCCTCGCCGGTCTTGCGACTCGGCTGAGGCCCCAGTCGGCACCGTCCCCGCCCCCGCGGCCCCGGACATGCCTATGGAGCCGCCCCCGCATTACCCGTCCTTTCCGGGTTCGGGGGCGACTCCGGCCGAAATACAGGAATTCCTGTCGGCCATGGCCCGCCTCTTCGAGCCTCAAGGTCCCTCCGGTGCGCCTTCGGGGCCCCGCGGGCCCTGATGGGGTTGCTCCGGCGTCGCCGTCGACTCCGGTCCCGGCGCCGCCTGTCCCACCAGCCTTCATCCCGGCCTCTGCTCCGGCCCCGGCCTCGATCCCGGCTCCGGTGGTGACCGCAACCCCATCGACGCCGGTTGACCTAACCACGCCCGACGCCGATGTCCCCGGTGCCGTTCCTGACGCCGTCCGGGGCTCCGGACGGCGTCGGTCCCCGGCTCTCTCCGGCTCCGGACATGGAGCCGGACCGACGTCGCTCGACTCCGGCGCCGATGAGACCTTGGGTCCCAAATGTCCCTCCTCCTCCATATTTTGAACCTGAGGAGGACCAAGAGAGCTGGGAGGGCTCCGAAGACCCTCTCACACAACAGTGTGAGTATAATCCGGACTGGGCTGAGGAACTTGGGGATGCCAGTGGTCTAGACACCTCCCCTGACACTGGCATGCTGTCTCCTCCCGTGGCTACGGAGGAGGGAGCTAATTTTGCAACGGTGTTGCGTAGAGCAGCTGGAGCCTTACATCTCCAATTGCCTACTGTGGCTGTCAGGACTAATCTCCTGACGGAAGTGCTTCAGCCGGCAGCTTCCTCCTCGGAGACTGTGCTGCCGTTTAATGATGCACTCACTGACGTTCTTTGGGCGCCTGGTCCAAGCCCACCACAGGGGCTCCTGTGGATAGGAACGTGGCCCGACGCCATCGCCCTGCTCCGGGCGACCCCTTGTTTCTCTCCCAACATCCCACCCCGAGAGCTTGGTTGTCCAAGCCTCTGCCTCCCAAACCGCCTTCCCTACCGCCCCTCCGGATAGGGAATCCAAACGCCTGGACCAATTTGGGAAGAAGGCTTTTCTTCCTCCAGTGCTGGCTTGCGGTCCGTCAACACCGCTTGCCTTTTGGGCCGATATACCCACTCCCTGTGGGATTCGGTGGCGGCTGTTTTGCCGCAGTGTTCTGAGGAGGTCCAGACACTGCTTACCCGCGCCATTGCGGAAGGGCGAGATGCGGCTAAATACACCATACGTTGTGGCCTTGATAACGCCGACTCGCTGGGCAGATCGCTTGCAACAACGGTGGCGCTACGTCGCCACGCCTGGCTGAGAACTGGTTTCTCGGGTGATGTCCAGAATACACTCATGGACATGCCCTTTGATGGAGTCGGTCTTTTTGGTTCAAAGGCAGACCATGCGCTGGAGCGTTTTAAGGACTCACGGGCTACTGCCAAGTCCCTGGGCCTTTCTGTTGTACGCCCTCCGCTAACCTCTGCTTTTCGCCCCTTTCGTGGCCACGGAAGGGGCGCCCAGTCACGTCAGCTGCCCAGCCACCGGCCCGCGCAGCAAGCGTCTTCGCGTGGCCGAGGACGTGGATACCGCCGTGGCGGTTCGGGCAACCAGCGTGCGGGTCAGGCCACTACCTCCAACCCGTCCGCGGCCTCCAAGCCCTCCTAGTCCTTTCTTTCAGTTGCACAGCACGCCCAGTAGGGGCAGGGTCCGCCATCACCTTCACCACTGGCGTCCCATCACCTCGGACAGGTGGGTCTTGGACATTGTCCGAAGGGGCTACTGCCTCCCCTTCGAGACCACCCCCCAGCCATGCCACCTCAATTCCACCGCATGTCAGGGGATCACTTGGTGCTTCTGCAGAAGGAAGTCACGGCCCTCTTGGCCAAGAGGGCCATCGAGCATGTTCCGACCCCAGAAGTAGGACGTGGTTGCTACTCCCACTACTTTCTGGTGCCCAAAGGACAAGGAGGACATGCGTCCTATCTTGGACTTCCGGAACGTGAATCGCTTCCTCCGGAAGGAGAAGTTCAAGATGCTCACCCTAGCTCAGGTCTTGACTGCCCTCGACCCTGGAGACTGGTTGGTAGCGTTGGACTTGCAGGACGCTTATTTTCACATCCCCGTCCTGCCGGCCCACCGGCGTTACCTGCGGTTCACGGTAGGCCTCGAGCATTTTCAGTTCACCGTGCTCCCCTTTGGCCTTACAAGTGCCCCACGGGTGTTCACGAAAGTGATGGCGGTGGTCGCAGCTCATCTGCGCCGGGCAGGGGTTCCAGTCTTCCCCTACCTCGACGACTGGCTGCTGAAGGCGGGCTCGTCCCAGGCAGTCGTCTCCCACCTCCAGACTACGGCCGAACTCCTGCACTCGCTGGGGTTCTCCATCAATGTGCCGAAGTCGCATCTGATTCCTTCTCCACAGCTCCTTTTCATCGGAGCAGTTCTGGACACGACGCAGTTTCGGGCCTCTCCTCCCGAACGGCGAGTCCGGGATATTCAGGCTATGATTCCGATCTTTCAGCCTTTATCCTGGGTTTCGGTACGGATGACCCTGAGGCTGCTGGGCCTCATGGCCTCCTGCATCCTGCTGATCAATCATGCCAGATGGCATATGCAGGCTCTGCAGTGGGACCTGAAGTTCCAGTGGGCGCAGCACCAGGGCAACCTGTCCGATCACGTCCAGATCTCGGAGGGGACTGCAAAACAGTTGCAGTGGTGGCTCTCGAACCGGCAATGGGTCATGGGCAGATCCCTCTCCCTTCCCCAGCCAGAGCACACAGTTGTGACGGACGCGTCCCTTCTGGGATGGGGCGGTCACATGGGAGAGGCGGAGATCAGAGGCCTCTGGTCTCCGGCGGAGTCCCGGCTCCATATCAACCTTCTGGAGCTCCGGGCGATCCGACTTGCACTCAAGGCATTCCTTCCCTCTGTCAAAGGGAAGGTAGTGCAGGTGTTCACAGACAACACCACCGCCATGTGGTACTGCAACAAACAGGGCGGGGTGGGGTCTTGGACCCTTTGTCAGGAGGCTCTGCGCCTCTGGAAATCAAGGCATGTTCCTGATGGTTCAACACCTGGCAGGTTCCCTGAACGCCAGGGCGGACGAACTCAGCCGCAGGTGCATGATGGATCACGAATGGCGTCTTCACTCGGAAGTGGCGCAAGGACTCTTTCTACAGTGGGGAGAGCCTTGGTTAGATCTATTCGCCACCGAAGAGAACGCGCAATGTCATCAGTTCTGCGCGTTGGAATTTCCAAGGCGGCACTCGCTCGGCGACGCTTTTCGTCGCGAGTGGAGTTGCGGTCTGTTGTATGCCTTTCCGCCTATACCACTTCTACCCAGAGTGTTGAAGAAGATTCGGCGCGACCGGGCCCAAGTCATCCTTGTGGCTCCGGACTGGGCTCGAAGAGTTTGGTATCCCGAGCTACTCAGTATGAGCGTCGATCCCCGATCCGTCTGCCTCTTCGGGAGGATCTTCTGTCGCAGCAGCAGGGACGGTCCTCCACCCGAACCTGTCCAGCCTCCACCTGCTTGCGTGGAGATTAGCGGCGGCAGTTGATTCCTTTCGACTTGCCTCCCGAAGTTTGTGATGTGATTCTGGCAGCCAGGCGTCCCTCCACTAAGGTGGTATACGCCTGCAGGTGGAAAAAGTTTGTGGCATGGTGCACAGCAAAGGCTGTGAAACCCCTTTCTGCCCCTCTTTCTGAGGTTCTTCTGTTCCTTCTTTCCCTGGCCCAACAGGGTTCTGCCCTGGGTACCATCAAGGGCTATCTTTGTGCCATCTCGGCCTTCCTCAGGCTTCCTGATCAGCCCTCCCTTTTCAAGTCCCCTGTTAACAGATTCCTAAAAGGCATTACACACCTCTTCCCTCCTGTTCCGTTTGTGATGCCTCAGTGGGACTTGAACTTGGTTCTTACCTTTCTTATGTGCACTCCCTTTGAGCCTCTACATAACTGTCCTCTTCGTCTTCTAACTCTGAAGACAGCCTTTCTGGTGGCCATCACCTCCGCTCGGCGGGTGAGTGAGCTCCAGGCTCTATCATGCAAACCTCCCTTTCTGTCTGTACATCCAGACAAGGTTGTTCTTAGGACGCGTCCGTCCTTCTTGCCAAAGGTGGTTACTGCCTTCCACATTGGGCAGACCATAACTTTGCCCATCTTCTTTCCGCCTCCGCATCCTTCCAGAGAGGAAGAGAGGCTCCACCGTCTGGACCCAAAACGTGCACTTTCCTTTTATATCAACCGCACACAACACTTCCGGGTGGATGACCAGCTCTTTGTTGGCTACGTGGGCGCCAAAAAAGGTCGGGCGGTGCACAAGAGAACCATCTCCCGCTGGGTAACCTTATGTATCAAAGCCTGCTATTCTTTGGCTAAAAAGGAGCCTCCTTTTGGGCTGCGTACCCATTCCACCAGGGCAACGGCTGCTACCACGGCTTTAGGCCGCGGTGTTCCGCTGCAGGATATCTGTCAGGCAGCTACGTGGGCCTCGCTGCACACGTTTACAAAGCATTACTGCCTTGACAGTCGGGTCCGGAGGGACGGCTTCTTTGGCCGTTCTGTCCTCCGGGACTTCCTTGTCTGATCTTTGTTCGCAGACCCACCACCGGGGTTGGTATTGCTGGGGTATCTATTCTAAGGTAAGGAATCTGTCACTAACGTGTCTCTTTCAGATGCACAAGTTACTAACTTGTGTAACGATATATCTGTAAGAGACAGTAGTTAGTGACAGATTCCTTACCGCCCCATCCATCCTCCCCGTTCTGCGAACTGATTTCTAGGGTTAAGGACATCCCTTTCAGGGCCCTAGTATTTTTCAGACACCTATGTCAGCTTCTTGCATGGCTCTGCGTTCCTGGCGCGGAAAGTAGTGTACAGAACTGACGTCAGCGCGCAGGGGCGGCGTCTAAGTACTGCCCGCGACGTCATCCCGGCGATCACGCCGACGACGGACGCGGAGCCGCACGACGCCGCATACCGACGCGCAAGGGTACTGCTACGCAAAAACTTTCCGGATCCAGCCTGACGCCTGGGGATATTCTAAGGTAAGGAATCTGTCACTAACTACTGTCTCTTACAGATATATCGTTACACAAGTTAGTAACTTGTGCGTCTGAAGACAACTGACAGGACAATGCATTTTGGGAAAAAGGGTGCCTTGCAGGTTCTTAAAGGGTTGGGCTCCTATTTTTACTATGTTCAATGTAAGCGTCACCGGCTTCATTTTTACCTTCATATTCTATGCTGAAAGGGGTTTTCTCTGCATCTGAATGCTGCAATGCAGTTCTAGGAGTATAATCTGAAGAGTTATTTTGAACATGCATGAAATAATGAGGCCTCTGTTAGGCCACCATTGTTTTGGTCTGTATATGAATTCATAGACGTTCTAGGATGCTGTTTCCATGGAAGAAAGCAGTGCAAAAGGGTGTTCTGGGGTCTGTACACACAGTAGGGAATTATTCAAGAGTTTAGAACTTCAATGAAGATTCCTATAATGCAGAACCAAGAATAAAGGTACATAACCTCTTCTTGTCAACTTTACCTTTGCGTAATGCAAATGATATTCTATTTAGGGCAGGTTACCTGACAGGACTTGTATGCTTCTGAATGGATTTTGTAGGTAATGGAAGGAAAGGAGGTCATCTCTTGTTGACCTTTTGTAATACAGTGGTGGTGGTGCTTAATATTGATGTATTGGGTGTTGTGTTGAGGCCAACATATTTTATTACTCTTGTAATGTTAAATTGTTACCTGTGAAATGTTTAATTTGTTTAAATTGTTTCCAGGATTTGTTTGAGAAATTATCTGATCAGGAAATGGAGTTTAGACAACGTTCTCAGGAACAACTAGACAACTTTACGTTGGATATAAACACAGCCTATGCCCGCCTTAAAGGAATTGAACAGGCCATTGAAGGTAAGACCATTATAACTATTGTGAATGCTGGGTTTAAGAGGTTATATAAAAAAAGCCTGCCCACTACTACTAAACAGACCACCTTTTTTCAGCAGGTTATGAGCACAGAAGGCACAGACTCTTGTATGTGAGTTAGTTTTCTCCTTATTTTAGTCCTTCATTTATTAAGCATACTACTATCAAATGGGCATCTGAGCGTTGACTGCATCACAAGCATAGCATGCAAACGGTATCAACTTGAAGCATACAACAAAATCTACAAAAGCTGCATTCTGCACTTATGGAGTAAACTGCAATTTGTTCAGTTTCTATGCAGTAGGCCAAAGTGTTCTGTACTTTCCGAAAAGATACTGAAATGGAGTTCCGTAACGTGGTTGCTTAAACTGCAATAGAACAACAACTTATGCAAACTGTCTGAAAATAACAAACTGTTAATAGCTCGGTTTTCGATTAATGGTATGAAAGGGGACATATTGCTCAAAACAACTTGTGAGAAAGGCAGCCAGTGAAACTGTTTTAGAGTAAGCACTGTATCACTACTCCAGCTAATAACAGTTATTAATTTACAGCAGCATTTTGTGGTCGCTGAACCTGTACCAACCAATAATGCAGTTGCCAGTGTAGTAGTCAATGGTGAGAAGATTTAGTGTTCCTGGACACCTTTGGGGTAATCGCACTGTAGAAATTCCATAAATAAATAAAAAAAATGTTTTGCTGTAGTAGTTGTATTCTTCATGTGCTCAGGAAGAAGCTGAATAATTGTATTCAAGGTACAGAGTGAAAGTGGCATAATTTAATCACGCTTTTAATATGATCTCGAAAGATGACTTTTGCTTCAAGTTGCCCTTGGATGTTACAAACTGAATTGGTAGGAGCTGGTATATGGCCAAGTACATCCAACGAGAGGTCATAGGTCCTGAGATTATCGCTGAACACTAGAATTTCTGATGTATTGCTTTTTAGTTTAAGAAAGCTTATTTTGAATATACCAACTTACAGCTGTAATGCATGCACTGATTAAAGAGATTAAAGAGGTTAGTTTAGAACCATCTGACTGTAAAAATAACTACAGCGGAGAGAAAAATTGAAGACTCAACAAGTCCTGTTAAATAAACGAGCTGATGTTGAACAACATTGGGCTTGGAGATCAGCAGTGATGAACTCCTTGTTGTAGTGACTTTCAATGGAAATGGAAGTTACTCCAGTATTGGAACTTTCATAGATTCACATGCTTGAATCATTCCCCGTCGTCGAGATGGGAGTCCCCGGTATATATAAAAATAGCAATGCAAAGCCAATGCAAACTAGAAACCAGGCCTAGTCCCATTCCAGTTTTGTAACATATCCACCTTTTTGTAAAAGAGACCAAATAAAATCAACAACCAATCAGATTAGCCTCACCCTCTAGAACCCTCCTGAGAGAACCTCAGACCTTCAGATTTTCTACCGCACTTTGTGCTAGGGAGTCTCCACTGAGCTCTGCTCAGTTTATCCTTGTTCTATTACTCTTGAGAGTTTTTTCAACTGATTATTCTTCAACAACTTCTTCGAGTTCAACATGTCTGACAAACAGGAAAAAGGCCTTTTTAGAGCTTGTGCCATCTGCTCTAAGAAGAGGCTTTACGTGGATGACCCTCACAAGGACGGCATCTACTGCTTGTATCCGGATCATAAGACCAAAGACTGCAAGGTATGCCGTACTTTTTCAACCAAGACCTTGAGAGATCGTGAGGGACGCCTCCTGACCTGGCTCCAAAAGCTAAAATCTAGGAGAGAGCCAGTCTCCAGTGACGACAGCGATGAGGCTTCATCAGCTTCGTCTTCAAGGAGATAACTGAAAAGGGGGAGATCTGACCCTTCTTCAGAGGACCGTCCTGAGAACGCCTCTAAAAAGACCTCTCATGGGTCTGTCTGGCTAAGTCCAAGCAAATCTCCTCACTGTGGTGTAAAGGAGAGGGAAGGACTATCTACAGGAGGAAATACAGTGAGGAAATCGAGCTCTGTACCTCCGTCTTCTACTCCGGAGGGAAAGAAAGCCTTCAAAAAGCCCTCCTCTGCACCTTCTGAGGGAAAATAAGCCAAGGTCGTTCCACCGTCGTCGAACCTGTTGACGACACCATCGATGAAAACTATCATCATCGTCGTCAACGCGCAGTGAGAAGGTACAGTCTCCTCAGTCTGGTCCGGCTCTGACGACGGGATCATCGTTGAGTTTCCTTGCTTCCATCTACGGTGAGACATCCATCGTCGACTGCGATGACGACGGAGACGGGATCAATAGTGACGACGAAGATGTCGTAGTCGACGATGAGAATGATGACAGCCGCGGTGACGACGGCAACTACAGCGATGACATCGGTGTCGACGGTAATGACGACGGCACCGTCGACGGCACCTTCTACATCATCGACGACACCGTCGACTACCTCGTCGACGAGAGAAAAAATTTCTGGAGAAATTATAAGGAAGCGCCACATAACTCCGGAGATCACTTCCCTTAGCAAAGTAACACCTTTGCTACCTACTCACCTCCTTGAGGAAGAGGATTCGGAGGAGGAAGGACAGTTTGGGTATGCACATAGCCCTTCAGAACTGCACGTGAAGTGCCAGGATCTGGATTCTGAGGATGGATATGGTGAGGAGCAGGAATATGATCCTCCCCTGGACTTTCATGGAGAATATTAGGAGGAGCTAGTCTGCATGCCATCCTCTTTGATTTCAGACTTGCAGTTCATGCTCTCCGACTATAAGAGGAGATTTCCAACACCATCTTCGGCCCAGGAACATGTTTCAGTTCCCGCTGGCCCACCTGCAGGGCCTTCCACTCCTCGGTTGCCACCGCCGCCACTGCAATTGATAGTCGATCCACCACCGGCTGCTTCCCTTATCCAGGATGATACCTCTGAGGACGACCAGGGAGACACAGATCTCCCGGACCCAAATAGGGAATGGGATGATTATATTATTCCTACTCCTGCGTCTCCTTCACCGGTTCCAGTAGACTATCCACCTGGAGACATAGGTGTGCTTCCACAATCTGTTAGAAAAGGCATCCAAAAGGTTCGATCTGCCTATGCCTTCTGGTGCAGTCGGAGTGCTTCTTGTATGACTTTAAAGAGCCCTTTAAAAAGTCAGTGAGAACAATTCCCATTGTCAGCCATGTATGGGAAGAGGGGCTGAAAGTCATGAAGACCCCGCCACGGTGGTCCCAGTGCTTCCTCGTTTGGAGAAAAATATAAAGCCCCGGAGGATAGCCCGGCTTGCCTGGTGAGTCAACCTAAACCGGACTCAGTTATATCTCAGGCAGCGCAGAGGAAGTCAAAGAATCCGGCAGCTCCTCTAACAACGCCTCCGGATAAAGAGGGCAGACGCTTGGGCAATGCTGGCAAAAGATTTTCATCTATGCCAGGCCTCCTGGTCAAGGCGGCTAACGCTTTAGCCATTTTAGGGCGCTACGACCGCCAGATGTGGTGCGACCTCTCTCCATACCTAGACCAACTGCCTGAAGACAGCAAGGCCGAAGCAAAAAAGATCCTCCAGGAAGGGGAGAGGGCCTCCTCTGAGGTGATTGATTGAGCAATGGATATTGCGACAACAGCGTTTCGTTCCCTGGCTGGAGCAGCAGTCCTTCGCCACCAGGGATGGCTTTGAGCAACCTCGTTTAGACCCGAGGTTCAGAACAAGATATTGGACCTTCCATTTGATGGAGAGGCGATCTTCGGTAAGCACATAGATGATGCGCTCCAGGACATCAAGAAAGACACGGACACGGCGAGGTCGTTAGGAATGCTTCAATACCGCAAGGTCCGCTTCGAGGTAGAGGTTTTCCCTCATACAGAGGGGGTTACCAACAATATCGGTACTCCTCATATACACCTGCCTCGCAGTCTTACCGTCCACAATACAACCAGCAGCAGGGTCAGTCCACAGCATATACGAAATTGGCACCTAGAGGAAGAGCGGGACGCCAGGGGAAGGATTCCTCTAGGCGACAATAGCAGCTTGCTGGCTCTGACTACTGTTCCTCCCCCTCTTCAAACACCTGTGGGGGGCAGGACCTCCCGATACTTCCAAAATTGGCAACGAATAACATCGGATCGTTGGGTTCTAAATATAATTCAATTCGGCCACACGTTGGAGTTTGTTCATCCTCCTCCAACCAAATCCCCTCACTCCAGCTTAACAAAACATCTGCGTCTCCTGCGCCTAGAAGTCCAACAAATGCTGCAGAAAGGAGCGATAGAACTGGTCCCTTTCTCCCAAAGAGGAGAGGGATTCTACTCCCGGTTCTTTCTGGTACGAAAGACTGTCGAAAAATGGCACCTTATTCTGGATCTGAGGGAGCTCAATACCTATCTGATCAAACAGTCATTCCGAATGATCTCCTTGCAGGACATACTTCGACTTATAAATTCAGGAGATTTCATGGCCACCTTGGATCTGGAGGACGCATATTTTCATGTTCCCATCCATCCATCGCACAGGAAGTTCCTTCGCTTCACAGTAGCCAAGAGCCACTTTCAATTCAAGGTCCTCCCCTTCGGCCTCAGGTCGGCACCAAGAATCTTTACGAAGATGCTAGCTCCAGTAGCAGCGTTCCTAAGGAAACAAAAGCACCAGGTTTTCCCCTACCTGGACGACTGGTTGCTAAAGGCTCCTTCCAAGGCGGCAACCGAGAGCTCGGTGGCAGCTTGTACGACGCTGTTCCAGAGTCTGGGTCTTACCCTCAACAGAGAAAAGTCAATTTTGTGCCCGTCCAAAAAAGCAAAATTTCTGGGAGCCATATTGGACACATCCTTAAACAAGGCATTTCCTTCACTGGAAAGACAATCCAAGCTGATGTCGATGGCCCATCTACTTCTAAAAAGAAAGTCACTTTCTGTTCGCTTCTTCAAGTCCCTGCTGGGATCCATTTCGTCCTGCATCCCTCTAATTCCTCACTGCAGGCTACGCATGCCTCCTCTTCAGGAGCAACTGGACTTACAGTGGCGTCAAGTGGAAGGTTCTTTCGAGGACATGATCAGGGTCACGATGCCAATGAAAGAGGCTGCTTCCTGGTGGATTCACAAGAAGAACATTTCCCAGGGTCTCTCCTTCATGGTCACCCCAGCTCCTCAGATAATTACAACAGATGCATCTCTGGAGGGCTGGGGAGCGGTCTTACAGGACCTCCAAATAAGTGGTCGATGGCTGCGCCA
This sequence comes from Calotriton arnoldi, assembly GCA_963921515.1. Taxonomy (NCBI): domain Eukaryota; kingdom Metazoa; phylum Chordata; class Amphibia; order Caudata; family Salamandridae; genus Calotriton; species Calotriton arnoldi. Next base: position 3,261,194 of record CAWUFW010000005.1, on the reverse strand, counting down.
TCATCGTCTTTTGCACATCAATCTGCTGGAACTCAGAGCGGTTCGCCTAGCCTTACAAGCTTTTCTCCCACGAGTAAAGAATTTGTCGGTTCTAATAAGAACGGACAATACGACGGCCATACATTTATATCAACAAGCAAGGCGGCACAAGATCCAGTCTGTCGTCAGTGGAAGCTCAAGCTGTCTGGGAATGGGCGATCTTGCATGGGGTCTTGCTGAAGGCAGAGCATCTCCCAGGGAATCTCAACGAGACAGCAGACACTCTAAGCAGACTAAAGTCGGTCAGCCACGAGTGGGAGCTAGACCAGGAAACACTGGAGGACATTTTCCATCTATGGGGCAGGCCGTCCATGGATCTCTTTGCTACGCCGGAGAACAAGAAATGCCGGTTCTTCGCAAGCTGGCATCACCATCCGGGATCCTCTGGGAATGCGTTTTCGATGGCATGGCAGGCGCCTTTGTTTACGCTTTTCCCCCCATTCCTCTGATCCCGAGGCTTCTCAGAAAACTGAAAGCGGAACCCTGCAAGATGATCCTAATAGCTCCGTCCTGGCCTCGCCAGTACTGGTACTCTGAGCTTCTTCTCCTAACCTTGGAGCAACCGGTTCCCTTGAATCCTATTCCATCCTTACTGACGATGTCCCAGGGCCAAGTACTGCATCCGGATCCCCGATCCCTGCAATTGTCAGCGTGGCTCCTGAGCACAGAGAGTTTCTCAACTTAAGGCTCTCCACGGAATGTAGAGAAATCCTTTCTCAGGCTCGTGCCCAAAGTACTAACAAAACTTACAGGATGAAGTGGAAGAGGTTTTGTCTCTGGTGCCGAGAATCGGGGGTTCACCCTTTCTCTTCTTCGGCACACGAAATCCTACCTTACATCCTTTCCTTGGCAAAGGCTGGCCTGGCTCACTCATCTATTAAAGTTCATCTCGCAGCCATCTCTCGCTTTAGGACATCTGCAGGTCCTTCACTCTGGTCAGCAAGAATTATTAAGTAATTCATGAAAGGTCTATTTCGAGCCTTCCCGCCAGTGAAGCCTCCTCCACCGCTGTGGCACCTTAATGTGGTCTTGACTCCACTCATGAAAAATCCCTTCGAGCCTATACATAAAGCGGACCTAAAATTCCTGTCATGGAAGGTGGCCCTTCTTCTTGCTTTGACATCAGCTAGAAGGTTGAGTGAGTTGCAGGCTCTCACGATCCAGGAGCCTTTTCTTCAGTTTAAGAATGAGACAGTAGTACTTCGTACCAACCCTAAGTTCATCCCGAAGCTTCCTTCGGATTTTCACTTAAATGAACCCGTGGTCTTGAAGACCTTTTTTCCTCAACCTAAGCACTCAGGCTGAGAGATCACTTCATTCACTTGACATTCAGCGTTGCCTGAAATTCTATCTTCAAAGAACTAAAGATTTCAGGAAGTCACCTCAGCTCTTTGTAGTCTTTCAGCGCACCTTGAAAAGGATTTCCCCTTTCCAAACAGAGGATTGCACGTTGGATTTCCAGCGCCATCCAATATTGTCATCCGTTAGCTGGAAAGCCCCTCCAGGGGAAGGTCCGTGCTCACTCCACGAGGGCAATTTCTTCCTCTACGGCCCTCTTTGCGGGGGTATCTATCCGGGAGATCTGCAGGGCAGCGACCTGGAAGAGTATCCATACCTTCACCAGACATTACTGCTTGGATGCTTCGACTAGCAGTGATGCTGCGGTGGGCCAAGCAGTCCTGAGGAATCTGTTTCAGTAAGGGGTGAGCTTTCCCTCTCATCCCTCCTTCCTTTTCCTTCATAAGTTCTTTGCACATTCTTTTATACAGTATTTGGCTTTTGACTATTTGTGTAGACATACTTGGGTATGTTGCTTGCTTATGGACTTTGATGTGTTACTTTCCCTTTCTTTAATCTGGTTTGGGTAGTGTTAATGTTTGTTAAAATAACGAAAAACAAAAGATGTCCTCATGACTACTAGCTACTCTGATTCAAGCATGTGAATCTATGAAAGTTCCAATACTGGAGTAAGAAAACAAGTTACTTACCTGTAACTTTAGTTCTCCAGTATTAGTAACTTTCATATATTCACATGCGACCCCCCCCCCCCTCCTCCCCTGGGAAAGCTCGACCTTCTGCTTCTTTATGGTTATCCTGTGGCACTACGGCTGTGAAAATCTGAAGGTCTGAGGTTCTCTCAGGAGGGTTCTAGAGGCTGAGGCTCATCTGATTGGTTGTTGATTTTATTTGGTCTCTTTTACAAAAAGAGGTGGATATGTTACAAAACTGGAATGGGCCTAGGCCTGGTTTCTAGTTTGTATTGGCTTTGCATTGCTATTTTTATATATACCGGGGACTCACATCTTGAGGACGGGGAATGATTCAAGCATGTGAATCTATGAAAGTTACCAATACTGGAGGACTAAAGTTACAGGTAAGTAACTTGTTTTCTTGGTAAGGCAACCCACTCAGTCTGTTTAGGTAGCAAAGAAGCTCTTCAGTTAAATGCAGAACTATCTTCTCTATTGGAAGGTACCAAAAGCCACAAATTGGTCAATTGACTCCATGGCTTAGCCAGAACCTAGTTTGGTATGGTACAAAGAAGCAGATGTGCAAAAAAACTCCATGCTACGAAAATGCTTGCTGGGCAGCAGTAGTTGAACCAGGATAGTTACTAGGCTCTGAATTGCTTAAGGAAGGCTTTTTTAGTAGTTATATTACCAAATGTTTATCGTGCACAACCACCCAACAATTCTATGGGCGGTAGGATCAGACTTCCTGCAATAAGAGCGCTCAAGATATTTCTTAAAAGCTTCTCATTCGTCTCCCCAGGATCCTGAACACTAGTCCTAAGCTATGAATTGTCCGGCTAACACCCGAGGCACCCTGAGCACCCTAAAAGCCCAATTGAAAAATCAAATAAAGTTTTGCAGCCTTAATACTTAATACCGGCTGTTTTGACCTTTATTGTTTTTAATAAAAGAAATCAAATGTATTTTAAAGTAACTGACATAAAGGTTGTGAAATGAAAGTATTTCATAAACCTTTTTTTAAAAGGAAAAATAATGGACAATCAGGGCAATGTAGCTTGGGACTGCCCTGAAGCTGCCAGAAGGACACTTGAGGTCAAGCAGAAAAACAGACTCCATGGTCTGTAGGAAGATCAGTGAAGGGCCAGTATTCCTTTTCAGGGAGTTCTTACAGTTATGCAGGAGGAAGACCTATAATTGAAGTTTCTGCTGGCTCTGAGATAGAGAGATCTAAGAAGAGACATGCCCCTGAGAAAATTCAAATCAGGGAAAATGAACATCTTTCATGTCCTATGTCAATGACGGTACAGTGGCAACATGGCTGCCATCGGGAAATTTGACGTTGAGGTACCTCTCTCAATCTTATCGTTCGTTGTCAAAGCACAGACTCCATTCCCAACATAGATTGCATTAATCTCTGAGCTGAGTGGCTTAAGAAACTGAAATGTGAAACTCCCTGAGAATTCATATTCAGAGTACTGAATTGTCTATTCACCGACTCATGAAGTATCACCGTCTATACATTGTTTAGACGACCAACACATCTCTACTTTTCTCTCGCTCCCACGTCTCAACCCAGGTGTCTTTACCAGTGCCACCTCTAACAGCCAGCTCCAGCGGTCAGTATAACCTCAGCCTGCTCCCCTACTATCCTGCATGGTACCGATTATACTTCATAAGAATACTCAAGGAAGATCAAGATCTCCTGCCAGAAGCACATAATTTCAGCCAGAGATTCTAGTCGATCTTGTTTGGTTACGATTTCTACTCAAACTGATTCTCCTCGTTCCCGGGTGTCACAGTGGATAACTTCATGACCTTCAAAGAGGATCTAGTATGAGGAGTAGCGATAATGAATATTCAGTAACTGTAGAAAGTTGGCTCTTTATGTGATATATCAAAAACCTGATATACAGTGTAGAGCATGGGTACTCACAAACTTTCTCTCGGGGGCCAAATTTACAGTGTGGTTTGTGGCCGAGGGCCGCACCGGTGGGGACGGGGTCAGTGGGGGCGGGGGCGGGGCTAGAGCAAAAAAAAAAAAACTATGACCATGAGGTTGAACACAGGCCCCTGCAGCGGACGCCTTCGTCCACTGAGCCACCAGACCCGGCATACACACATCTCTCTCTCTCTCTCTCTCTCTCTATCTATCTCTCTCTCTCGCTCCGTCTCCCTCCCTCCCTCTCTCTCTCTCCCTCCCTCTCTCTCCCTCCCTGTCCCTCCCTCTCTCTCCCTCCCTCTCTCGCTCTGTCTCCCTCCCTCCCTCCCTCCCTCTCTCTCTCTCTCTATCTCTCTCTCTATCTCTCTCTCTGTCTCTCTCTGTCTCTCCCTCTCCCTCTGTCTCTCCCTCTGTCTCTCCCTCTGTCTCTCCCTCTGTCTCTCCCTCTGTCTCTCCCTCTGTCTCTCCCTCTGTCTCTCCCTCTGTCTCTCCCTCTGTCTCTCCCTCTGTCTCTCCCTCTGTCTCTCCCTCTGTCTCTCCCTCTGTCTCTCCCTCTGTCTCTCCCTCTGTCTCTCCCTCTGTCTCTCCCTCTGTCTCTCCCTCTGTCTGTCTCTCCCTCTGTCTGTCTCTCCCTCTGTCTCTCCCTCTGTCTCTCCCTGTCTCTGTCTCTCCCTGTCTCTGTCTCTCTCTCTCCCTCTGTCTCTCTCTCTCCCTCTGTCTCTCTCTCTCCCTCTGTCCCTCTGTCTCCCTCTGTCTCTCCCTCTCTCTCTCCCTCTCTCTCTCCCTCTCTCTCTCCCTCTGTCTCTCCCTCTCTCTCTCCCTCTCTCTCTCCCTCTCTCTCCCTCTCTCTCCCTCTCTCTCCCTCTCTCTCTCCCTCTCTCCCTCTCTCTCTCCCTCTCTCTCTCCCTCTCTCTCTCCCTCTCTCTCTCCCTCTCTCTCTCTCTGTCTCCCTCTCTCTCTGTCTCCCTCTCTCTCTGTCTCCCTCTCTCTCTCTGTCTCCCTCTCTCTCTCTCTGTCTCCCTCTCTCTCTCTCTGTCTCCCTCTCTCTCTCTCTGTCTCCCTCTCTCTCCCTCTCTCTCTCTCTCTCTCCCTCTCTCTCTCTCTGTCTCCCTCTCTCTCTCTCTCTCTCTCTCTCTCTCTGTCTCTCTCTCTGTCTCTCTCTCTGTCTCCCTCTGTCTCTGTCTCCCTCTCTCTCTCTCTCTGTCTCTCTCTCTCTCTCTGTCTCCCTCGCTCTGTCTCTCTCTCTGTCTCTCTCTCTGTCTGTCTGTCTCTCTCTCTCTCTCCCTCTCTCTCTCTGTCTCCCTCGCTCTCTCTGTCTCCCTCTCTCTTTGTCTCCCTCGCTCTCTCTCTGTCTCCCTCTCTCTCTGTCTCCCTCTCTCTCTCTGTCTCCCTCTCCCTCTCTGTCTCCCTCTCTCTCTGTCTCCCTCTGTCACTCACCCCGCGTGTGTCAGCCCGGGCTGAGACAGCTTCCCGGGCACACACACAGCCGCACCCGAGTACTTCACAGGTCTTTAAAGACCATTCACTTGTTAATGAGGCTTTGTTGTATTCACCTCTTCTTAGCGCCCTGCATCTCCACTCAGAGTGGAGTGGAGATGCAGGGCGCTAAGAAGAGGTGAAATACAACAAAGCCTCATTAACAAGTGAATGGTCTTTTAAAGAATCGCCCGGCCCCCATAGAGCGCTGCTGCAACCGGCGGTGTTTGCTGACACTTAAAAAACAAAAAAAACAACAAAAAAACCACAGGTAGGATATCTGCAAGGTCCGCGGGCCGCCAAGGAAGGCTTGCCGGGCCGCTGGCGGCCCGCGGGCCGTACTATGAGTACCCGTGGTGTAGAGAGTCCAGGGGTTTTCTTATAAGTGGACAGGGGCTTGCTTTGCAATCCCAAAGTGCTCTGTTAGGGGGTAGTGTGGTCGAGCAGCCTTAGGCTTAACACAAAGGAGTGCAAGACATTTGCAAATGCAAACAATAATTAATAAATGACACACATGACTGAAGGAGATCCACACTAATTTATAAAAAATAGCAAAGTGGACACTGTGCAGTTTCTGAGTTCTGCAATGTTATCCTATTGAAGGAAGAACAAATTCTACAAACGGATATAGCACGGTGACTTACAAGACTAATTTCCAGGAGTTAAAGTGAGTAGTGGGCAAGGTCCAAGGCAGCATCAGCAGTACACCAACAGCGATATAAGGGCGGCCGGGTGCAAAACAGCGTCAGGAGACCAATAGGTTTCTATGGAGATCGGTCACTGCAAAAAGAGGCTCTGGCTGGAAGGCCAGTTGGGGTGAACCAACAGGGGGGGTTCAAGGCTTGCGATGCTCGGGACGTAGGAACACCTGGGGTACTCTTTTCTACAGCCCGGGGGCGACCGATGCAGAGGTGTCTTTAGGCGTTGGGTTTTCTTGCCAGGAGCAGAGATGGGCACTTCTGAAAAGTCGTACCCACATCAGGTGAAGCCACCTTAGGGGTGGTACTAGCCTGGGAGTGGGCATGCCTACCTGGCTAGCTAATTTCTCGCCTGTCAAGATGCCAAAGGGCTCTAGACAAAGGAGGATCGGCCCCCTCTCCTGTGAGGGGAGCCAGATTCGTATTTCAAAAGCGGGAGCTTCTTTGAAGCTCGCCTGCCTAGGAGTGCTAATCATTGGGTCATCCTGAGGGAGGGGGTGTGAACACACTCTTCCTGTGCAGGCTTTGTTTCTGACCTCCTGAGAGTAAAGGCCCTCACCCGGGAGGTCAGAAATCTGTTTCGGGTGGCAGACTGGCAGAGACCAGTCAGCCAACACACCAGAGGCTGGTAGGTTTTCAGGGGCACCGCTAATGTACCCTCTGGGTGCATGACACCAAACGTACCTATTTTCAGTGAAGCCATCATGTAGCTGGGGGAACTAGTTTTCACCAGTGTCCAGCACATGTTTTAAAATGTCTTCCCAGGTCGCTTGTACTGTCAGTAATGGGACTGACCAGTGCTGGGACATATCTGCCCATGCAGGTATGCCCTCACATGTAATATTCAGCACCTTGCCTTAGTGCTGTCAGGCCTGCTGTAGGGGTGACTTTTAAAAATGTTACATGCAGTGTTAGGGGACATGGCACACAGGGATGTGAGACATGCCGTGTTTTCACTTTTGTCTGCACCAAGACATGCAGCCTGCAATGGCAGCCTTGCACGTGCTTGGTGAGGGGTCCCTGAGGATAGCACAATTCGTGCTGCTGCCCTTAGGGAACACCTTTAGTACCCCCGGCTCTAGGTACCAGGGGTACCTTTTACTATAAACTTACAGTGGGCGCTAAAGGTATTTCCAACTGGGAGAATCATTGGACATATTTAGAGAAAGAACACTGGTACTCGGGACCTGGTTAGCAGGAACCCAGTACACTTCAGTCAAAGTTGCATTAATTACCAGGCAAAAAGTGGGAGGATGCAACAAGAGCCCAGTTCCTTACAGTACAGTAACCTGCACCGCCGTCCTAGATATGCAAGTCTACACCATTGGCCAATATCTAGACCTCCTCTCCCTTTGGTACCTGCTTTAAACCAGTGATGCAACTGTTTCTTACACCTGCTTTGGCTAGATCAGCTCCTGCTAGGCGTTTAAAGAAATATAAGCCTCCAGATTAGCATTGTCTCTGCCGTAGAGCAGACCCACAATTTGACTCATTGATTGAATCAGCTGCCAGAAAATATTACACAGTGGCACTGTCATCCACTTTCCGAGCTGAACAGTAAGGTAAGCTCATGGAATTAGTCGACAGGAAGATCTGTGGGACTTCAAGTTACTGCAATGAAAACAGCGAACCTTACTACCTTGCTATTCAGGTACAATATGTGCCTTTGGTATTCTTTCAAACGCTTTTCTGATAAATTGCTGAGAGAGGATAGGCAAGATGTATGTTGGTAGTAGCTGCACACCTCAGAAAACAAGATTTTCATCTACCCCAATCTTGTCAAGTGGCTAATCAAAACTTCAACTCCACAGCAATCTTGCTATATCTGTACATTGCTGCTGTCACGGCTTAGCAGTGAGACCTAGATCTTGGCGCCACTTGACTGTCTTGAAATCTGAGGCACAGTAATGGGACATGAATCTCCCTTTCTCAGGTAATACTTTCTTTGTATCTCATGCAAAGAATGAGGTGCACTGCATGAAGACTGAAATGGAAATGCTGATGGTGGTGACCCTTGAAGAGAAAAATAAATATATGAAATGCCATTATAAATCTTTTGGCAGGCAATTCTGTCCTTGGAGGGTTCAAACTTCTCTGTGGCCCAAGCAACATAAGCAGCAAAGACAGGCTTTCCACAAAGCAAGGAAGAAGTGGCCATCAGCCTTTGGCAGTGGCACGAAAATCTCCAGCGAAGTAGTGACTCCTCACCTCCCCCTTCTCTGTTAGTCCCTTTGGTGGAGGAAAGCATCACAAGTCATCTGGCAGAGTAGCATAAAAAACAGGTACTGAATATTGTTTAAAATGGCTACTCTCTAAGGTTCATATTGCCTCTTCTAGAAATTACAATAAAAAGATCCTTCCAATTCCATCAGGACAACTTCAAAAAGCAGTAAACAACTTATTTGTTTGAGAAGCAAGTTGTGGAGAAGTTACCTCATCATCAAAAAACAGAATTTATTCCTGGTTCGAAAAAGGGACCCAAACAGAGGTCAGACCAATTCTCGATTTCAAGAAAGTCGACAAATTCAAAAAGAGAACATTTAGAAGGTGGCCTTGCATCAGATTTTCCTACAATTACAATATTGAGACTCGATGTGTGCCATAGACCTTCGGGATGCCTATTTCTACCTTAAAACATTGGCAATTCCTAAGTTTGGTGATAGGCCACCAACACTTCAAGTAAAATGTTCTACCATTTGTTCTGAAGCAAGCGCCATAAGCGTCCTCCAAATGTATGTCGGCAACAGCCACACCGCAGAAAACAAAAGATTTTTATCTACTCCTATCTAGACAACTGGCTGAACAATATTGCTATTCTACAGGAAGCACCACTGTAAAACTGACTCAGACTATCCTTTGTTGTGTAGGTTTACACATCACTCATTAAATTGACTGCAAACCCAGTTCAGTCAATTTACTACCTCTGCTCGGTCTTGGACACTTAGACTGCAAGAGTGTGTCATTCGCAGGAGATTGTAAAAAAAATCCAGCTGACTTATGAGCATCTCCTAAGGACAGTGAATTGTACTGCACGGCAGAATCTCTCTATTGGGGTCAATAGATTCCTGCATCTTCCTAATTTCTAATTTCAAAATACTTCATGGGACCTCTTCAACAATCTCTGAAAGAGGAAAGGTGGCAGTTTTGTACAGTTGGGAAAACGGTCTCACTCTCTTGATCTGAGATCTAACCGTTCCCCTGGTGGTTCCAGTTAGTCGTTTTGAGGGTTCCATGCCTTCTAGATATCCCCACACAGACAGCTGTAACAGATGTCTCTATTAAAGGATAAAGCACTCACATAATCCCCTCCAGGTGCAAGGGGCGTGGCTCAAGAAAGAGATATCGTAGAGTTGAGAGTAGTCAGTCTGGCTCTACAGATGTTTTACAGCATTCAGAACAAACTTTCTTCTGGTTCAGATAGACAGTATGGCATTTATATATTATTTGAACAAACCAGGAGTGGCACAGTCTAGATTTCTGTCTCTGAAAGCTCAATGAATCTGGTAATGGCTTCTAGCGAGAAAGTAAAAAATGACATCAGTTCACCAACCAGGTGTGCAGAATGCAAAAGCAGACTCACTCAGCAGAATGTTAAAGGAAAGTCAAAGTCCTGCAAGAAGTCTTTAGTGATTGAAGTGTTCCACACTTAGACCCCTTCACAGACATGGAAAACAAAAAATACCCAGATTTCGCTTCCGGATACTGTCAGCCAAGGACTAAAGAGGACCGCCCTTTTGATATACTGATCAGGGATAGTACTGTGTCTTTCCTCTGAGACCCTTCAGTCTGTTGTAATAATAAAGTTCACCTGCAACAGAGCCAGGGTGATCCTCATAGCTCCAGAATGACTGCATCAGTGGTGGTTTTCCGCCCTCCTAAACCATCAAACCGACCACACAGCAGGAGACTTCTGTGCAGACTATTTGAATGGTCTTCACAGAAGATGGGCTTCGCCAGGCCTCTGAGTCAATGCCGTGTGGCGTTCTTCGTTAGGGCCTCTCGAATTCTTCGTACCCAATACCCCTCGAGCAATCCTTCGGTGCCCCAACATTTCTTCTTACCATCGTAGTCCCTCCACTGGATTCGTATCATCTGTTTTGTCAACACCCAGTCACGGGACTTCCCCCTATCCGGTCTCTCTCCTCGAGTCTCATGCTCGAGAACGCAAGCAGCAAAATGGAAAAGACACCTTTTCGTTACCTCCACAGTGCCATTTGTAGTACTCATGGGCAGCTCAAAAAGAAGTCTGCAACTTCTATCTGTCCCAGGAACATAACTAGGCCTCCTGCTCTGCCTGCCTCATACTGCAATCAAAAAAGGCAATTCGGAGTCATCGGGAATGTCGACTAGCTCGGTGTGCCATGGTGCAACATCATGACGATGATACCACCAACATCTTTGTGGAAGATTTAGAAGAGAAGGAAGCGGACGGAGAGGTTGTCTTCAAATACCCCACATCCTTCAGCCCAGAACTCAAATCACCTTTGGCTTCCGAAACCCTAGACCCACAGCTGATGTCGGTCTAGCGTTCAAAGAGGACTACTGTGAGTACCAGTGTACACCAAGTCACCGCCCCTCCAGGGGCCGGGCGTTGAGCCTGCACTCTGGAAAACAGCCTTCTGGGCCACCATGGCCTGCACAGATCTAAGGCTTTTCATTCTGACTCTTGCACCGAGCCAGCCGCACAAGACCGGCCGGCCTTGACGTCGACCGCGTCATCAGCGCCTTAGGTGGCTCGACATCGGCTCCGAAACAACAATCGGCTTCGAAAGCAGCTACTAAGCCGAAACAGACTTTGACGTCCAGTCACCCGTCTGCGGAAGACTCTGAGGACCAGGGGGGCTACCCATCTTACGGCATCCTCGGGAGGAGTTGGACCCTCGGTAAGGAAGGCTATTTATCCATCCTCACACAGGCAAAACAATCACAAAGCCATCTCCACAGGTTCAAGAGATCCTCCCTTGCAATAGGAAGCTCACTTTTGAAGAGCCATTGGCGTTGGAAACCCCTAAGGCCTCCAAAGAAGAAAAAACAGCCTAGACAGGGGCACCAGTCCACTGAGCCCAAGACCGCATCATCCAATTCTTTCCTCCTCTTCATCCACCTCCTCCTCCTCCCACCCCCACCCCCACAAGGGCTCTGCCTTCTTCGCCACAAGGGTCTACACACTTATTGTATGGCGAGGGAGGCCCTCCACCCTTAGATCCCTATGATGCTCCTCTCGACCAGGAACCCCAGGATGACCCTTGGGATGATTACGGGGTTGCAGACCAATTAGGTAAGTATAAAAAAGGTATACTTATGGTTTATTTATAGAACAAAGCAGGACGTGGTACAGGTAGGTAATAAATCCTTTCAAATGCAGGACTGTTCAAGGAAATGCAGTTGTTCTTGTAATGGTAATAGTTACAGGTTGATATCACTTTTCAGAATACTTGACATTACACAGTAAATACTCTGATTACTTTTTGATTACGTTACAATAGTGCTCGCTTTTCCCCATACATTAGCAGTTCTACATAGAACACTTTCTAGACCCAAAATCTCATACTATGAGTCCCTGTGGGAGGAAAAATGTTTATCGAACTCGGAGGTAAGTATTTGACTAACGAGGTTGAGGTTTCGGGGTTAGGACCAAGGTTCCCCAAGGTCCAAGTGGACACTCTAGATGCACCACCAGCGGCACTGGGGCGGCCGGGTGCAGAGTGCAGGGGCCAAATGTTAGCCAGTGGGCTAAGGGGGCCTATGGTTGGGTTCTGCTGGCAAGCAGGCCACTTGAGGGTGGGGGCAAGGCTCCTAAGGTTGCGGGTGGCACTGCAGGGGCCAACGACTGCCACAAGAACTGCTCCGCCAGCAGCACCAAGATGGCCGGGTGCAGGAGTTAAAGTGGGCGTCGCGGTCCCTGGGCTTCTCAGTGGAGGCCGTCTATTTCAGAATGCTGCAGACTCATTTGGGAGGACTTCTTGGAGGCGACCAATGACTGGGAATGCGACTGGGGATCTAGGAGGATGCTTGGACACTGTCGGTTGGGCCAACCAAGGCTGGGAAGGCGTCGAGGGCTGGGGTGTCTTTAGCGTCGATTTCCTTAGGCTGCGATCGGTCGCGGTCAGCGCAAGTCGAACAGATGCGGTCGGACTTCCTGGACTGCTTCAGTCAAGAGAGCAGTTGTCTGACCGCCTTCGGTCGCGGTCAGGGGGACCCTTCAAGTAAAGTCTGCAGGTTTAGTTTCGAAGCTCGTGAGAGGTCAGGGGTCACCGCATCCCAACTTAGGATCGCCGAGGGGACCTCTTTGGAGTATGAGGTCTCTCGGGCCGTGGCAGCCGGGTGCAGAGTGGTGCAGAATCGCTGAGTCCGGACTCTGACTGTTAGTCTTTGGTTTGAGCACATCTGGTGCTCACGGGAGACAGTCTGTTAGTTGAGTGGAGGGCAGGTCCTCCGAGCTCTGAAGGTCTGCTGCTGCGGGACACGCCGGTTTCTTCGCTGTAGGTAGATCGTGGTTGGGACAGGCCGGTAGGGCTGGGGCCAAGTCAGTTGGTGTCCTCGATTTCTTCCTGGTTCAGCATGGCTCTTCATTCCTTCTTTCTCTGAATCTGAGCAGGCAAGGTTCGGGGTCGCCCCTAAATACTAAATTTAGGGTTGTTAAAGGGGTGTGTAGGTTGGGACCAATGGGTCCCTTCCATTGGGTGGGTATACCCCCTATTATGCCACCCTCCAGTGGGGTGGGGGCATGAGCCTTTTCCTAATTGGTTGAGTCCCCTTCTTCTTCAAGATGGAGGGGACTGAGATGTGTGCTTCACCTCGCTTCCCTCACCTGAGGGGACGGGTTGGCAACGGTGGGCACATCTCTCTTCCTAACTTCGATTTCCCTCCGACTCTCTCGTCCAAGTAGGGGTTAGAACTGGTGGGAGCCAGTTGCTGGGGGCAGCAAAAGGCAGGGACATCGTCCAAGGGCGCGGGCCTTTTAAGCTACCCCTTTCTTAGGCGCAGCCCATCCTGGGGGAGGAGGCATGACACCTCCACCCAGGATGGGCTTTGTTTTTGGACCCAGAGTGTGGAGGCCTTCTACCCAGGGGTCCAGAAACCTGTCAGGTAGTGGCAATGGCGGGCAGCCATTCAGGAACCACACCAGGGCTGGTCGGTTTTCAGGGGGCATCTTGAAGATGCCCTCTGAGTGCATTTTACATTAAATCCCACACTGGCATCAGCGTGGGTTTAATGTGCTGAGAAGTTTGATATCAAACTTCCCAGGATTCAGAAAAAGCCATTATGGAGCTGTGGAGTTCGTAGTGACCAACTCCCAGACGATATACTCTTTATGGCTTTACTACACTTACAATGTCTATGAATGGACTTAGACACTGTAGGGGTACAGGACTCATGCCTCTGTACCCTCACCTTAGGACTAGTGCACCCTGTTGGAGGGGTGACTTACCTAGGCCTTAGGCAGTGGATTGCAGGCATTGCACGCAGGGGTGTGTGCCATGTTGACTCTTAACTTTTCTCTGCACCAAAACACGCAACCTGCAATGGCAGTGTGTGTGTTAAGGTACAGGACCTCTAAGGGTGGCACAATATGTGCTGCAGCCATTAGAGGCCTACCCTGGTCACAGTGCCATTGGTACCCATGGTACCTTTTACAAGGGACTTACAGGTGGCCAGACTGGGGCCAATTGGTGGTACAAAGGTAACGTTTTGGGAAATAACACAGGCCCTGGGAACCTGATTGGCAGGGACCCAGGGCACATCAAGTCAAAATGCATCAGAAATCTGGCAAAAAGCAGGGGGGGGTTACTGCAACAGAAACCCACTTTGCCACAGTTACTATAACTTGTGCCCTAAAGTGACTATACCTCATCCGCCATGCAATGTTGTCATGAATGATGTTATGTCAGATGTTGCAGTGATGTTATTAATGTTCTAGATTAGAACATGTCATGAGTGATGTAATATGAGAGATAATTAGCACTGCATGGCTACCACCATATCTTTGTCTGTGGAGTCCCTAGATATATATATATATATATATATGTATATATATATATATATATATATATATACACTGAAAAAACCATAGGTTTTAGGGACAGTTATAGTTAGTTGGACATTGCACTCGTACAAAACCCGTGAAATTCCCCGTTATACGTAGTTCAGCTAACTATAACTCGTGCCCCCGCAATGCACTGCTGATGACGTCACATATTACATCACTCATGACATCATCTAGTGACTGTGTGTTTCTGTAAAGTTTAAATATGTTTAATATATATAGGGAAAGGCGTATTGAAGAATGAGTGGGTGTATAAGTGTCTGAATGGATGATTTAGTAGGTGCGTGACTGACTCTATGTGAGTGATTAAACGTATCTTACTGAATGCATGGGTTAGTGACTAAACTGTGTGAATCTCTGTATCAGTCTGTCTGTTGGTGTAAGTGACTGTATGGGTTTGTGAATAACTACATAAGTGTCTATATGAGTTATTGATTGGTTGTGTGAGTATCTGTATGGGTGCCTGAGTGTTTGTGTGGGTGGGATGTGTATGACTCTGTGCATAGATGTGTGAGTGGGTAATTCACTGAGTGCATGGTTTCAAGAGTGCATCTGTGATGGACTGTACGGGTGTGTGTATGGGTGTGTTAGTGAGTGAATGTATATCTCAGTGGTACATGTGGGAGTAACTACATATGTGAAAGGCAGTATATATGTGTGTTGGAGTATATAAATGGCTATAAGTGAGAGTGTGTGATTGTGAGTGGCTGTATGGATGAGTGTGTACTTGTATCAGTGATTGTATAAGAGCGTAAGAATGTGCTAGTATTTGTACGAGTAAGTGAGCTGGTGTGTGTATAACTGTATAGGTGAGTAAATGGCAGTGTGATTAATTATTTGCATGACTGACTAGGTGTGTGAGTACCTCTATGGATGAGTGGCGGTGTGTGTGTGTGTGTCTATATAGGTGTATGAGTGCATATGATAGTCCCGTACTGAGTGACCGTAAGTATGAGTGACTGTACGAGTGAGTGGATGTGTGTGTGTAGACCTAAGAATCAGTCAGTGGGTATGTAGTTATTGGTGTTGGAGTGTCTATGGTTTTGAGAATAGCAGTCTGTAATTTAGAGTGGGTGTATCAAAGGTTATATTAGGGTGTGAGAAGATGCATCAAATTATCACATGGATGATGTCATCAGTGATGTCATCAGTGATGTCATTTGAGATGTCATCAGTGATGTCATCAGTGATGTCACTGACCATGTCATGAGTGATGTAATATGTGACGTCATCAGCAGTGCATTGCGGGGCACGAGTTATAGTTAGCTGAACTAACTATAACGGGGAATTTCACGGGTTTTGTACAAGTGCAATGTCCAACTAACTATAACTGTCACTAAAACCTATGGTTTTTTCAGTGAATTTGTAAGGTTTTTTAAATGCTAATTTCTAACTATAACGTGTCTGAAACCTATGGTTTTTTCAGTGAATTTCAAAGGTTTTTTAAATGCTAATTTCTAACTATGCCTACAGAGGTAGGACATGTGAAGAAAGAAGAAAAAACGCACAGAAAGAAGCGAAAGAAATGCAGAAAGAAGCAACAGAAGTCCACAAAGACGAAGAAAAGTGCAGGAAGAAGCAAAAGATGTGCAGAAAGAACCAACAGAGGAGCAGAAAGAGGCCTTGTTGCAAAATCATCCTGTGCCCACAACTTTTTCAGACGGGTACTGGTGGTAACTGACTCTGACTAACCAGAGCCAGTGCTATGCTAAAAGACACTTCGAATACAGTGAAAACACCTACATACACTAGAGAACACTATGCGTTGGGGTACCCCTGTGATTAGCATGACCTCCTCTGTAAGTCCCTAGTACATAATAGGGTAGGGGGATTAAAACTACCTCTTAAAACGCGCTACAGGGCGCGTTTGCACAGTGGTGAAGGGAGGGGGGGCCTGAGGTGACGTGTGCAAACGCTCCCCGTGGTGCGTTTTAAGTTGCGGGATTAAGTCCCCTTGAATCCTGAGGGTCCCTGGGGCCCAACTAGCCCCCAGGTACCTACAGTTAGGACCACAGAGCTGAGTTGCAGAGAGGCGTTCCGAGGCCACGCACCTTTTTCACCTCTCTGCAACGCAACTCTGTTGTGCTTACTGAAGGTACCTGGTGGGCTAGTTGGCCCCCAGGGTCCCTCAGGATTCAAGGGGAATTAATTCCCCAACTTAAAACGCACCACAGGGCGTGTTTGCGCACATGTCACCTGAGGCCCCGCCCCTCCCTTCACCACTGTGCAAACGCGCCCGTGGCGCTTTTTATGTTGGGGGATTAGGTCACCTTGAATCCTGAGGGTCCCTGGGGCCCAACTAGCCCACCAGGTACTTCCAGTAAGCACCACAGGCCTGCGTTGCAACGCCTGTAACAAATTGTGCAGTTGTGTTTAGGTAGTGAAGGGGGTCGTGCTGGGGGTAGTGGTTTAGGGTTTAGGGTAGTGCAGTGGTGTTTGTGTAGTGGGTCATGCTGGGGGTAGATTTAGGGTTTAGGGTAGTGCAGTGGTGTTTGGGTAGTGTAGGGAGTCGTGCTGGGGGAGTGTTTTAGGGTTTAGGGTAGTGCAGTGGTGTTTGGGTAGTGTAGGGGGTCGTGCTGGGGGTAGTGTTTTAGGGATCTGAAAGAGACACGTTAGTGACAGATTCCTTACCTTCGAATATCCCCAGGCGTCAGGCTGGATCCGGAAAGTTTTTGCGTAGCAGTACCCTTGCGCGTCGGTAGGCGGCGTCGTGCGGCTCCGCGTCCGTCGTCGGCGTCGTGATCGCCGGGATGACATCGCGGGCAGTACTTAGACGCCGCCCCTGCGCGCTGACGTCAGTTCTTCTTTTTCCGCGCCAGTAAGCGCAGATCCGGGAAGAGCAGTGCCCTAGTCAATTTTTGACTAAATTTTTGGTGATTTTTTCACTGTTTCTTTTTGAGTCTTCTCGACTCCTAGGTGTCGGTAGGGATGCCCGGCTTCAAGCCATGCGACGTCTGTGGTCGAATGATGTCGATCACAGACCCGCATCTAGAGTGTCTCTACTGTCTCGGCCGAGACCACGACACAAAGTCGTGCCCTGACTGCCGGGCCTTACACCCGAAGGCTTTGCGAGAGCGGTCTCGAAAGCTCCTCGAGGTCCGGCAGTCGGCTCCACGCCGCACCAAGCCCCGGTCCCGTGAGAGGTCGAGGGGCCGGTCGCGGAGCCCCCGCCGGTCGTCTGAGTCCAAGTCTTCGCACTCCTCGGGTAAGTCGAAGCACAAGAAGTCTAAGAAGCACCATCGCTCTAAGACTTCGCCTCACCGGTCTCGCGACTCGGCTGAGGCCCCTGTCGGCACCGTCCCCGCGGCTCCGGATGTGCCTGTGGCGCCGCCCCCGCATTACCCGTCCTTCCCGGGTTCGGGGGCGACTCCGGCCGAAATACAGGAATTCCTGTCGGCCATGGCCCACCTCTTCGGGACTCAAGGTCCCTCCGGTGCGCCTTCGGGCCCCGCGAGCCCTGATGGGGTTGCTCCGGCGTCGCCGACGACTCCGGTCCCGGCGTCGCCTGTCCCGCCAGCCTTGATCCCGGCCTCGGCTCCGGCCTCGATCCCGGCTCCGGTGGTACCGCAACCCCGATCGACGCCGGTTGACCTAACCACACCGGCGCCGATGTCCCTGGTGCCGTTCCCAACGCCGCCCGGGGCTCCGGGCGGCGTCCCCCGGTTCTCTCCGGTTCCGGACATGGAGCCGGACCGACGTCGCTCGACGCCGGCCCCGGCGCCGATGAGACTTTGGGTCCCAGATGTCCCTCCTCCATATTTTGAGCCAGAGGAGGACCAGGAGAGCTGGGAGGGGTCGGAAGACCCTCTCACACAGCAGTGTGAGTATGATCAGGACTGGGCAGAGGAACTTGGGGATGCCAGTGGTCTAGACACTTCCCCTGACACTGGCATGCTGTCTCCTCCCGTGGCTACGGAGGAGGGAGCAAATTTCGCAACGGTGTTGCGTAGAGCAGCTGGAGCCTTGCACCTCCAATTGCCTACTGTGGCTGTCGGGACTAATCTCCTGACGGAAGTGCTTCAGCCGGCAGCGTCCTCCTCGGAGCCATTGCTGCCGTTTAATGATGCACTGTCTGACGTTCTTTTGGGCACCTGGTCCAAGCCCACCACAGGGGCTCCTGTGGATAGGAACGTGGCCCGACGCCATCGCCCTGCTCCGGGCGACCCCTTGTTTCTCTCTCAACATCCCACCCCCGAGAGCTTGGTTGTCCAAGCCCCTGCCTCCCAAGCCGCCTTCCCTACCGCCCCTCCGGATAGGGAATCCAAACGCCTGGACCAATTTGGGAAGAAGGCCTTTTCTTCCTCCAGTGCTGGCTTGCGGTCCGTCAACACCGCTTGCCTTTTGGGCCGATATACCCACTCCCTGTGGGATTCGGTGGCGGCTGTTTTGCCCCAGTGTTCTGAGGAGGTCCAGACACTGCTTACCCGCACCATTGCGGAAGGTAGGGATGCGGCAAAGTACACCATACGTTGTGGCCTTGATACCGCCGACTCGCTGGGCAGATCGCTTGCAACGACTGTGGCGCTGCGTCGCCACGCCTGGCTGAGAACAACTGGTTTCTCGGGTGATGTCCAGAATACACTCATGGACATGCCCTTTGATGGAGTCGGTCTTTTTGGTTCCAAAGCAGACCATGCGCTGGAGCGTTTTAAGGACTCACGGGCTACTGCCAAGTCCCTGGGCCTTTCTATTGTGCGCCCTCCGCTAACCTCTGCTTTTCGCCCCTTTTGTGGCCACGGAAGGGGCGCCCAGTCACGTCCGCTGCCCAGCCACCGGCCCGCGCAGCAAGCGTCTTCGCGTGGCCGAGGACGTGGCTACCGCTGTGGCGGTTCGGGCAACCAGCGTGCGGGTCAGGCCACCAACTCCGCTGCGGCCTCAAAGCCCTCCTAGTCCCTTTTTTCAGGTGCACAGCACGCCAGTAGGGGGCAGGGTCCGCCATCACCTTCACCACTGGCGTGCCATCACCTCGGACAGGTGGGTCTTGGACATTGTCCGAAGGGGCTACTCCCTCCCCTTTGAGACCACCCCCCCAGCCATGCCACCTCAATTCCACCGCATGTCAGGGGATCACTTGGTGCTTCTGCAGAAGGAAGTCACGGCCCTCTTGGCCAAGAGGGCCATCGAGCATGTTCCGACCCCAGAAGTAGGACGTGGTTGCTACTCCCACTACTTTCTGGTGCCCAAAAAGGACAAGGAGGACATGCGTCCTATCTTGGACCTCCGGAACGTCAATCGCTTCCTCCGGAAGGAGAAGTTCAAGATGCTCACCCTAGCTCAGGTTTTGACTTCCTCGACCCTGGAGACTGGTTGGTAGCGTTGGACTTGCAAGACGCTTATTTTCACATCCCCGTCCTGCCGGCCCACCGGCGTTACCTTCGGTTCACGGTAGGCCTCGAGCATTTTCAGTTCACCGTGCTCCCCTTTGGCCTTACAAGTGCCGCTCGGGTGTTCACGAAAGTGATGGCGGTGGTCGCAGCTCATCTGCGCCGGGCAGGGGTTCCAGTCTTCCCCTACCTCGACGACTGGCTGCTGAAGGCGGGCTCGTCCCAGGCAGTCGTCTCCCACCTCCAGACTACGGCCGAACTCCTGCACTCGCTGGGGTTCTCCATCAATGTGCCGAAGTCGCATCTGATTCCTTCTCCACAGCTCCTTTTCATCGGAGCAGTTCTGGACACGACGCAGTTTCGGGCCTATCCTCCCGAACGGCGAGTCCGGGATATTCAGGCTATGATTCCGATCTTTCAGCCTTTATCCTGGGTTTCGGTACGGATGACCCTGAGGCTGCTGGGCCTCATGGCCTCCTGCATCCTGCTGGTCGATCATGCCAGATGGCATATGCGGGCTCTGCAGTGGGACCTGAAGTTCCAGTGGGCGCAGCACCAGGGCAACCTGTCCGATCACGTCCAGATCTCGGAGGGGACTGCAAAACAGTTGCAGTGGTGGCTCTCGAACCGGCAATGGGTCATGGGCAGATCCCTCTCCCTTCCCCAGCCAGAGCACACAGTTGTGACGGACGCGTCCCTTCTGGGATGGGGCGGTCACATGGGAGAGGCGGAGATCAGAGGCCTCTGGTCTCCGGGCGGAGTCCCGGCTCCATATCAACCTTCTGGAGCTCCGGGCGATCCGACTTGCACTCAAGGCATTCCTTCCCTCTGTCAAAGGGAAGGTAGTGCAGGTGTTCACAGACAACACCACCGCCATGTGGTACTGCAACAAACAGGGCGGGGTGGGGTCGTGGACCCTTTGTCAGGATGCTCTGCGCCTCTGGACATGGCTGGAACATCAGGGCATGTTCCTGATGGTTCAACACCTGGCAGGTTCCCTGAACGCCAGACCGGACGAACTCAGCCGCAGGTGCATGATGGATCACGAATGGCGTCTTCACTCGGAAGTGGCGCAAGGACTCTTTCTGCAGTGGGGAGAGCCTTGGTTAGATCTATTCGCCACCGAAGAGAACACGCAATGTCATCAGTTCTGCGCGTTGGAATTTCCAAGGCGGCACTCGCTCGGCGACGCTTTTCGTCGCGAGTGGAGTTGCGGTCTGTTGTACGCCTTTCCGCCTATACCACTTCTACCCAGAGTGTTGAAGAAGATTCGGCGCGACAAGGCCCAAGTCATCCTTGTGGCTCCGGACTGGGCTCGAAGAGTTTGGTATCCCGAACTACTCAGTATGAGCGTCGATCCCCCGATCCGTCTGCCTCTTCAGGAGGATCTTCTGTCGCAGCAGCAGGGGACGGTCCTCCACCCGAACCTGTCCAGCCTCCACCTGCTTGCGTGGAGATTGAGCGGCGGCAGTTGATTCCTTTCGACTTGCCTCCCGAAGTTTGTGATGTGATTCTGGCAGCCAGTCGTCCCTCCACTAAGGTGGTATACGCCTGCAGGTGGAACAAGTTTGTGGCATGGTGCACAGCAAAGGCTGTGAACCTTCTCTCTGCCCCTCTTTCTGAGGTTCTTCTGTTCCTTCTTTCCCTGGCCCAACAGGGTTCTGCCCTGGGTACCATCAAGGGCTATCTTTGTGCCATCTCGGCCTTCCTCAGGCTTCCTGATCAGCCCTTCCTTTTCAAGTCCCCTGTTGTTAACAGATTCCTAAAAGGCATTACACACCTCTTCCCTCCTGTTCAGTTTGTGATGCCTCAGTGGGACTTGAACTTGGTTCTTACCTTTCTTATGTGCGCTCCCTTTGAGCCTCTACATAACTGTCCTCTTCGTCTTCTGACTCTGAAGACAGCCTTTCTGGTGGCCATCACCTCAGCTCGGCGGGTGAGTGAGCTCCAGGCTCTATCATGCAAACCTCCCTTTCTGTCTGTCCATCCAGACAATGTTGTTCTTAGGACGCATCCGTCCTTCTTGCCAAAGGTGGTTACTGCCTTCCACATTGGGCAGACCATCACTTTGCCCATCTTCTTTCCGCCTCCGCATCCTTCCAGAGAGGAAGAGAGGCTCCACCGTCTGGACCCAAAACGTGCACTTTCCTTTTATATCAACCGCACACAACACTTCCGGGTGGATGACCAGCTCTTTGTTGGCTACGTGGGCGCCAAAAAAGGTCGGGCGGTGCACAAGAGAACCATCTCCCGCTGGGTAACCTTGTGTATCAAAGCCTGCTATTCTTTGGCTAAGAAGGAGCCTCCTGTTGGGCTGCGTGCCCATTCCACCAGGGCAACGGCTGCTACCACGGCCTTAAGGCCTCGGTGTTCCGCTGCAGGATATATGTCAGGCAGCTACGTGGGCCTCGCTGCACACGTTTACCAAGCATTACTGCCTTGACAGCCAGGTCCGGAGGGACGGCTTCTTTGGCCGTTCTGTCCTCCGAGACTTCCTTGTCTGATCTTTGTTCGCAGACCCACCACCGGGGTTGGTATTGCTGGGGTATCTATTCTAAGGTAAGGAATCTGTCACTAACGTGTCTTTCAGATGCACAAGTTACTAACTTGTGTAACGATATATCTGTAAGAGACAGTAGTTAGTGACAGATTCCTTACCGCCCCACCCATCCTCCCCGTTCTGCGAACTGATTTCTAGGGTTAAGGACATCCCTTTCAGGGCCCTAGTATTTTTCAGACACCTAGGTCAGCTTCTTGCATGGCTCTGCGTTCCTGGCGCGAAAAGTCATGTACAGAACTGACGACGGACGCGGAGCCGCACGACGCCGCCTACCGACGCGCAAGGGTACTGCTACGCAAAAACTTTCCGGATCCAGCCTGACGCCTGGGGATATTCTAAGGCAAGGAATCTGTCACCAACTACTGTCTCTTACAGATATATCGTTACACAAGTTAGTAACTTGTGCTTTAGGGTAGTGCAGTGGTGTTTGGGTAGTGTAGGGGGTCGTGCTGGGGGTAGTGGTTTAGGGTTTAGGGTAGTGCAGTGGTGTTTGGGTAGTGTAGGGGGTACTGCTGGGGGTAGTGTTTTAGGGTTTAGGGTAGTGCAGTGGTGTTTGGGTAGTGTAGGGGGTACTGCTGGGGGTAGTGTTTTAGGGTTTAGGGTAGTGCAGTGGTGTTTGGGTAGTGTAGGGGTTCGTGCTGGGGGTAGTTTTTTAGGGTTTAGGGTAGTGCAGTTGTGTTTGGGTAGTGTAGGGGGTCCTGCTGGGGGTAGTGTTTTAGGGTTTAGGGTAGTGCAGTGGTGTTTGTGTAGTGTAGGTCGTGTTTTAGGGTTTATGGTAGTGCAGTGGTCTTTGGGTAGTGTAGGGGGTCGTGCGGGGGTAGTGTTTTAGGGTTTAGGATAGTGCATTGGTGTTTGGGTAGTGTAGGGGGTCGTGCTGGGGGTAGTGTTTTAGGGTTTAGGGCAGTGCAGTGGTGTTCGGGCAGTGTAGGGGGTCGTGCTGGGGGCGGTGTTTTAGGGTTTAGGGCAGTGCAGTGGTGTTCGGGCAGTGTAGGGGGTCGTGCACGGGGTGGTGTTTCAGGGTTTAGGGCAGTGGTGTTCGGGCAGTGTAGTGGGTCATGCTGGGGGTGGTGTTTCAGGGTTTGAGGCAGTGCAGTGGTGTTCGGGCAGTAAAGGGGGTCGTGCTGGGGGTGGTGTTTCAGGGTTTTGGGCAGTGCAGTGGTGTTCGGGCAGTGTAGGGGGTCGTGCAGGTTTGTGGTGTTTCAGGGTTTAGGGCAGTGCAGTGGTGTTCGGGCAGTGTAGGGGTCGTGCTGGGGGTGGTGTTTCAGGGTTTAGGGCAGTGCAGTGGTGTTCGGGCAGTGTAGGGGGTCGTGCTGGGGCTGGTGTTTCAGGGTTTAGGGCAGTGGTGTTCGGGCAGTGTAGGGGGTCGTGCTGGGGCTGGTGTTTCAGGGTTTAGGGCATTCAGTGGTGTTCGGGCAGTGTAGGGGGTCGTGCTGGGGCTGGTGTTTCAGGGTTTAGGGCATTCAGTGGTGTTCGGGCAGTGTAGGGGGTCGTGCTGGGGCTGGTGTTTCAGGGTTTAGGGCAGTGCAGTGGTGTTCGGGCAGTGTAGGGGGTCGTGCTGGGGCTGGTGTTTCAGGGTTTAGGGCATTCAGTGGTGTTCGGGCAGTGTAGGGGGTCGTGCTGGGGCTGGTGTTTCAGGGTTTAGGGCAGTGCAGTGGTGTTCGGGCAGTGTAGGGGGTCGTGCTGGGGGTGGTGTTTCAGGGTTTAGGGCAGTGCAGTGGTGTTCGGGCAGTGTAGGGGGTGGTGCAGGGGGTGGTGTTTCAGGGTCTAGGGCAGTGCAGTGGTGTTCGGGCAGTGTAGGGGGTCGTGCTGGGGCTGGTGTTTCAGGGTTTAGGGCATTCAGTGGTGTTCGGGCAGTGTAGGGGGTCGTGCTGGGGCTGGTGTTTCAGGGTTTAGGGCAGTGCAGTGGTGTTCAGGCAGTGTAGGTGGTCGTGCTGGGGCTGGTGTTTCAGGGTTTAGGGCAGTGCAGTGGTGTTCGGGCAGTGTAGGGGGTCATGCTGGGGCTGGTGTTTCAGGGTTTAGGGCAGTGCAGTGTTCGGGCAGTGTAGGGGTCTTGCTGGGGCTAGTGTTTCAGGGTTTAGGGCAGAGCAATGGTGTTCAGGCAGTGTAGGGGATTGTGCTGGACGTTGTGTTTCAGGGTTTAGGGCAGTGCAGTGGTGTTCGGGCAGTGTAGGGGGTCTTGCTGGGTGTGGTGTTTTAGGGTTTAGGGCAGTGGTGTTCAGGCAGTGTAGGGGGTCTTGCTGGGGGTGATGTTTCAGGGTTTAGGGCAGTGCAGTGGTGTTCGGGCAGTGTAGGGGGTCTTGCTGGGGGTAGTGTTTCAGGGTTTAGGGCAGTGCAGTGGTGTTCGGGCAGTGTAGGGGGTCGTGCTGGGGGTGGTGTTTCAGGGTTTAGGGCAGTGGGGTTCGGGCAGTGTAGGGTGTCGTGCTGGGGGGATGTGTTTCAGGGTTTAGGGCAGGGCAGTGGTGTTCGGGCAGTGTAGGGTGTCGTGCAGGGGGTGGTGTTTCAGGGTTTAGGGCAGTGCAGTGGTCGGCCAGTGTAGGTGGTGTTGCTGGGGGTGGTGTTTCAGGGTTTAGTGCAGTGGTGTTCGGGCAGTGTAGGTGGTCGTGAAGGGGGTGGTGTTTCAGGGTTTAGGGCAGTGCAGTGGTGTTCGGGCAGTGTAGGGGGTCGTGCGGGGGCTGGTGTTTCAGGGTTTAGGGCAGTGCAGTGGTGTTTGGGCAGTGTAGGGGGTCGTGCTGGGGGTAGTGTTAGGGTTTTGGGTAGTGCAGTGGTGCTTGTGTAGTGTAGGGGGTCGTGCTGGGGGTAGTGTTTTAGGGTTTAGGGTAGTGCAGTGGTGTGTGTGTAGTGTAGGGGGTCATGTTTTAGGGTAGTGCAGTGGTGTTTGGGTAGTGTAGGGGGTCGTGCTGGGGGTAGTGTTTTAGGATTTAGGTTAGTGCAGTGGTGTTTGGGGTAGTGTAGGGGTCGTGCTGGGGGTAGTGTTTTAGGGTTTAGGGTAGTGCAGTGGTGTTTTGTGTAGTGTAGGGGGTCATGCTGGGGGTAGTATTTTAGGGTTTAGGGTAGTGCAGTGGTGCTTGTGTAGTGTAGGGGGTCGTGCTGGGGGTAGTGTTTTAGGGTGTAGTGCAGTGGTGTTTTTGTAGTGTAGGGGGTCATGTTTTAAGATGCAACGCTCCAATACCTGACCAGTCTGCACTACATAAAACTGCAAAAAAACTAAAAATAAAAAGTGTTTTGCACACTTTTGTCATTGGGCTATATGTGGGCTACATCTGGGTAATATTTGTGCTACATTTGGGCTCTTTTTTCTCTGGTGGCCATCTTGGAAGACTTCTTTGTTATGAAGTTTCCTAATTTCCTCATTTACTGCAGT
This sequence comes from Calotriton arnoldi, assembly GCA_963921515.1. Classification (NCBI taxonomy): domain Eukaryota; kingdom Metazoa; phylum Chordata; class Amphibia; order Caudata; family Salamandridae; genus Calotriton; species Calotriton arnoldi. Next base: position 3,235,777 of record CAWUFW010000005.1, on the reverse strand, counting down.
CTCCTCAGTAGGAAATGCTTTCAGTTTTTTACTTTGATTCCATCAAGAAGGCATTCAGATGTGTCTCTCACATTTGCCATAAATTCAGAATGTTAGCACTCTAGTTGCTCATTAGATCACTGTAGTAAAGCTACTGCTCACCAGGGAGTTAACTGGAAGTCTGCTGCTGGTATTGAAAGTGATTGTTTCAGTCTGCATGTCAGAATTTTCTAATGAAATAGAAGAGGATTTGAGATCTCACTTAAAACATGCCCTAATTTTTCTTTCTGCAGCACTAACCATAATTTCTATTTGAAAAAGAACCCCCTCATTTTGTTCCTTTTTAAATTAAATGTTTTAAGTGTTACCAGTTTATTCCAATCAAGATGGCTCCAGGTGTGCCATACTTTTGTCATAAGTAAGGCTGTTAGCGCTCTAGTTGTTCTTTAGAACACTCTGGGAAGCTGCAGTAGAACACAAAGGCATCAACTGGCAGGCTGCTCCTGTTGAAATATAACAGGAAGATATTTGAGATCACACTTGAAACATGTCCTAATTTTTCTTTCTACAGCACTAACCATAATTTCTATGACAAAATGAACCCCATCATTTTGTTCCTTTTTAAATTAAATGTTTTAAGTGTTACCAGTTTATTCCAATCAAGATGGCTTCAGGTGTGCCATACTTTTGTCATAAGGAAGGCTGTTAGCACTCTAGTTGTTCTTTAGAACACTCTGGGAAGCTGCAGTAGAACACAAAGGAATCAACTGACAGTCTCTGCCCTTGTTGGATGTACATGTTTTACTGAGAATGTCAGACTTCATTCTCACATGACTGAGAAAGATAATGTGAATTTACAGAAAATATGCTCATTTTAGCTTCTGGAGCACCTTCCAAAACTGTATGGGACAAGCATGTGAAAATAGTTTTCTCTCAAACATGATTCATGATATCCCAGCAGAAGGTTATTCACAGGGTAAAATCACCTTAGAACACACCACAATTCCTGAAATTAGTATGGTACCATCAACAAATGAATTCTAATGTAACTAAAGTCTGTTATCACCCTTTATAGTTCTCCTTTTGGTAACCCTCAAAATCTTTGATTCACTACAATGCATTTCAATGGGGTACTATCATGTATATTGGTCCCAAGATGGCTGCCAGCAATTCCAGGATTAAATGCTGACAGCCAATCAGATCTCACAATGACATGTGTGGTTAGGCTCCGCCCAGATATATGATATTTTACTTTTGATTTTCTCAGGAACTACTGAACGGATTTACACCATTTAACCAAAAGGCACGACACTGAACCAAGGGCTACCTTTTGCCAAAGTTGGTGTAATTCCGTTCAGCAGTTCAGGCTATAGCTGCGATGAAAGGTTCCTATGGAAAATTGCATGGGGAAAACACGTTTTGGGACCCCCTTTTTCTCGGCCCCCACTTGACAAATCACCCCGAGACTTTCAGGATAGGAGCGGACCGGAGCGCCCCACGAGTTTTGAAAATTTCGAGAAGATTCGTCAACCGGCGCAAAAGTTATTTCAAATAGAATGTTGCGGATTTCCTATGGAAAATAGGTCCTAACTATAACTATCTACTGGCGACCGCCAGTAGATTATATATATATATATCAAGGCTCGTAGGGGTGTCCACACTTCAAGCAGCACTCGAACGCGTTTAAGCTTTACCCCTTTAAAAGCTTTATTGGTATGCAGACAGCTTTCCTCAATATCTTCTCAGGCACACGACCAAAGCCTTACGCGTTTCGTTAAAACTTCCTCAGAGGCATATCGGTCGAAAGAAGCATTGCGGGCCACACTATCAGCGTATGATTTGGTTCAAATGAGGAGGTGTCTGCATACCAATAAAGCTTTTAAAGGGGTAAAGCTTAAACGCGTTCGAGTGCTGCTTGAAGTGTGGACACCCCTACGAGCCTTGATATATATATATATATATATATATATATATATATATATATATGTATATGTAGTTATAGTTAGGACCTATTTTTCATAGGAAAAGCATTTTTTGTTTTCCCAAGAACTTTAGCGTCGTTTGACGAATCTTCGCGAAATTTTCAAAACTAGTGGGGCGCTCCGGTGAGCTCCGGTCTTGAAAGTTTCGGGGTGATTCGCCAAGCGGGGGCCGAGAAAAGGGGGGTCCCAAAACGTGTTTTCTCCATGTTAATTTCCATAGGAAACTTTAGACACGGCTACAGCCCGAACTGCTGAACGGAATTACACCAAATTTGGCAAAAAGGTAGCCCTTGGTTCAGAAAGAGTCCTTTTTAGGTCTCGCCCTGAAAGCCAGCGCTGGCTCTGGGCGAGACATTTTGTAGTGGGCTTGCAGAAATGCGACCACAACTTTTGGTTGGCCTAGAGCATGCGAGTACGCGCACAGTAACGCGCATTCCTCGCATGCTCCAGGCGCCATATGTCTTTCCTCTCACTTGCTCCTCCCGCTTCCCCACCACAGAGCGCTTCTCGGGGCCGCGCGACCGTGTCACTTTCACGGTCGCGCGTCACTTGCTCTCCCGCTCCTCCCCCTCCTCCCCCTCCCCCACCACAGAGCGTGTCTCGCGCGGCCAATGCTTGTCTGTAATTGCTTTTGTCCTGCCTGACACGCTCTTCGGCAAAGCGCTTCTCTCTCGCGCCGGGGCTCAAACCAGGTTTCCCACTTCTAAATCTCTGGCCGCAACGCCACATCCTCTAAACTCACGTCGCTTTGGTTTCCAGATGCAGATCTCCCTGGAAGTTTGAAGATTTCCAGATACCTGCCATCGGCGCTCTTTGTTGTCCTGGCTTTGATCTCGTGATGTGTGTAAGACTCTGACAGTGATCTGTGTCCTGGAGCCTAATGTGTTCATGTGCTTGACGTCCAGCTCTGTTCCCGTACACCCGGTGTCACAGCTGCACCGGGCAGGGCTGGGCTAGAACCCGCCAAAAGTGGCGCAGTCCGAGGGGGATGGTAAATGCTCTGTTCAGCAACAGCATGGATGGGCTTTCTTGTATAGCGCACGACGCTCAACTCCAGCGCTTCAGTTCGCGCAAAGCTGTTGACAGAAAAGCGAAATCAAGGACATGAAGTGATTTACCAGGGATCACACATTTTGATCGAGTGGGGTAGCCAGGATTGTAAAACACCGGTCTTGATCATAGTCACTAGCCCACTCTTCTCAAAAGAGACTGGAGACCTACTCGACAACCAGTCAGACATCAGAGGGGTCAGCATTCACTGTTCTCTGTTGGCGACTTCAGTGGCATTTGTGAAACGGGCAGGCATTCCTAGCCCAGAGCTCGAAACCCAAGTCTCCACTCAGCAGCATAGCTCAGTTGGTTCAGAGCCTACTGCAGAGGGGCATGTGTAACTGGTGCGTCACGGGTTAGATTTCTCACAGGACTGGCTCAGTCTTTTATCCTTCTGAGGATGAAAAAAACAGTATGATTTTATTTGCTAATGAAAGATGTTAATTGTAGAGCCAAGAGGCTAATAATAATGATGATAACAACAATGAATGAATGAATGAATCAAAGTGATTTATTAAGCGCAGCTCCTGGCCGGCGGCGTTTTGGCGCTATAGAAACGGGTACAGCTACAGGAGAGATGGTCCTTGCAGATACTCAAATATCTCCTAATCCTGAGAGAAAAGCCAAGTTTTCAAGGCCTTTCTAAAAAGAAATAACGAAGGAGCAACTTTTTTTTTTCTCGGAGTTTTATATAGCGCGAACTTGACCCAAATCGGGTATCAGAGCGCTTTACATAGCACATGAGGACACATTCAGTTTTGTTAGGTAGGGGAGATTAAGTGATTTGCCCAGAATCACAGGATGTTCAGCGTCATTGCCGAGACTCGAACCCAGTTCCCCAGATTCCAGGTAATCTGATCACGTGTTTAACATAACCCCGCTACATTTTGAATGCATGAGTGAATCAACTAACTAACACCTACAAATAAATAAGTGCATGAAAGAATGACACAGGTTAAACAAATCACAGTGTGCTTCACGCACCCAGTTACCGCCTCAGGGCGCTTTGTTGATCATGGTTAGAGCAGCGGAGGGACCGATTTAGAATTTGGGCACTTTAGTGAAAGATGCTTTTTCAGGAACCCTTTTGAATGGCGTTAAAGGCCGCTTTTCAGAAAAGAGTATTCAGTTGGATCAAAGTACACAATTCGAAATTGTCCAACTCTGCTGTGTACAAAAGTTTATTGATGTGTTTTTGCGTGCTCTTTCATGTGCACCATGCGCAAAATTAAAACAGTCTTAGAAATACAGGAGACGTTTTATTTTGTGGCGCAGAGGCACTGTGAACTTACAGCGTCATCAATGCTGCCGACACACAACATATTTACAGGTTTTTTAGGTCAAGCTTGTGCTCATAAGTATGTCTCCCTATCTAACTTTTTGTGTGTGCGTTTATGTATAATTGTCTCTCTTCGAAAGGGTTTGTTTTCAGGTATCTGTGTTAACCTCCGTAGATGTGTGTGTTCGTGTTTTTGTTTAGGCTGTGATATGTGACTGTAAGTGTGTTTGAGGTCTTGTGTTTATCAACCGATCTCCATAACTAGTCTGTTTCAGTTGTGGTGAGTTGATGTAATTTTGCCTTCTCCTGCCACATGATTTACTTAGCCGTGACATATAATTCCAGTGGCCCTGGTCTTAGCCTTTGTACGTTATTGTGTGAATATGGAAGTATACTTCAATGTGTCTATTGTAGTGTCTATCTTTCTATTCTGGGCAAATCACTTAATCTCCCTTGCCTACCAAAAATAAATGTGCACTTGTGCAATGTAACTGGTGCTCACGTAAAGCACTCCAATACCTTTGGGTCAGAGTTTGTGCTATAGAAAAATGCAAAAAAAGAGAGGCAATAAACAAGCACAAAACCATTTTCGCCCAATTTCGGAAGGGTTTTGCAATTGTGAACATACCTATTTGCGCTTCTGAGTTTCACTTATACATACATGCAAGGAGATTTAACAATGAGCTGAACACCCCAACCCCCCCCCCCACCCACCCCCCACAGGGAGTACCATGGAAGACCAAAAATACGTTTTCCCACCATATTAGAAAGGTTACTGGTCTTAGTTGTAATATTAGAAAAAATAATACTTTTAATTCCACTTCTTCTCAATAAGCATTGCTAGAACAAGAAAACTAGAAGACATTTTTAATGTTAATTCTTTTTTTAATACGGTCGTTCAGTTCTATATAATGTCTTATTGGTTACATATAAGGTAACAAAAATACTTAACACTTTTTTTATTATAAATTTTCAACATGCACAGTAGCCATGCTGCTTTACAGCATAGCTTAAATACATTGCCAAAGCCAATAGCTCTGGCTAAACACTTATAAGGTTCCAAAGGCGAGACCTAATGGCTATGCCAATGCTTGTTGTTAAATGGTGTAAATCCGTTCAGTAGTACCTGAGAAATTCAAAAAATAGGGGTCGGAAAATCAATTTCCCATAGGAAACTTTAGACATGGCTACAGCTCGAACTGCTGAACGGAATTACACCAAATTTGGCAAAAAGGTAGTGCTTAGTTCAGAAAGCGTCCTTTTTTTAAAATGGTGTAAATCCATCCGTTCAGTAGTTGGTGAGAAATTCAAAAAATAAAAGTTTCGATTTCTATGGCCGCAGTGGATTTGCGAACCCTCCCGACCATGAGCTTCACTGTGATTGGCTGCCAACACTCCAAACCAGTAAGTGTTGGCAGCCATCTTGTGACTCGGTAGAACCGAGTCACAAGAAAACAGTAAAACAAAGGTGAAAAAAAAGAAAAGGGGGCAGGGTAGAAACACCCTGACCCCCTAGGCCTGCTCAGGGGGTCCCACAAGGACCCCCAGGGCAAAAAAAGCATTTTTTTTCTTCAAAATCGGCCGAATTCGCGCTGCGTGCGCAAATCCAGACCAAAAAAAATAACCGAAGTGCGGGCTCCCGCGCTTTGTATTCAAAAAGCCCCCAGGTGGGCCAGGTCCCGGGGGCACTTATAAATAATGTTGCGGGGGCCCCCGCAGACCCGGGGACCACCACCTCCCCGGGGCTTATTAAAATAAATGCGGGGGGGCACGCAGCCCCCCCCCGTATCCCCGGGGACCGCCACCTCCCCGGGGCTACCTAAAGAAATGCGTGGGGGGTCCCAACCCACCCACGCTGCTCTGGGGACCGCCACCTCCCCGGAGCATTTATGATAATTGGCGGGGGCCCCGCGGCCCCCCCCGAGCCCCGGGGACCACCACTTCCCCGGGGCTTTGAAATGCAGGGAGGGGGCCCTCCTGGAGCCCTTGATGGCCCTGGGGACCGCCACCCCCCAGGGCCGGCTCCTGCAGTGTCCCGGGGTGCCCACCCCCGGGACACTGCTGTTTGCTATGACAGGGCAGGAGCCGTGCGGCTCCCGCCCTGTCATAGCAAACTTAGTTTGGATTTTGGAAGCGAGAGCAGGAAAACCTGCTCTCGCTTCCAAAATCCAAAGCTGATTGCTTTTCCACACGGGGAGCTGCAGGTCAGCAGCTCCCCGTGTGGAAAAGCAATGCCGGCTCCCGCAGGAGGCGGGGAGCCGGCGGGACCGTGGGGGCATTGGGGCTCCCCCCACGGTCTCCAACGGTGAGGCCAGGCCCCAGGGGATGGGGTCCCCGTGGCCAGAAGTGGCCCGGGAGGGGGGGCCACGCGGCCCCCCTCCCCTGTGATCATTAATTTAAAAAAAAAAAAAGAGGCCAGGCACCGGGGGATGGGGTCCCCGGGGCCATAATTGGCCTGAGGAGTGGGGCCACGCGGCCCCATCCCAAAAATAAAAAACAAAAGGATGGCCAGGCCCCGGGGGATGGGGTCCCCGGGGCCAATAGAGGCCTCAGGAGGGGGGCCCAGGCGGCCCCCCTCCCGTTTACATTTAAAAAAAAAAAGGGGTCAGGCCCTGGGGATGGGGTCCCCAGGGCCCCAAGGAGCAAGAGAAGGGGGCCACACAGCCCCCTTCTTAAATGTTTTTTTTTTTTAGAAAGCAGGCTTCGCGGCTAGGCCCCGCCCCCTCCCTGCAGCACTCAGCAAACGCGCCCCCTGGCGCGTTGTAAGTTGGGGAATTAATTCAATCACTCCGCCAAAACCCAAGCACTTATAAATTCACCATGCACTCTCCTTGCAGCACTCTAATCATCCAGTCACTACCCATGCACTCATGCAATGACCCATGCACTAACTCATGCACTGCTACAATACGCTGAGCAGCACCCATGCAGTCCAGCCATCGCCCTGTCACTACCCATGCACTCCTCCAATCACCCATCGCGCACCATGTACTTATCCAATCACTCCGCCAAAACCCAGGCACTTATAAATTCACCATGCACTGTCCTTGCAGTACTCTAATCATCCAGTCACTACTCATGTACTCATGCAATGACCCAGGCACTAACTCATGGCAAATACAGAGGAGGTCATGCTAATTACAGGGGTACCCCAACGCATAGTGTTCCCTAGTGTATGTAGGTGTTTTCACTGTATTCTAAGTGTCTATTAGCATAGCACTGGCTCCGGTCCTGGTTATTCAGAGTCAGTTACCACCAGTACCCGTCAGTAAAAAGTTGGGAGCACAGGAGGACTTTCTGCTCCTCTGTTGGTTCTTTCTGCACATCTCTTGCTTCTTCCTGCACTTTTCTTCGTCTTTCTGGACTTCTGTTGCCTCTTTCTGCATTTGTCTTACTTCTTTCTGCGCTTTTCTTCCTCTTTCTTCACATGTCCTAACTTTGTAGGCATAGTTAGAAATTAGCATTTAAAAAACCATTGAAATTCACTGAAAAAACCATAGGTTTCAGGCACATTATAGTTAGAAATTGGCATTTAAAAAACCTTAGAAATTCACTGAAAAAACCATAGGTTTCAGGCACGTTATAGTTAGAAATTAGCATTTAAAAAACCTTAGAAATTCACTGAAAAAAACCATAGGTTTCAGGGACGTTATAGTTAGTTGGACATTTCACTCGAACAAAACCATAGAAATTCCCCCGTTATAGTTAGTTCAGCTAACTATAACTCGCGCCCCCGCAATGTACTGCTGATGACGTCACATATTACATCATTCATGACATGGTCAGTGACATCACTGATGACATCTCAAATGACATCACTGATGACATCATCCACATCAAAATCTGATGCCCCTCCTCACACTCTAAAATAACCTTTGATACACCCATTGTAAAATAGACTACCATTCTCGAAACCATCGACACACCAATACCAGTTACTACATACGCACTCACTGATTCCTAGGTCTACACACACATCCACTCATTCATCCATACAATCACTCATACATAGTCACTCATCAATACAACACTATCATATGCACTCATACACCTATACAGACACTCACACACCGCCACTCATCCATGGAGTTACTCACACACCTAGTCAGTCATGCAAAGAATCAATCATACTCCCATTTCCTCACCTAATCAGTTATATACACACCACCTCACTTATTCAAACATATACTAACACATACTTACTCTCTTATACAATCACTGATACAAGTGCACACTCATCCATACAGCCACTCTCACAATCACTGACTCTCACGTATAGTCATTTATATACTCCAACTCTCACATACACTGCCTTTTACATATGTAGTTACTTGGACATGTACACTGAGACATCCAATCTCTCACCAACACACCCATACACACCCGCCCATACAGCTGTTTCCACATGCACTCTTGAACCCATACACCCAGTGAATCAACCACTCACACATCTATGCACAGTCACACACCTCCCACCCCCACACACACACACACTCAGTCTCCCATACAAATACTCAGGCAACCAATCAATAACCCATATAGACACTCATGTAGCTACTGACCAACACATGCAGCAGCTTACACAACAACAGACATACTGATACACACATTCAGACAGTTTAGTCACTAACCCATGCATTCAGTAAGACACATTTAATCACTCACTTATACAGTCAGTCACGCACCTACTAAATCCTTCATCCAGACACTTATACACCCTCTCATTCTTCAATACACCTTGGCATATATATAAAACATATTTAAACTTTACAGAAAGTCACTGGATGATGTCATCAGTGATGTCATCAGTGATGTCACTGACCATGTCATGAATGATGTAATATGTGACGTCATCAGCAGTGCATTGCGGGGGCGCGAGTTATAGTTAGCTGAACTAACTATAACGGGGGAATTTCTATGGTTTGTACGAGTGAAATGTCCAACTAACTATAACGTCCCTGAAACCTATGGTTTTTTTCAGTGAATTTCTAAGGTTTTTTAAATGCTAATTTTTAACTATAACGTGCCTGAAACCCATGGTTTTTTTCAGTGAATATATATATATATATATATCGATAGATAGATATAGATATAGATATATTTAATTTCCCAAAAAGTACTGAACGTATTTGCACCAAATCGCAAAAAGTACTCTTTCTAGATAAAGATCTAGCTTTCTGTCAGGGCCTTTCTTATTGTTTGAGAGGGCGGCACATGGCCCCCTCCCCAAGCCACTTTGGGCCACGAAACACCATCCTTTGGTGCCTTTGTTTTTTAATAAGGGGACAGGGTGCACGGCCTCCCTCCCTGAGCCTCTTTGGGCCCCAGTGACCCCATCCCCTAGGGTCTTTGTTTTTTAAGGGTTGGGGCCGCACCCACCCTCCTCCCCTGAGCCACTTCTGCCCCTGGCGGCCCCATCCCCGAGGCCAAATTCATACTAAAGGGGAGGGGGCATGCGTTCCCCTTCCCCATGCATCTTTTGGGCCAGTGGGACTCATCCCCCAAGGCCCCTTCATTTTTTTCTAGTGGAGAGGGGCTCATGTCCCTCCTCCAGGAACCAGTAGTGACCCAGAGGACCCCAGCACTCGGGCCCTCTGGTGGGTGCCCCTGTGCCCACCCTGGGCACCCACAAAACACTACGTTGTACACATACCGGGAGCTGGCACCTTTCCTTTGCTCCCTCCCGGGTGGGAGCAGCAGTTTTCTTCTGCTCCTGCTGGACCGGAGCTAAGTGGAGTTCCTGGCTGGGAGAGTGTGGGTAGGGCATGCCAGCTCTCTCCTGGGCAGAGAACCACAGTGTCTCCGAGTGAGGCTCTCTGGGACTCTGTGTAGTATCACGCATGGGGTTGGGGTCCCCAGGATGTATACTAGTAGAGGGATGGGGGCATACAGTCCCCTCCTCTTTTTGAAGATACTTGGCCCTGGAGGATGTAGTCCCTGGGGTCCAGTACAGGTTTGGGGGGGGGCATGCTCCCTCTTCCTAGAATTCGGCCCTGCCTGATGGGGTTGCCGGGGTCCAATAGAGGCTCGGAGAGAAGGGCCACATGCCCCCTATAATGGACATTCGGCCCTGGGAGGTGAGGGTCCCTGGGGCCCAATAGAGGCTGTGAGTGGGGGCCACATGCCCCACTCATGGCCTACTCATAGAACATTTTAAATAAGGACCACCGGGCCCTGGCATATCTCACAGGTGAAATTATTGAAATGTAAAACTCCCCAGGAGTAAGCATTTTTTTCTTTCTTTTAATGCTGTGACCCTGCGGAAGTCCCAAGATCGCAGGTTTAAAAAAATTGTTTTTTTTTTTTTTTGTGTCCTGGGGGTGGGGTCTCTCTGGGACACCACACAAGGCATGGGGGGCAGGGGGGCATGGTGTCCCTACCCTATCCCCTTATATATTTTTATTGATTAAATTCGGGACATGGGACGAAGTGCCCAAGTCCTGAATAAAGAGAATAAAGGGGATTCCATAACACAAAATCCCCATACATTTTCCATAGACTTCTTTAGGCAGGGCTACAGCAAAAACTGCTGAACGAAATTACACCGGATTCGGTAGGAAGCTAGTTCTTGGACCGCAGATTGTGCTTTTTTGTGATTTGGTGTAAATCGGGTCAGTAGTTTTTGAGAATTTAAGGTTAAAAAATAATTGTATATTTTAGCAGTTGGGCTTGCAATCCTCCTGTGAGAGCGCAAATTCAAAAATGGAGCCCTGTGATTGGTTGAGAGGCCTTTTTTTCCTATGAGCCTTCAGTCTCTGGCTGGCTGTTGGAGTTGTGGATATGAATTAAATAAGCTATATATGGGGGCAGAACAAAGACATGCTGTAGCCCTAGATTTAGAGAGCTGGTGTGTAAGTGATAACTACTGTCATAAAAATGTATATTGTTATCAAAAAGAAATTACGATCTTACAGGACTCTCATGGGATTGTGAATAATAAAAAGGAGCAGATGAGCTCGATACAATCTACTGGTAGGAATGCAATTTGTGGCACTTGTTATTGAGAGGAAGTGTGTAAGAGATAAATACTTTGAGTAGAAGGGTAATTATGTTTTTAATTAAATGTTACGATCTCTCGAGAGTCTTTCAGGATCGTGAAAAGTTGGAAGGATTTGGTGATCTTTGAATACACTCTAGTCTGCACCCTTGTTACTGAAGGAAGGAGTCTTAGTTGAGATGGTTTTTATCAGAGCCTACTATTTATTTGGGGTGGGCGAAACTCACGGAGTTACCTGAGAAGTTCAGCAAGCGGGTGAAATCGGCGCGTCTCACTGATTTTTAGAGCTTGTTCCGTGCTGCATAATTAGTGCGAACGGCAGCAGAGGCGTGCCAGAGGGCGCTGCTTCTTTGCTGCCACTTGAGTAGATTTTGTATGAGAGTAGCAGCTTTCTCACAGCGAACGCCAGGCTAGGGGACGACAATTCTCACTCACGCTAACTTACCTTTGGCGAGTCCAGCACGAGAAGAAACTCTGCCACGTGGCGGTTGGTTGACTTTTGCCAGAACTCTGCATTACAAGTGTAACACGGAGTGGGCAAAACTCAACCACTGGAGCAGAATTTATTGCCCACCCCTACTATTTATGCATATTGGTTTGGGAAGAGTTGCGAGTAAGTTGAGGCTCTTCCCACAGCATACTACGCACACCCATCATCTGAGAGAGAGTTCTGAAAGGAGAGGCCAGTCCATCCATACACCTTACTATGCACGTGTCATCTGAGAGAGAGGTCTGACAGGAGAGGGCAGTCCCTCCCCACACACTACTGTGCACACCTGTCATCTGAGAGAGACATCTGGCAAGAGAGGGCAGTCCCTCCCCACACACACTACAACACACACCCATCATCAGAGAGAGGTCTGACAGGAGAGGGCAGTCCCTCGCCACACACTACTGTGCACACCTGTCATCTGAGAGAGACATCTGGAAAGACAGGGTAGTCCCTCCCCACACACTACTACGCACACCTGTCATCCAACAGAGTTTCAGAAGAGTAACCACTCCCTCTCCACACCCTTTTATGCACACCCATCATACAAGAGAGAGGTGTCAGTGTGGAGACCAATCCCTCCCCACACCCGACTACGCACCACGGCAGGGGGTGCATTCATTTATAGTAATTCACTGGAAAAAAACAAAGGTTAAAGTAACGTTATAGTTAGGTGAATTTGTCAGTAACAACATTAAAGTTTTGAACAAAACACAGGAATTCACCAGTTATAGTTAGCAGTGCTAACTATAACTAACTTGCGCCCCCGCCATGCACTGCTTATAACTTCACATTTGACATCACTAGTGACATTTTCTATGACCTCATTTATGACATCACTGGTGACATTATCCAAGCTTCGTTTTCCCGCATATTGCTGTATAAATTACTATGGCATTAGAGGTCTAACAGCAAGTACAAAATAGTTCAGGAAACAATCGGGCATCATTACTACCAGCCCAGAAACAACTCCCTTAGGTGTTGAAAACCAGCATTATGTGCAACATTGACCCTATAGCATACACTTTACAGGTAGCATAATTTATATTAACAATCCACCACCAATATATGGGAAACCCTCATTGAGTACGGTGTTCAATCTGTACACAACTGTTAAAAGAAAGCCAAACGGACAGCTTTTATCTGTATCAAAGCCCTGACACACACCGAACGTACATTAAAAAATTAAGTTGATATCAGTACAGAACTGAGTACTGTAAAGTGTTTACTCTATGGAGAGAGTTCATTCTAGACCACACTGTTTACAAACAGTGAAACTCTCATGAGAAATACATCGGAGTATTCAAAAGAATCTACTAAGAAAAGTGTACATTCTATGCAACAGTTGTCAAAAAAGATACTATTTGCTAAAAATAACCAAGCTCTGAAGGTGCTAAAGCTCATACTACCTGCACCCATCATACCTTGGTGAAAACATTACAGATAGCCCTTTGTCTGAAGCCAGACAAGCATGCGTTACATAGGTTTGTATCTGGTGTGCACACTCTTCCATTTTAAGTATAAATTATCATGCTGACTCGATTCTCTAATAACTCAAGGCCGATTACAAAAGTTAACATCTACTACGTAGAATCATCCTCCAGTTGAAAACTTTTTATGCAGACCCAAAAGGTTGTGTGGAGCATAATGAATAAAAGTCAAGTGTCACTTGCACACAGAGTTATTCTTTAATGCAAACATTTATAATGTGTTCAGTACCGTCTTGTCTTGCTGTCGCCAGGTCTGTGAGGGGGACCAGGACCACCAGTCGCAGCCTCCAACGCGGCCGTTGCCACCAGCGCCCGGAGGCGCCTTCAAAAACCTTTGCGGGCTCCCGCAGCGCGGGAAGCCTGTCTTGGCTTGCTGTCGCCAGGTCTGTGAGGGGGACCAGGACCACCAGTCCCAGCCTCCAACGCGGCCGTTGCCGCCAGCGTCATTCACCAGCGCCCGGAGGCGCCTTCAAAAACCTTTGCGGCCTCCCGCAGCGCGGGAAGCCCGTCTTGGCTTGCTGTCGCCAGGTCTGTGAGGGGGACCAGGACCACCAGTCCCAGCCTCCAACGCGGCCGTTGCCGCCAGCGTCATTCACCAGCGCCCGGAGGCGCCTTCAAAAACCTTTGCGGGCTCCCCGGGCCGCGCCTGGGCCAAGGGCGGGCCCGTCTGCGGCTGGACGAGGCTGGGCTGGGCCCACCCTCTTGGTTCCAGATACCGCCGACCGAAGTAGTAACAGCATTGGCGACAAACACGTATTAAGAAGCCATCGAACGGAGTAAGTCTGCTTGGCATCTATTTTCCACCTATCCACTAAGTTTGACCAGGGGGAAATACACCCAACAAGATGGGCAGAAAAAAGGTGAGGGCCACTAAGACAACAACGGAAACACCCTGTACTCCCCAACGTACTACCATTGACAGCTATTTGGCCCGTGCTGTAGGGGTTTTGTCCAAAGAAATTGATATAGTGGAGCGGCGCCTGTCTATGAACTCGCTAGGTCACAATGGGGGGGAGCGGAGCTAGCGGGAGTACCCAAAGTCGAACAATCACAAATGAACCACTGAGTCTAGGTTATGACCAAGCTGACCAAGTAGCAGGCACAAGTGCATCTATTTCCCAGATCTCTATGTCAACCGGATTATAAGAGGGACTAAAGCACACCAACTCGGAATCCATAACAGTGAGGGCTGCTAAAACCACGAATAGGGCCAACCAACCAGCAGCAAAACGCAAGAGAAAGTCCCCTGCCGATTTCAGAACCCCAGATGAACTCTTTCTAACAGAAGGGGGTGAAGATAGACGTAACTTTATGGACACACATATTTGGACACTATTTTGGGACAAATTAACATCCGTTATTACTAATTTAGTAAACCCACTTAAAGAAAGGCTGTATAGGGTGGAGGAGGAACTGAAAAAAGGTAATGTGGGGACACGAATGCAACAGGCCGAGAGCCTTGGACCAATAAGTACTGGTACAAACATGATCCTAGGTGACCTGCCCTCAAACCCTGAAGGCCTAATTTGTCACAGAGTAGGTGTGATGCCAAGTATAAACCTACCAGAGCCCAATAGCATGGACCTAGGGCACAACATAAGAGGTCCTAACCAACATCCTCCCAATACCGACATCGATATGCCCCCACATGACCTAGTCACTATCAACTTGCCACCTTCTAGCTGCCCATATGTGGCAGTTATAGTCAATGTCCCCCCTCTGAAACCAGGGGTTAGGGAAACCACAGAATGTCTGACGAATAAGGTGGTTCACTGGCTCAGTAATACATTTATTTTCCCCTAGTAGAGCATATGAAACCCTGCTCACAAGGAGAGTAGGATGGATTGGGCCGCTGGAAAAAAACCTTGGGGGCGACTGCGTTATAATAAACTTTAGGAGCCCTAGAACTGCTGGAGGTATCCTCAAAAGGATTGAGGTACCACCACTCGAGACACTAAGTGTAAGTTTACTCCCATTGGGCTTTTTTTATCGTCCCTGGAGGGGCTTAGATCAATGTCAAAGTGGTGTATCGAATTTCCCAATAGAGAGAGACACCCAAAATATGTACCCGCCCCGTGCCCCGAAATTTGCTATGCCCAACACATATGAAGTGCTAAGTAGACTAGACGAAAATGAATGACTTAGCATTGAGACAAGTTGCCCCGGGGATTCTAGGGGTCACCAGCGTGGGTTCGATAAAAGTATTCCCATATCTAATCAGATAAAGCAGCAAGTCTGTATACTTACCACGCAGGCACCTTCTATCCATAGGTTAGTAGTATCTAATAGCGCTACAACTACCAGCGATGGCATCCCTAGCACCCCTGAAAGTGTATGAATCACCCACTTAGCGGATTATCCCCATACTGAAGGGTTTGAGTTTGCAACTTGCAACGTGAATGGGCTTGCAAACAAAGTTTCAAATACTGACTGGGTGAACTTCATCTCTAGTTACGACATTATATGTCTACAAGAGACCTGGTGTGTTAGTCCGGTGCACGTAGAAGGTTACTCCTCTTACTTCCTAGCAGCAATAAGTTCACAGGCGGGAAGAGCCAAAGGGGGACTTCAAATACTTGTTTCCGATAAAATTGCCATTAATGGAAAAAAAGGTTGCAAAGGTGGACCCCCATGCACAAATGTTGTGGATAAGTAAAAAGGGTGCGAAAGACTTGGTACTTGTAAATTTTTACAACAATGTTTTTGATTCTTCAAGAGGTAACGTGGTAGCAGCTCTTGACTACAGCCTAGAAAACTTTCTGTCTCCAATTAACACGGAGTACATTTTATTATGGGCAGGAGATTTTAATTTACAGGCATGTGGAGCACCAAATAAAAAGGCATGTGACCACATATATGAGGAGGGTGAGGGAATCGGTCACTTTTGTCACGATTATGGGGAAGCACTAAATCAGATGATCGTCAAATATGATTTCCAACTACTTAGGGGGCTGTGGTCTGAACGGGGATTTAGCCCCAACTTTTATAGGGAGAAATTTATACTCCGTTATAGACCATGTGTTAGTATCGGCCCCGGCTATTTGTATGTGTGGCAATCTTAGTGTCGTACGCACTCCATTTAGTGATCATAATTTGTTAAAACTATCATTTTTCTTCTGGGGTAAAAGGCATGACGTCTTTGATTTAGCAATTGATATTAAACCAGCTAGGATAATTGGAGTAAGAATTAAATGGGCGGGTGTTGATCCAGGTTTGATTATGAGGAAAATAGTTGTCTCTAACCCAAGGGAAATAACCTGCTGCCTTCAGGATGAAATTATTCCGTTACTAGTGATTGAGAATTTCTCTATCATTACAAACTACATTAAAACACTCCTAACGAAGAACCCTTGACCTTTATGTAATACAAAGAAGGGGTGGTTCGACAGCTCTTGCACTAAAGCCCTACAGGGCCTGAAGCACACCCTGTCTAAATCACCACGAGATCTATTAGCTATCCAAACCCTATGGCGTGAGTACAAATCAGCTATCTCAGCCCGGAAAAAGATACTCAAGGAAGAGGCATGGGAAAACCTGGTTATCTCCGCAAAAACCAAGAATAATAAACTTTTTTGGGACACAGTAAATGCTCCCTTCTTGAAGAGTGATAACATCCCAGAATTCTGTTCTTTTGTCTCTTCAGATAACTGGGTGAAACACTTCTCTGAAATCTTTAATAAAAATGGGGAGCCGACGAGAGTATCTGAAGGGTTGATAGGTGAGGGAAGAAATCTCCCCCTGAATATCACTAATGAGGAAGTCCTCCAGGCAATCCAGGCGAGTGCAGGGGGGCGGGCTCCAGGCCCGGATGGCGTCCCACTGATGTGTTTAAATCGGCCCCTATCTTGTGGGGACCCATCCTAACTAGAGTGTTTAATTCAGCAGCTATTGATATAATTCCAAAGACTTGGGGAGAATCGATCATCATACCCATTTTTAAAAAAGGGGATAAAATGGATCCTAGAAACTACCGCCCAATTTCACTCTTAGATACTGCCTTAAAAGTGATGAGTAGGGTCTTGTTGCTAAGACTCGAGGAATGGGCGTCTGAATACTCGGTCTTAAGCCCAGCACAGTTTGGGCTTAGAAAACGATTAGGGACCATTGAGCAATGTACCAACCTAGAGCTACTTATCGGCAAGTACACTAGGGCAAAGGCAGGTACCTTATATTTATGCTTTGCCGATTTAAGTAGTGCCTTTGACTTGGTGGATCATAACTTACTTTGGCCAACTCTAATCTCTATGGGAGCTCCAAGGGCAATAGTTGGGTTTTTATCTCGCTTGTATGAGAACTTAACCAGCCAAGTCCGTTTTGGCCCAGAGGGGGAATGCACATCCAAATTCAAAGTGGGTCGGGGAATTCGGCAAGGATGCGTGCTAGCACCTATATTATTATCCCTATTTATTAATGGGGTAGATAATCACCTGCAGACAATACAGGCCGATGCCCCCAGGGTGGCAGGTCATCCGATACCCGTCTTGCTATACGCGGACGACGCTGTATTGCTAGCAAGAACTGCGGTAGGCCTCCAGAGACTGATGGACGCATTTTCAGCCTTTGTTACAAAGGAAAATGGTTATAAATAAATCCAAGACATATACCATGATCTGCGGGCCTAAACCCAAACCCCTTAAAACATTTTTCATTGAAAACAGCCCCATTAAAACTGTTAACTCCTTTTGCTATCTTGGCATTTTATTCACGGAAAATGGCTCTTGGCAGCAACATATTCTGAACACCAGAGCGAAAATGAGCAGGGCAACTCAGGGAATTTTTAAATTTTCTTCCAAATTGGGGAATCGACCAACCAACGAGATGGTAGCAATATATAAAGCTAAAGGTGCTAGTCTAGCTTTCTATGGGGCAGGGTTGTGGGGCCATGCAAATAGCAAAGCTCTGCAAACGTAAGAGAACTTTTTTCTGAAACGCTTGCTATATCTACCGATATCTGCTTCAAATACAATTGCACATCACGAGGTGGGTCTTCAGTATTTAGAAGATCTCCTAATGGTCAGACCACTGCTATTGTGGGACTCAATTTGAAAAAGGGAAGAAACTGCTTTTACTAAATCGATTATTTTAGATTGTCTTAAATTGCACAACGCACTAAATATCCATTGGCTACTGTATATAAATTCCTCTCTAGAAAATCTATATAAAATCTCAGTATGGTCAGAGACATCCAAAATATTACCCCATACAAAGAAGATCAGAGACACCTATTTGCAAGATAGGCTGGATCTGAGATCTAAGGCTGAGAGGAATAAATCTACAGTTGCCTTGTACATATCGTATAACTTAGAGGCGGGTGCTAATAATTACTTGTCATATGTAACATGCTCAGCACCGTTTTGTGCTATTAAGATTGAGATGTGGTATTGTCCACCACCTTGTAGCATTCCCTAAAATGAAGATCCACCCTCCTGATGAGGTACCATGTCCGTGCGATAATAAAAGCAAACAGAGCACATTGAACTTTGTTGTTTTGTAACTTTTATCAGAATTTTAGACGTTATCTTAAACCCCTGTTTGTCACCCATAATATCAGGTCCTATAAAGTAGCTATTAAATTTCTGGTGACACTAGGTGACCCCCTGATATGTTAGTGTTGCCCTGTTCATCTTAAAATCAATTAACTTGAGGAAAATTATGTGAATATAGCAGAAAAGACCTGATCCGATTTTATTGATTCCATTCATGCCTATTTTTAAGCCTTTAATGTAAAAACATGCTTGATATAATACAGGAAATGTAATGTTTTAGTAACTGTGATTGTATCTGTCTTTTAACTAAATATGTTTGTACTTTTATGACTACTTCTTTTTGATAGTCGAATAAAGACTTTAAACGTAAACGTGTTCAGTACCTCTACACAGCTATGGTGCATGATGAGCACACCTCTTTTGTCAACACTTACTCCCATTAGCTGCACCCAAGCTGTTCAAAATTAGGTTAAAAAGTACTATGGTAGTTACCCGCCACTATGTAAACTATAAAACAAAGTAACACACTCATTGGATGATGTCATCAGTGATGTCATCAATCATGTCATAGAACAAGTCATGAATGATGTCATGTGAGGTCATAAGCGGTGCATGGCAGGGGGCAAATTATGTGTGTATGTATATATATATATATATATATATATCAATCTTTTTGGAAAATATTTCTGGCAACATTATTTTTTCCGATATTTTTGTTATTTTCATCAGAACTATAAGAACATGATATTGTGGTAAACATTTCTGGCAAGATATTTTCGTGAGCAGTATTGTTTATCACAATATTGTTTCATTGAACTCTCCAATGTGAAACGACTGGTGAAGAAACATCTAAAATGGTTTCATGAAAGAAAATCGAAAAAAAATTGGAAAGATATTAAAAAAAAAAAACTTTTTGATGAACTGCTCTGATCTTGTCACAAAGACTATAAACAAGATTTTACTGTGAAATATACTTAAAAGACCGCTACACTCACTCTTCCATACCCATAGAACAGATCAATGAACATCTCATTTTTGATTTGTAAATGTATAGAATGAGCAGCAAAATAAAAATCGTTTTGTGCCACATGCCGGGTTCCTCTGGACCGCACCACCAGGCCTAGGGGTTTATGGTATTCCTACCTGGCCCCTTGTATCTTTTTTTTTTTCTTTGGACTCTAGAGCGATTCCCAATTACTAAGATGGCTGCCACCACTCCCTGGTTGAGGTGGTGGCAGCCAATCAGATCTCATTTTGAGATATGTCGGGATCTGCAAAGCCTCTGCGCCCCTATATATACAAAGTTTTTTTTTTATCATCAATTGTTCAAAAACTACTTTCCACCATGATAATACCTTATTTTCTATTTGTGGTAGTGTGGGCGAGCAGTAAGGCTTTATCAGAGGGTAGTGTTAAGCATTTATTGTACACACTCAGGCAAGAAATGATTTGACACACTCAAAGACTGAACTCTGACCAGTTGTTTTGTATAAAAATATTTTTGTTTTATTTTTAGAACCAAGTAGGTCTTGGTTCAGTTAAGTAAAATAGTACTTTTCTGGTATAATACAGTTAAATGCAGATGAATGCAGTTACAGGTAGGTCAAATGTTCGGGAACAGTTGAAATTACTTTTCAGTTACTTTGCAATTACTTTTTGATTACTTTTTAGATGACTTTTCAGATGACTTTTTCTACTCAGTGTGTTATGCCTAGATAGCACACTGGGACATTTCCTGAATAGAAGATAAGTACGTCAGTTTTGGTTAAAACACAGTTTCTTGGGTTTTCATACAATTTCCAACTCCACACTTTCACAGAAAAGTAGTCAGTGCAATCCTATGGGAGGAAATGAAGTTATCGGTTTAAAGGTAAGTACATGGTTGTGGGAGTTGGGTTTCTGGGGTTAGAACTAGGGTTCCCCCAGGGTGAAGGATGCACTGAAAGAACACCCTCAGCAGCACTAGGGCGGCCGGGTGCAGAGTGCTGAGGCCCAATGTTATCCAATGGGGGATAGGGGCCTCCGGTTGGTGGCTGCTCAAGGGCACGCCACTTGGATGTAGGAGCAAAGCTCCTAGGGTTTAGCTCAGGGCAAAGGGGATCCAAGATAGCACACAAGGTGCACCAACAGCGGCACAGGGATGGCTGGGTGCTGGATCGTCATTGGGAGCCCTGTTGGTTTCAATGGAGAAGCTCAGGTCAGAACAAACATTGCAGGCTCGGGCACGAAGATCTTCTGGAGGCGACCAGCAGTTGGAGAGGTAAGTTGGGATGTCGAGGGATGCCGGGACACCGTCGGTTGGGCCACCCAAGGCCATGGGGTGTCGGGTGCAGGGGTGTCTTTTGGCATCGGGTTTTCCTTACCAGCTCTGGTTGCGGGGGGGGGGTCCTCCAAAAAGGGGCTGCAGGTGTTGTCGGGTGACTTGAGGTAGGTCCGGGATCACCAGATCCCGGTTCAGGACCGCCTGGGAGACGTCCTCATGGTGTTGGGCCACTCGAACTCGGGCTGTGGGCGTCAGGTGCAGAGTGGTGCAGAATTGCAGTTTGGCCGGAGCCAGAGTCTGTTGGTGAGCAAATCTGGTGCTCACAGGAGACAGTCTTTTTGGTGAAGGCAGGGCAGGTCCTCCGGGTTCTGGGGGGCTGCAGGACACACTGGGATTCCGCTGGAGCAGGTCGAGGTCGGGACAGACCGGTAGGGCTGGGGCCAAGTCAGTTGGTGTCCTCCTCTTCTTCCTTCAGCATGGCTCTTCGGTCCTTCTTCTTCTTTCTTCTTGTCTGAGGAGGCAAGGTTTGGGGTAGCCCCTAATACTAAATTTAGGGGTGTTTCAGGTAGGTACAGGTCGGGACCAATGGGTCCCTTCCTTGGGATGGGTACACCCCCTATTATTCCACCCTCCAGTGGGAGGGGGGCATAAGCCTCACTCTGGTTGGCTGGGTCTCCCCATCCTCAAGATGGCGGGGACTGAGAGTTGAGCTTCACCTCGCCTCCCCCACCTGAGGGGTGGGGTGGGCAAAGGTGGGCACACCTCTCTTCCTGTCTTGGTTTTCCCGCCAATTCTCCTGCCCAAAGTCTGAACTGGTGGAGGCCAGTTGCTGGGAGCAGCAAATGGCTGGGTCAGCTCACAAAGGCAGCAAGCCTTTGAAGCTTCCCCTTCGTGGAGCCTGCCCATCCTGGGTGAGGAGGCTTGGCACCTCAAACCAGGATGTGCTTTGTTTCAGGACACCGAGAGCGGCAGGCTTTCGACCCAGGGATCCAGAAACATGTCTGGTGGTGGCAGCTGGCGAGCAGCCACTCAGCCAGGACACTAGTGTTAGGTTTTTTTTCAGGGGCATCTCTAAGATGCTGGCATTAAATCCCACACTGGCATCAGTGTGGGTTTAATGTGCTGAGAAGTTTGATATCAAACTTCCCAGATTTCAGAAAAATCCATTATGGTGCTGTGGAGTTCGTAATGACCAACTCCCAGACCATATATACTCTTTATGGCTTTACTGCACTTACAATGTCTAAGAATGGACTTAGACACTGTAGGGATACAGGACTCATGCACCTGTACCCTCACCAGTGGTATAGTGCACCCACCTAGAGGGGTGGCTTACCTATGCCATGGCAGTGGATTGTAGGCATGTTACACAGGGATGTGTGCCATGCCGACTCTTCACTTTGCTCTGCACCAAAACAGGCATCCTGCAATGGCAGTGTGTGTGTGTTAAGGTACAGGGCCTCTAAGGGTCTATGGTCACACTGCAAGAGATCATTCCTTTGTTACAAAAAGGAGACTTCATGGCTGCCTTAGATCTAAAGGACGTCTACTTCCATATACCTATTCATCCCGCACACAGAAAATATCTTGGATTTCAATTTCAGGGAAACCATTATCAATTCAAAGTTCTTTCCTTTGGGATTACCACTGCACCAAGAGTATTCACAAAATGTCTAGCAGTGGTAGCAGCACTTCTGCGCAGAGAAAACATTCATGTTTTTCCATACTTAGACAACTGGCTAATAAAAGCAAACGGCCTCAGTCTTTGCAAACAAAATACTCAACAACCGCTAACCTTACTACATCAACTAGGGTTTACCATTGACCTACAAAAGTCGCATCTACAACCAGCCACCATACAGTCATACCTAGGGGCCATGCTCAACACACATTCAGCATTGGCATACCCAAATGCAGACAGAATACACAGCATAGTAACATTAATTCAACAGTTTCAAACAGGGAGTCAAATCCCAGCCAGAACATTTCTGCGACTTGTAGGCATGATGGCATCTTGTTTTTCAATAGTTCCACATGCCAGACTACAAATGAGACCTCTACAATGATGTCTCTCTCATCAATGGACACAGTCACTGGGTCAACTTCACAATCTAGTGTTGGTAGACAGCCGCACACATCACTCTGCAACAGTGAAATCCACAAAATCTATCCAAGGGGCGGCCGTTTCAAGACCCAGTTCCACAAATAATTCTGACAGCAGATGCTTCCCTAATAGTTTGGGGTGCACATCTCCAAGACCTCACAATTCTGGGGATATGGAATTCCAAACACAAGGATCTCCTTATCAATCACCTAGAGCTACAAGCTGTTCACCAAGCAGTGAAAGCCCTCCTACCTCACCCAAAACACAAAGTTGTCCTAATTTGAACAGACAATATGACAACTATGTATTATATTAAAAAACAGGGGAGACGCACCCTCTCCAAATGTCTCAGCACAGAAAATATGGAGATCTGAAAGAGACACGTTAGTGACAGATTCCTTACCTTAGAATATCCCCAGGCGTCAGGCTGGATCCGGAAAGTTTTTGCGTAGCAGTACCCTTGCGCGTCAGTAGGCGGCGTCGTGCGGCTCCGCGTCCGTCGTCGGCGTCGTGATCGCCGGGATGACGTCGCGGGCAGTACTTAGGCGCCGCCCCTGCGCGCTGACGTCAGTTCTTCTTTTTCTGCGCCAGCAAGCGCAGATCCGGGAAGAGCAGTGCCCTAGTCATTTTTTGACTAACTTTTTGGGTGAATTTTTTCACTGTTTCTTCGAATCGACTTCAAGGTGTCGTAGGGATGCCCGGCTTTAAACGTTGCGGCGCCTGTGCTCGGATGATGTCCATCACAGACCCGCATCGGGAGTGTCTCTTCTGCCTCGGCCGAGGCCACGACACGGAGTCTTGTTCCGACTGCCGGGCCCTCAACCCGAAAGCTTTGAGAGAGCGGTCTCGAAAGCTCCTCGAGGCCCGGCATTCGGCTCCGCGAAAGCCCCGGTCGCGTGGAGAGGTCCAGGGGTCGATCGCGGAGTCCTCACCGGTCGTCGGCATCGAAGTCTTCTTCGTCCGGTAAGTCCAAACACAAAAAGTCCAAAAAGCATCGTCGCTCTAGGACTTCGCCTCGCCGGTCTCGCGACTCGGCTGAGGTCCCTCCCGGCACCGTCCCCGCGGCCCCGGACATGCCTGTGGAGTCGCCCCGCAATACCCGTCCTTCCCGGGTTCGGGGGCGGATCCGGCCCAAATACAGGAATTCCTGTCGGCCATGGCCCGCCTCTTCGGGCCTCAAGGTCCCTCCGGTGCGCCTTCGGGCCCCGCGGGCCCTGATGGGGTTGCTCCGGCGTCGCCGACGGCTCCGGCCCCGGTGTCGCCCGTGCCTCCAGCCTCGATCCCGGCTCCGGCCCCGGCCTCGATCCCGGCTCCACAACCCCCATCGACGCCGGTCGACCTAACGACACCTCCGCCGGCGCCGATGTCTCCGGTGCCGTTCTCGACGCCGCCTGGGGCTCCGAGCGGCGTCGTCCCCCAGTTCCTTCCGGCTCCGGACATGGACCCGGACCGACGTCGCTCGACGCCGGTTCCGGCGCCGATGGGACCTTGGGTCCCAAATGTCCCTCCTCCTCCTTATTTTGAACCAGAGGAGGACCAAGAGGACTGGGAGGGTCTGATGACCCTCTGACACAACAGTGTCAGTACGATGAGGACTGGACAGAGGGTCTAGGGGATGCCAGTGGTCTAGATACTTCCCCTGACACTGGCATGCTGTCTCCTCCCGTGGCTACGGAGGAGGGAGCCAATTTTGCAACGGTGTTGCGTAGGGCGGCTGGGGCCTTACGTCTCCAACTCCCTACTGTGGCGGTCAAGACTAATATCTTGACAGAGGTGCTTCAGCCGGCAGCCTCCTCTACGGAGACTGTGCTGCCGTTTAACGACGCCCTCACTGACGTTCTTTTGGGCGCCTGGTCCAAGCCCAACACAGGGGCTCCTGTGGATAGGAACGTGTCCCGACGCCATCGCCCAGCTCCGGGCGACCCCCTGTTTCTCTCTGTCCACCCCACTCCTGAGAGCTTGGTTGTCCAAGCCTCCGCTTCCCAAACCGCCTTCCCTACCGCCCCTCCGGATAGGGAATCCAAACGCCTGGATCAATTTGGGAAGAAGGGTTTTTCTTCCTCCAGTGCTGGCTTGCGGTCCATCAACACCGCTTGTCTTTTGGGCCGATATACCCACTCCTTGTGGGATTCGGTGGCGACTGTTTTGCCCCAGTGTTCTGAGGAGGTCCAGACACTGCTTTCCCGCGCCATTGCGGAAGGAAGGGATGCGGCCAAATACACGATACGATGTGGCCTTGATACCGCCGACTCGCTGGGCAGGTCTATTGCAACGACGATGGCGCTGAGACGCCACGCCTGGCTGAGAACCACTGGTTTTTCAGGGGATGTCCAGAATACTCTCATGGACATGCCCTTTGATGGAGTCGGTCTTTTTGGGTCCAAAGCAGACCATGCGTTGGAGCGCTTTAAGGACTCACGGGCTACTGCCAAGTCCCTGGGCCTTTCTGCTACACGTCCTCCGCTGACTTCTGCTTTTTGCCCCTATCGTGGCCACGGTAGGGGCGCCCCGTCACGTCAGCAGCCCAGCCACCGGCCCGCGCAGCAGGCGTCTTCGCGTGGCCGAGGACGTGGATTCCGCCGTGGCGGATCGGGCAACCAGCGTGCGGGTCAGGCCACCACCTCCAACCCGTCCGCGGCCTCCAAGCCCTCCTAGTCCTTCCTTTCAGGTGCACAGCACGCCAGTAGGGGGCAGGGTCCGCCATCACCTTCCCCACTGGCGTACCATCACCTCGGACAGGTGGGTCTTGGACATTGTCCGAAGGGGCTACTCCCTCCCCTTCGAGACCACCCCCCAGCCATGCCACCTCAATTCCACCGCATGTCAGGGGATCACTTGGTACTTCTGCAGAAGGAAGTCACGGCCCTCTTGACCAAGAGGGCCATCGAGCGTGTTCCGACCCCAGAAGTAGGGCGTGGTTGCTACTCCCACTACTTTCTGGTGCCCAAAAGGACAAGGAGGACATGCGTCCTATCTTGGACCTCCGGAACGTCAATCGCTTCCTCCGGAAGGAGAAGTTCAAGATGCTCACCCTCGCTCAGGTCTTGACTGCCCTCGACCCTGGAGACTGGTTGGTAGCGTTGGACTTGCAGGACGCATATTTCCACATCCCCGTCCTGCCGGCCCACCGGCGTTACCTTCGGTTCACGGTAGGCCCCGAGCATTTTCAGTTCACCGTGCTCCCCTTTGGCCTTACCAGTGCCCCTCGGGTGTTCACGAAAGTGATGGCGGTGGTCGCAGCTCATCTGCGCCGGGCAGGGGTTTCAGTCTTCCCCTACCTCGACGACTGGTTGCTGAAGGCGTGCTCGTCCCAGGCAGTCGTCTCCCACCTCCAGACTACGGCTGAACTCCTGCACTCGCTGGGGTTCTCCATCAATGTGCCGAAGTCGCATCTGATTCCTTCTCCACAGCTCCTTTTCATCGGAGCAGTTCTGGACACGACGCAGTTTCGGGCATATCCTCCCGAACGGCGAGTCCGGGATATTCAGGCTATGATTCCGATCTTTCAGCCTTTATCCTGGGTTTCGGTACGGATGACCCTGAGGCTGCTGGGCCTCATGGCCTCCTGCATCCTGCTGGTCAATCATGCCAGATGGCATATGCGGGCTCTGCAGTGGGACCTGAAGTTCCAGTGGACGCAGCACCAGGGCAACCTGTCCGATCACGTCCAGATCTCGGAGGGGACTGCAAAACAGTTGCAGTGGTGGCTCTCGAACCGGCAATGGGTCATGGGCAGATCCCTCTCCCTTCCCCAGCCAGAGCATACAGTTGTGACGGACGCGTCCCTTCTGGGATGGGGCGGTCACATGGGAGAGGCGGAGATCAGAGGCCTCTGGTCTCCGGCGGAGTCCCGGCTCCATATCAACCTTCTGGAGCTCCGGGCGATCCGACTTGCACTCAAGGCATTCCTTCCCTCTGTCAAAGGGAAGGTAGTGCAGGTGTTCACAGACAACACCACCGCCATGTGGTACTGCAACAAACAGGGCGGGGTGGGGTCTTGGACCCTTTGTCAGGAGGCTCTGCGCCTCTGGACATGGCTGGAACATCGGGGCATGTTCCTGATGGTTCAACACCTGGCAGGTTCCCTAAACGCCAGGGTGGACGAACTCAGCCGCAGGTGCATGATGGATCACGAATGGCGTCTTCACTCGGAAGTGGCGCAAGGACTCTTTCTACAGTGGGGAGAGCCTTGGTTAGATCTATTCGCCACCGAAGAGAACGCGCAATGTCATCAGTTCTGCGCGTTGGAATTTCCAAGGCGGCACTCGCTCTGCGACGCTTTTCGTCGCGAGTGGAGTTGCGGTCTGTTGTACGCCTTTCCGCCTATACCACTTCTACCCAGAGTGTTGAAGAAGATTCGGCACGACCGGGCCCAAGTCATTCTTGTGGCTCCTGACTTGGCTCGAAGAGTTTGGTATCCCGAGCTACTCAATATGAGCGTAGATCCCCCGATCCGTCTGCCTCTTCGGGAGGATCTTCTGTCGCAGCAGCAGGGGACGGTCCTCCACCCGAACCTGTCCAGTCTACACCTGCTTGCGTGGAGATTGAGCGGCGGCAGTTGATTCCTTTCGACTTGCCTCCCGAAGTTTGTGATGTGATTCTGGCAGCCAGGCGTCCCTCCACTAAGGTGGTATACGCCTGCAGGTGGAACAAATTTGTGGCATGGTGCACAGCAAAGGCTGTGAATCCCCTTTCTGCCCCTCTTTCTGAGGTCCTTCTGTTCCTTCTCTCTCTGGCCCAACAGGGTTCTGCCCTGGGTACCATCAAGGGTTATCTTTGTGCTATCTCGGCCTTCCTCAGGCTCCCTGATCAGCCCTCCCTTTTCAAGTCCCCTGTTAACAGGTTCTTGAAAGGCATTACTCACCTCTTCCCTCCTGTTCCGTTTGTGATGCCTCAGTGGGACTTGAACTTGGTTCTTACCTTTTAATGTGCGCTCCCTTTGAGCCTCTACATAACTGTCCTCTTCGTCTTCTGACTCTGAAGACAGCCTTTCTGGTGGCCATCACCTCCGCTCGGCGGGTGAGTGAGCTCCAGGCTCTATCTTGCAAACCTCCCTTTCTGTCTGTTCATCCAGACAAGGTTGTTCTTCGGACGCGTCCGTTCTTCTTGCCAAAGGTGGTTACTGCTTTCCACATTGGGCAGACCATCACTTTGCCCACCTTCTTTCCGCCTCCGCATCCTTCCAGAGAGGAAGAGAGGCTCCACCGTCTGGACCCAAAACGTGCGCTCTCCTTCTATATTGACCGCACAAAACACTTCCGGGTGGATGACCAGCTCTTTGTTGGCTACGTGGGCGCCAAAAAGGTCGGGCGGTGCACAAGAGGACCATCTCCCGCTGGGTTACCTTGTGCATCAAGACCTGCTATTCTTTGGCTAAGAAGGAGCCTCCTGTTGGGCTGCGTGCCCATTCCACCAGGGCAACGGCTGCTACCACGGCCTTGGGCCGCGGTGTTCCGCTGCCGGTTATCTGTCAGGCAGCTACGTGGGCCTCGCTGCACACGTTTACAAAGCATTACTGCCTTGACAGTCAGGTCCGGAGGGACGGCTTCTTTGGCCGTTCTGTCCTCCAGGACTTCCTTGTCTGATCTTTGTTCGCAGACCCACCACCGGGGTTGGTATTGCTGGGGTATCTATTCTAAGGTAAGGAATCTGTCACTAACGTGTCTCTTTCAGATGCACAAGTTACTAACTTGTGTAACGATATATCTGTAAGAGACAGTAGTTAGTGACAGATTCCTACCGCCCCACCCATCCTCCCCGTTCTGCGAACTGATTTCTAGGGTTAAGGACATCCCTTTCAGGGCCCTAGTATTTTTCAGACACCTATGTCAGCTTCTTGCATGGCTCTGCGTTCCTGGCGCGGAAAGTCGTGTACAGAACTGACGTCAGCGCGCAGGGCGGCGCCTAAGTACTGCCCGCGACGTCATCCCGGCGATCACGACGACGGACGCGGAGCCGCACGACGCCGCCTACCGACGCGCAAGGGTACTGCTACGCAAAAACTTTCCGGATCCAGCCTGACGCCTGGGGATATTCTAAGGTAAGGAATCTGTCACTAACTACTGTCTCTTACAGATATATCGTTACACAAGTTAGTAACTTGTGCATTAGCAATAAATCACAACTTTCACCTTCTAGCAGAACATGTCCCGGGCACAAGCAATCAAATTGCGGACTTTCTAAGCAGGACGCAGCAACAAGTCCACAAATGGGAACTCCACCCCATGGTTCTATTACCATACTTTCAAAAGTGGGGGTTCCCACAAATAGATCTCTTTGCAACCAAACACAAAATGCCCACACTTTGCAAGCAGGTATCCATATCAACAGTCCAAGGGCAATGCTCAATGGATGAACTGGTCAGGAATATTTGCATACGCTTTTCCTCCTCCTCCCACTACTTCCATTAGTGGTCAGGAAAATCAGGCAAACATCTCTTACCATAATACTAATAGCTCCAACTTGGGCTCGCCAACCATGGTTTTCGACACTGTCGGAGCTATCTCTAGTTCCACACGAGAAGCTTCACCTCAACCCGAAACTTCTCACACAACACCAAGGAACACTAAGACATCCCAATCCCAAGGAAATTAATCTTGCAATTTGGCTACTGTAATCTTAGAATTTAGATACATAGATTTACCTCCAGAATGTATGGACATTCTTTAAGAGGCTCACAAACCTACCACAAGGCAATGTTATGCGGCTAAATGGATAAGATTATGTTCTGTCACGAAAAAAAAATCAACCCTCTTCATGCAAAGGTGCAAACAATAATTACTTATTGCATTTACAGACCACAGGGTTGGCGTCCAATCAAATAGCTTAGAATTAACTGGAGTGCCATACACTGGAGTGGCGTAGAGTGGAGTAGCTTACGGTGGAGTAGCATACAGTGGAATAGCGTACAGTGGAGTGTTGTAAAGTGGAGTAGAGTGGAGTATCGTATAGTGGAATAGCGTACAGTGCAGTGGTGTACAGTGGAGTGACGTAGACTGGATTGGCCTACAGTGGCATTGTGTACAGTGTAATAGCATAGAGTGGAGTCTCGTACAGTGGAGAGGTGTAGAGTGGATAGCATGTAGTGGCTGCAGTGGCGTCGCATACAAATGTATGTAAAATTTAGTAGCAGTGGGGCATGGCTAGGCAAGATGGCCGATCGGGCGTGATCCGTATCAGCGCCATCGCCACGCAGCTGTCCGAGCCGGATTTAGACCACGGATGCAGCTGCAACTTGCACCAGCGGGACCCTGAAACGTTGGACCCACATAGGAGCCACGATTGACCACGCTTCGGGGGACAAAGGTCCACGCGGAGCCGAATTCCGGGAGTAGCTGCGCAAGGCGGCGCCGCGGCTCTTTGGCGGCCGCGTTAAAGTTGAGGAGAGGACCGGGAGGAGCAGGCACGGTGAAGACCGAAGGCAAGATGAGCGCTGCGGGCAGCAGTGAGGGTCGGCCCCGCCCGAAACTCACATCGGTGACGTCTGGTAGGATCGGAGACCCCAGTAAGGCCCTGCCTGGTAGCTGGAATGATGATGATGATGAGGCGCAGCAGCATAAGAAGAGGAGAGGCACGGCAGCGGTGAGTGAGGGAGCCGCGAGTTAACCGGTTCGCCTTGAAAGTGACTCTGGGGTGGTCAGGGCCCCCACAGGCTCTCCGAAGGTGACTCCAGCAGGAGAGTTATACTGAGCCCCGGTCATGCCTGACTCGAACATGACTCCCATAATGTTGTAGCCAAGGAAGGTACTAAGGTGGCTTACTTCAGCCAGAGACCTACCCCCTGAATCACCGGGGCAGTCCCTAGTGTGCTTGGAGACACGACCCCAGGGGATTATTTGTCGCCTATAATCGGAGACATTAGCATCTCAACGTGCCTGACCCTAAGATGGCCGCCACTGTTCCCATGTTGGTGGAGGAGAGGCCTTCCGGCTGGGTCCATTTGACCTCGCGAGGCCCCAAGCCAACTACTCTCTGAGAAAGGTACTAGAGGGGGCGACTGAGAGGATCTGGGACCCTTTGGAGGCCCTGGGGCTCATTGCGCACACACAGGAGCGGGGGGCCGCATCTATGCCACCAAAAAAAGCTGCACCCAAAGTCTCACATTTTTTTACACCTACGGAGAAAAAGCAACCACAAGACCGAAGGAGCACCGAGTTAGACATGTCGCTCACCAAGGAAGATCTGCTGGCCTCCTTGAGGGAATTTAAGGCAGAACTACGCACAGAATTAAAAAGCGACCTGCAAGCCTCAATGGAGCAACTCAAAGCGGACCTGACGGAGCGTATGACTTCCCTCCAACACGATGTGGATTCCATAGGAACAAGAGTTTTAGAGGTGGAAGGCCAAACATCGGACTTGAACAAACGTATGGTTGATACCCAAGAAAGTGTACAGGACCTGTATAAACAACTACAGTTGGTGCTCCTTAAAAACGAAGATCTGGAAAACCGCTCGAGAAGAGACATCAGAATTTGGGACCTGGACGAGGGAGCGGCGGGGCCCGATTTGGGGTCCTTCGTGGAGGGGCTCTACGCAGAGGTACTGGGGCCACGTCAACTGAAAATCAAAATGGAGAGGGCCCACCGTGTCGGACCCACAACACCCGGAGAGAGAAGACGTACCCGCGATGTCCTGGTCAAGCTCCACTCCTTCAAAGTTAAGGAAGCCATCCTACAGGCGGCAAGGAAGAAGGATATAATATCCTTTCAAGGCTTCTCCTGCGCGTTGTTCCAGGATTTGGTACAATCCACCCTCTAAAAAAGGCAAAGCTTTAGAATGCTCACGGAAAACCTACGAGCGGACAACTTCAGATACCATTGGACATAACCATTTGGGCTTGCCTTCGAACTCCACAACAAGTCGTGGCATGTCACGGAGCTCCGAGAAGGCCTGGAAGTTTTGGGTCTCCCGGTCCCGGAGGAGGAGTCTTCTTCGGTCCTTGTGAAAGGGAAAGAGCCAGTGCGCACGAAACCTGCTCAGTGGCGGACAGCGTCCAAGGGTCGGCAAACCAAGACATAGGGGGAGGGGAGACTTGCTCCAGTCCCAGCCGGGTAAGTTTGGGAAGACGCTAGTAGCCGGGGGAACGAATGATCTTGAAGACACGTAGACGGCAAAGGACAGAGAAAGGAACTGATTCCAGAGACGCTCCA
The DNA here is from genome assembly GCA_963921515.1 of Calotriton arnoldi. Taxonomy (NCBI): domain Eukaryota; kingdom Metazoa; phylum Chordata; class Amphibia; order Caudata; family Salamandridae; genus Calotriton; species Calotriton arnoldi. The sequence goes on along the minus strand of CAWUFW010000005.1, from coordinate 3,203,508 downwards.
GGTCGCAAATGGACACAGTCAGGCTGACCTTAACAAAAGGGAACACTACATCCTATTGGCACCATTAAACAGCTACGCGATGGGCCTTGGCCAAGGCTCCAGCCAGCATGTCCTCATTCTGGAGAGACTTCACTGTGAGGGGCCTGTTGGTCCCGCAGTCTAGGTTTTTCCACATTGTTTGTTTTCATAGTTCTTCGGGGGGGGAGGGTTTATACTCAGGGGGGATGGTGGAGAAGCAGGGGAAGATGCCAGGTTCCAATTTGAACTTTACTACGGTGGGAGGGCGGTCACTGGGGCGGGGGAGGAGAATACGAGGGCCGAAGAAGTGGAGAGAAGATGGGCAAACTAGTGGGGCCACTCCTTGAGGGAGGTATGCTTAACTTGGAGGGATGATTATTGTAACTTCATGGAACGTAAAGGGCCTGAGCTCCCTGCTCAAGCGCCACAAAATATGGAAATTTCTGGTTGATCATCAAGTCGAGGTTGTGACGCTTCAGGAAACGCACTTAAAGAGATCTGAGGAGCTCAGGCTCCGGCACAAAAACTACTCCCTTATATACAGGTCCTCAGCCGGCACTAAACATAATGGGGTTGCGTTATTGTTTCACAACCACACCAAATTTCAGCCGGAGGGCATAAAAACGGACAGAGAGGGACCTTTGTGTCGGCCTATACCCTTAATACAGGCCAAGCGTCGTTTGTGACCTCTCTCCTTGACATGTTGGGGGGATTCGCAGAGGGACAGATAATACTCATGGGGGATTTTAACCTTACATGGCACCCAGAAGAGGAAAGCACACATACAGATCCACGGGGGGAAGTTTCTCCAAGGCCCTAAAACACAGGTTTCAATCTCTGGGACTCAAGGATGCGTGGAGGACCCTCAACCCAGACGTAAGGGACTGCACCTTCTTTTCACACGTCCACCAAACGTACTCAAGATTAGACTATATTTTTGTTAACCAGGGGCTTATGGGGTTCATCCAGGACGCCAAGATCCACCCTATCACGCTTTCAGATCACAGCCTGGTCTGTTTGCCTGAATTGGGGAGGTATTGTTCACGGGTTGCCGAGATGGTTCTTTCCCGTCTGTTACGCGGGACAGGTTGTTTCGAGACTAACTACGCTCGGCAATCAAGTAATTCTTCCAGTTAAATGATCCGCTTGCAACCTCGCCATTGAATAATTGGGACGCCTTCAAGGCAGTGGTACGAGGCAAATGCATCGAGCTCCTGGCTGCGCTGAATAAACAGAGCTGCAGAGCGAACCGCGTTGGAGGCAGAGCTGGTTCGGATAGAAACTAAAAGCCCTCCCGAATTTTAAAGCGTCAACTAAGTGCATTAAAGGGGAAACTCAACGCAATATACACTAACAGAGCGGAACTTACTCTCCTCCGTATGCGCCGTGCCGCATATCCCCAGGGGAACAAGGTGGGCTCACACTTGGCTCAGCAACTTCGGGAAAAAAGAAAAAGGGAATATATAGGAGAAATCTGCAGGTAGGGCGGGGTCTAGAATACTCGGACCCCGACAAGGCAAACATCTTTGGGGACTTCTATAGGGATCTCTACCAGGCGAATCCCTTAGAAACTAATGCCCAGCTCAGATACTTGGACTCTCTCACGATGCCCCGAGTTCCTCCAACCTGGAATGAGCGGCTGAACCTCCCAATCTCCGAGGAGGAAGTGTGACAGGCAATCGCAGCTTTAAAATCTCATAAGTCCCCAGGCCCGTACGGGTTGACGGCCACTTTTATAAAACGTATGCCCCAGAGATTGTTCCCCACCTGACCTCACTCTTTAAGGCGATAGCCGAGGGCCAACAGGTGTCACCATCCATGGCGGAGACCGTGATTATGGTGATTCCCAAAGCTGGGAAGGACCTACAGAATTGAGCCTCCTATAGGCCAATTGCACTTTTGAACTTAGACGCCAAGTTATATTCAGCAATCTTGGCGGCCAGACTGGAGAACCTGATGCCTGATATAATTCACCCCGATCAATCGGGTTTTATAAAGGGGAGGCAAACTCATGATAATATTCGCAGGACACTACATCTTATAGAGAAAGTTACCAAATTCAAGACGCCGGCCCTTTTGGTAGGGCTAGATGCAGAAAAAGCCTTTGACAGGGCGGACTGGTCCTTTCTCTTCCTTACACTGAAAGGCTTTGGATTTGAGGAACCCTTTATCAACATGATTAGAGCTATTTACGCTCAACCCAGCTCGAGAATATTGGTTAATGGGGCAAGCTCCAGGCCATTTTCCCTGGGCCGGGGAACGCGGCAGGGGTGCCCACTGTCCCCCCTGCTGTTTGCCCTGAGTATCGAGCCCCTGGCGGTGCGGATTAGGGCAGAGCCAGAAATCAAGGGTATCAGATTTGGGGGTGAAGACCACAAGCTGTCACTTTTTGCAGACGATATCCTGATGACATGCTCCTCCCTGCGAGCCCTTCAGGACGAGCTGCGGGAATTTGAAGTGATGGCGGGTTTCCGAGTCAACCTGGCTAAGTCTTCCATACTAAACCTGACTTTGTCAGAGAGGGAGAAAACTCTTATACAGGGGGAGGCCCCGTTCCAATGGGCTAAACAAAAACTCACGTATCTGGGGATCCAGATCACGCCACATCTAGAGGGACTATTTAAGGCCAACTTTCCCGCCCTGCTACTCCAGATCCAACAAGATCTCAAGCGGTGGAAATCTCTGTTTGTGTCATGGTTGGAGCGCATACACGCGTTCAAGATGTTGGTTCTGCCTAAACTCCTCTATTTGTTCCAGACGCTACCCATAGAGCTGGAGAGGGACTTCCTTCCGGGGTTACGGTCCCTCATGCGCTATGTATGGCAAAATGGCAGAGCTCGCCTGCCGTTCCACGTGTTAAGACAACCGAGGAGTGAGGGGGGTGTGGCACTACCGGAATTTGGCCTCTACTATAAGGCAGCACAACTGAGGGTGGTGTCTGAGTGGTCAATGAGCGAGTTGGACAAGCACTGGCTCCACATGTACCGGGCAATAGTGGGAAGGACAATTTGGGATGTTCTTTGGAAGCCTAAGAGAAACAGACCGCTCAATGCCTACCTGAGCACACCCACTCAAACTACTCTTAAAATATGGGATGACATCACTAGGGGTCTGGGTTGGACGACATTCCCTACTCCGATACACTTTTACCCTGAATTTCCCCCGGCTTTGCGGAACGGGCCCGTTCGACGCTTGGAGGGAGGGGGGATGCTTCGTACTCTCAGATTTGTTCCATGATCACGACATCCTCACATTTGAACATTGCCAAAGGGATCCATTCCATTGACCAATCAGTTTTTTACGCAGCTTCACACACACACCTCATAAAATTGGTATGGGGTGGGAAACAGCCCAAAATTCGATGGGACGTCTTAACACTTCAGTATGAAAGGGGGGGTCTCGGGGTGCCGGATATGCAGCTCTATTTTTTGGTAGCACAATGTGGATATTCATACCACTGGTATCACCCTGACGCGCGCATACCCTACGCTAAGCTGGAGAAAGACTTGGCGGACCCCACTCCACTGAACGCTGTTCTCCCGGTGGGAATGCCGCGAAACCCACATGATATCCAACCAATATCCCCTACATGTTGGGCATGGAAAAAATTGCTTATGATTACGGGAGGGTCAGCACTGTACTAGTCTGCCCTGCCGCTACCCGCGAATCCCTGGATACCCCCCACGACGGACGCTGTGACTAAACGCACATTGTTCCAACTAGGACTGGACACTAGAGGTGATTTATTCCCGGGGGGCCATGCCTTTGTTCGTACCGAAGACCCACGTCTCACTACAGCCACATTTATAGACCACTTTTCGCTGACTCGTATACAAAGCGCACTCAGGGGGGTGATTCCCACTTACCCGCTAGAACCAGCAGACTTTAGCCCACTCACGTTCATCATTACATATAAAAGCGGAGAACACATCACTTCCAGGCTACATAAAACTTGCCTTGCGTTGCTACCACAACGGGACATTTAAGTCAGAGATGCCTGGGCCGCGGACATAGGACAACCACTCACCGACGATGTTTGGAAAGGGTGTACAAACAGACCAAGCTGATTTCCTGCAATCACAGACACAAACTACTTCATTTTAAGATTCTCAGAAGAGCGTATGCCACGCCGCAGCAGATGGTCCGGATCAAAAGCACCACTTTCACGAGTTGCCCCAAAAGCAACTTACAGGCTGCGCCTTTCCTCCATATGATTTGGTCCTGCAACATAATTCACACATATTGGCAGGGAGTTTGACTTAATACAGCGGATGGTGGGGGTACAGATACCAGTAACCCCATTAATGGCTCTGATGGGCTACGTAGAATCCTTGCCCAAAATTGCTCGCAGGTTCACAGCAATAGCCATGCTGCTGGCAAAACGAGAAATAGTACTTCGCTGGGGCACTATGCAAAAACCTACTGTTCAAAGCTGGTTAAAAAGCATGTCGTATTGCGACACTACGAGCGAACTATATGCAGAACTGCAACCCCCCACTTCGCGACCCAAAGACATATGGCAACCTCTCCGGGAGTACCCCCGGTTACAATGCATACAGAACACACCGGTCAGCCAGGAGAGACCGCGAATGAGCCAGACCGCGCAAGCTTAGGAATGACACATTTAAGCTCAGAGGGATCGAATTACACTTAGCATGTCGTGCAGACTTCAGACAGGACGCAAACTCCCATAAGCGAAGAAGTGGGAATCATGTAGCATATGTCGATGATCACCGCGCACTTTTAAGGACAAATTACACTACCTTGTCTATCAATGCTTTACGATGTCTGCATTTTTCATTTTGCTTTCTATTGAGACTTTGTAAACTGTGACCGCACATTTATTCATGGTAAATTTGTGTATGTTACAAAAAATGACAGTTTAAAAAAAATAAAACATTGCCAAAGGGATTTCCTCCTTCGAACACTTCCGCTACCTCCAACTCAAACACTGGGCACTACACCCCCCTATCAGGGAGGCTGCCACACGGGATCTGACACCAATAGTCTTTCGTTAGAAAGGTGGGTTCCATGAGGTGAGTGATTTCCTTTCTGTACAGTCTCCTGGTCTCCACAACGCGTGCCCCGAAGCCACGCTACTCCCAATTTTGGGATCTTGCATTGGGGAGGGAGGTGACGGAGAGAGACTGGAAACATCTGTGGTCTGATATCGCCAAGAACAACTACTCACGTGATCTAAGGGAAGCCCACTATAAGATTCTTTTTGACTGGTACCTTGTCCCCACCAAGCTTAAACAGATTTTCCCTCAGACCTGTGTTGGAGGGGGTGTGGTTTTCTAGGGGATTTTCGCCACATTTGGTGGGACTGCCCAATTATTAGACCGTTCTGGGGAAGAGATATTGGCCCAAATGAAAGATGTTAGGATACCCTATTCCGACTTCAGCTGACATGGTTCTTCTAGGCCTCAGAGATCCGACCTTGAAACATCAAACCACAGCTGATAGGGCGATCATGTGGGCATGTCTGGTGGTGGCTAAAAAGGCTATCGCGGCCTCTTTGAAGAAGAAAAACGCGCCAGTCCAGGCTCAGTGGCACTCCTGTCTGTGGAAGATACTCACCATGGAATGGATGGCGGACATCTTTAGAGATGACTACAAGAACTTTGAATATAGATGGGGCCCCTTGGTGTCTTTTCTCACCAAAGGCCTACCACTGGCGGTGTGCCCACCCACGATGAGAGACCTACATCTGTTCCAGTTCTAGAATTCATGTAGGCCTGCCCACGGGATGCGACTAACAGCACCCCTCCTAGCGATACCCTTCCGAGATAGTTCCCGCACCATCACCCACCTTGCTTATGGAGCGAAGTTTTCTAATGGCGATAGATAGGGCTTCTCCACCATAGGGGAGGGAGGTGGGGTTGTTATATATGTTATGAAATTTGCTGTGCGGACAGGGGGCTCAGACGGTGACAGCTGTTATAATGTTGATACTCCCGAGCATTAAAACACTGTGTATCTAGTAGCGATGGGGGGAATGAGGGAGCTGACGATGTGATGTACTGCCTCTCTGTGGATGCACACTCTTAATAAAAAGAAGATTGACAAAAAATGTGTGGTGGTGTAGATTATGGTGTGCAGAGTAACGCAAAACAGCAAATTGCATTGCCTTGCGTTTTTCTATATTTACCAATCACTGCAGGGCCACGCATGGTGGCCTTGTGTTCCTTTTAAATCTCACTTTAAGTATTGCATTTCTCATGCGACACTATGACTGACGCAGTTTCACAATATTTAGTGAAATTCCACAAAAGTACCATGGTGACTAATATCACTAAGTTTAAATGCGGTATAACTTAAAAATGCTTACCCTACTTGACTGCAGTACCCCAAAAGCATCATCTCTGCACCATAATGTATAATCCTGCCAAATTTCATGTAAATCCATTCAGCCGTTTTCGCGCTACATCAAATACAATAGTCTATGGAAAATGGATTGGTGGAAAAACACGTTTTGGGATCCCATTTTATCCGTGCAACCCCTTAACGATGCACCACAAAAATTTACATCATCTCAACATGTAGAAAATGCTACATACAGGTCTGGAAAGTTTTGTGGTGATTTGTCAAAAGGGGTGGAAAGTTATTAAGGAGGTAATATCCGAGGAATTCCTATCTTTTGAAATATTAACTATAACTACAAAGTGGCAATCAGATTTAATGTGATGTCTTTCCTTTTATCTATCATATTTGTTATGTATTTGTTTATTGGTTTACATAATTATGTGACCATAAATGTGTCTTTTTGTTGTTAATGTAGTAATTCTGAAACTTTACATATGCAGTTTATTTTATTTTTGGGCTTCCTCTCCACTTTTAGTAGGATTGTGCTACATATGGAGGAATTCTCATGTCCTCCATATAGTAGTTTGGGTAGCTCACAACTAGGTCACTTTTCCATTTTGTTGCACAGGAGTACATATGGAAGATGGTTTTTGTTTGGCTTGTTGGGCATAGTTTTAATTTGTAAACTAGATAGCATGCAAAGAAAACCTGACTCATTGTCAGTGAAATTGCTCTCCCACCCTCGCAGCTCCACCATTAAGTGAGGCCTGCCCCTGCCCCTGTACTCTCGAGTGTTGGTGATCGAGGCCCTCCTCCACCCGCAGGTTTCCCTGCGCCTCATCCCTGGTGGTCCAGTGGACCTCTGTCTCCTTCCTCTCTCTCTGCTCTTTCACTCGTTTTCACTCGCTTTTCTACCCTTTTTTATCTTTCACCTTTCTGCACTTTTCTGCATCTCTGCTCTTTTGTGCCTTATTTCTGCTCATTTTCCCTTCCTTTCGCTCTGCTCTTTCACTCGTTTTCACTCGTTTTTCTACCCTTTTTTATCTTTCACCTTTCTGCACTTTTCTGCATCTCTGCTCTTTTGTGCCTTATTTCTGCCTATTTTCCCTTTTTTCTTTATCCCTTATTTCCTCCCTTTACCTTTCCCCGCCGCTGCTGCCCCCGCGGCCCCTCCCCCCAGCACGACCGGCCCAATCCAGCTCCCCGCTCCCGCCTCCCAGCTGTCCAGCCCTCCCCAACCCCTACTTAATGGCGGCCGCTGCGGGGACAGGCGAGCAAGACCACTGACTCATTGTCAGTGAAATTGCTCTCCCACCCTCGCAGCTCCACCATTAAGTGAGGCCTGCCCCTGCCCCTGTACTCTCGAGTGTTGGTGATCGAGGCCCTCCTCCACCCGCAGGTTTCCCTGCGCCTCATCCCTGGTGGTCCAGTGGACCTCTGTCTCTTTCCTCTCACTCTGCTCTTTCACTCGTTTTTCTACCCTTTTTTATCTTTCACCTTTCTGCACTTTTCTGCATCTCTGCTCTTTTGTGCCTTATTTCTTCCTATTTTCCCTTTTTTCTTTATCCCTTATTTCCTCCCTTTTACCTTTCCCCGCCGCTGCTGCCCCCGCGGCCCCTCCCCCCCCCCAGCGCGACCGGCCCAATCCAGCTCCCCTCCCAGCTGTCCAGCCCTCCCCGACCCCTACTTAATGGCGGCCACTGCGCGGCCGCAGGCAGCGGCGCGCCGAAGGTGCGTCAAAGGCAAGCCCGTCTGCGCCCGTCCGCGACCCGACCGCGACCAGCGCCAGGAACCCTGGACGTCCGCCCCGCCAACGCTACGACCCAGCAGCACTCCACGCACTCAACCCAGGCCGCAACAACAACTGCAAGCTAGCATCACCAGCCGACACCCACGGACCCTTCAGCTGTCACCGCTGCCGGCACACCTGCAGCACCGCCAAGAACATGGATCCAGCACAACCCGCCCACAAGAACACAACCGAACCGAAGACCCTGCAATGCATCCTCCTCAACGTCCGATCCCTCCACAAACACGCCACAGAAATCTGGGACCTCCTCGACAGCACCACCCCGGACGTAGCGTTCTTTACCAAAACCTGGACCAACACCACCTCGGGACCGGACATCGCCATCGCCATCCCCCAAGGATACAAGATCTCCAGGAAGGACCGCCCCACCCGCCCAGGAGGAGGAATCGCCATCGTCTACAAAGCCAGCCTCCGCCTGAGCACACTCCCTGACGAGCCCACAGAACTGATGGAACACCTTCACTTCAAGATACTGGCCAGCCCCACCGCCACCCTCCGAGGAACCCTCATCTACCGACCCCCTGGACCCCGCGGACCCTTCGCCAACTCCATCACGGACATTATCTCCCCGCAGGCCATCGCATCCACCAACTACACCCTGCTGGGAGACCTCAACTTCCACCTCGACAACCAACTGGACCCCAACACCACATCCCTCCTGGACAACCTCCACAACATTGGACTGCGCCAGATCGTGACCGCGCACTCAGCAGGACACACCCTCGACCCCCTCTTCACTACAGGAAACTCCATCACCTTCAGCCACACCACCGAACTCCCATGGACGACCATCGTTGCGTCCACTTCACAACACCCACCATCCACAGACACCTGCACCTGCTTCCACGAAGAAACTGGACCAAAATCACCGACGACCAGCTCACCTCCTCACTCAACAACTCCACCCCAACCATCGCGGAAAACGACGACCCCAACACCGCAGCCCGAACCCTGCATAGATGGATCTCGGACAGCACCAACACCATAGCCCCCCTCAAGTAAAACAACAATACCCGCGCCAAGAAAGCCAGATGGTTTACCACCGAACTTCGAGAGTCCAGAAGCACATGCCGCCGCCTCGAAAAGGCCTGGAGGAACACCAAATCCACAGAAGCCCACGACAACTTCAGAGCCACCACCAACGCCCACCATCAACTCATCAGAAAAACGAGGAAAAAAGCGATTGAAGACAATCTCCACCCACGCGCACAACACCAAGGAACTCTTCAGCATCATCAAGGAGTTCGCCCAACCCACTAGCGAGTCTACCGACATCCCTCCCTCACAAGTCCTCTGCGACAAACTCAGCACCTTTTTCCACCACAAAATCAAGAGCATCTACGACAACTTCGACGAAGACAACCAACACACTGAACCCTCACCAACCACCCCTGACACCCGGAAACCAGCGATTGACGACTGGGCAGCCCTCACCACCGAAGACACACTGAAGACAATGAAGTCAATCCACTCAGGGGACCCCACGGACCCCTGCCCCCACCACATCTTCAACAGAGCCGCCGACACCATCGCACCCATGCTCCGCCACAACATCAACCGCTCCCTGGCGACCGCCTCGTTCCCCGATGACTGGAAACACGCCGAGGTCAACCCCCTCCTAAAGAAACCCTCAGCGGACCCCACTGACCTCAAAAACTACAGACCCATCTCCCTGCTCCCGTTCCCAGCGAAAGTCATCGAGAAAGCCATCAACAGCCAACTCGCCACATTCATTGAAGAACACAACATCCTCGACTCCTCCCAATCCGGCTTCAGAAAAAACCACAGTACGGAAACCGCCCTCCTCGCCGCAACAGACGACATCCGCACCCTACTGGACAAAGAAGAAACAGTAGCCCTCATCCTCCTCGACCTTTCAGCGGCGTTCGACACAGTCTCCCACCGCACCCTAATACGCAGACTCTACGACGCAGGAATCCAGGACAAGGCCCTCGACTGGATCCGCTCCTTTCTCTCCGGCAGGACGCAGCGGGTCAGACTCCCCCCTTTCCTCTCGGACCCCACACCTACCACCTGCGGAGTCCCCCAGGGCTCCTCCCTCAACCCGACGCTCTTCAACGTCTACATGGCTCCACTCGCCCCCATCGTCAGAACCTACGGACTCAACATCGTGTCATACGCAGACGACACCCAGCTCATCCTCTCCCTATCCAACGAGCCCAACACCGCCAGACGCAACTTTCGAGAAGGCATGGAAGCCGTCGCCAAATGGATGAAAAACAGCTGCCTACAACTAAACACCAACAAAACAGAAGTACTCATCATGGGCCCAAACCCCGACGCCTGGAGTGACACCTGGTGGCCCCACGCCCTCGGAAACCCGCCAACCCCCACGGACCACGCACGCAACCTGGGAATCATCCTGGACTCCGAGCTCAAAATGGACCGCCAGATCAACTCTGTCTTGTCTTCCTGCTTCCACACCCTCCGGCCTCCTTCGTAATACCTTCAAATGGATCCCCCTCGAATACCGAACACCGAAAGACCGTCACTCACGCCCTGGTCACCAGCAGATTCGACTACGGCAACGCACTCTATGCCGGAATAAACAAAAACCTCACCCGCAAGCTACAGAACATCCAGAACGCCGCCGCAAGACTGGTCCTCAACCTGCCAAAACACTGCCACATCTCCCAGCACCTGCGCACACTCCACTGGCTCCCTGTCGAGGCGAGAATCACCTTCAAGATGCTCACCCACGCACACAAGGCCCTCCACGGCACCGGACCAGCATACCTGAACAGCCGACTCAAATTCCACGCACCCCAAAGGACCCTACGATCAGCCCAGCTTTCCTACGCCGTGGTCCCCCGCACCAGAAAGACCAGATCGGGAGGCCTCTCCTTCCTCGCGGCCAAAGCATGGAACGCCCTTCCGCTCCACCTCAGACAGACATCGCTCCCCATCTTCACAAGAAACCTCAAAACCTGGCTCTTCGACAGACCCCCTCCTTGATGGATGGAACCTGCACCCCCTCCCCACCCCTAGCGCCTTGAGACCCTTACGGGTGAGTAGTCGCGCTTTAACAAACCCCTGATTGATTGATTATGTAGATTAAGATGTATTCTATTTGTAATGTATTTGTTTATAGGTTCCATTAGCATGTGACCATAAATGAGTCTTTCAGTTGTTCATTTAGTTAATATGAAACTTTACATATGCAGTCTAGTTTATTCTTTGGACTTCCTTCCTACTTTTAGTATGATTGTGCTACATACTAGGCCAAAGTGAGTAAAAGGCAATCATTGTTATTGTGATAAAAAATGAGTTTTTTTGTTTTTGTTTTTTTACTAGTGACCAATTATTATTTTCTCCAAATAGTAGTTTGTGTGGCTCACTGTAAGGTAATTTTTCATTTTGTTCCACAGGGATGCTTAAGAAACATGGTTTATGTTTGACTTGTTGGGACAGTTTTATTTTGTAAGCCAGAGAGCATGCAAAGACAAATATGTAGATTAAGATGTATTCTATTCATACAAAAATGGGTCTTTCGGTTGTTCATGTAGTAAATCTGAAACTTTACATATGCATAGCTGCCAAGGTTTTAGATTGCTATGTGTGACATTTTCATAATTTTAGTCTGAGTTACATTTCAACGACTGAGTGACACTTTCTCGTGAGCAAAATCAAGCAATGAATACGAGGGAAACATATAAATATCAGAAATTACGCCCATTTTAACAACGAGAAACTCTAAGATCTTCAAACTGCTGCAAGCACCAGATATGGAAGGGCACTAACCAGAGACAGACTGCATGACTGCAGTTCTCAGTAACAGAGGGCAGGCAGGCACCGTAGCTGCTCAGAAGATGATCTGATGATTCATGACCAAATGACAGGCTAAAAAGCACATTTTATGGCATTGCATAGCAAGTGCAACTGGGAGATTATACCGTCACTCAGTCTCAGGCACTTACTTTTTTTGTGAGCCGGCGCTGTGGCAACAGGTGGGCCCGACACGCTCAGCAGCCCTGATGTCTGCTCCGGTGCATAGCTGCCAAATTCTCAGATTGCAGATGTGTGACATTTCAATGGTTTTGGTGTACTTACGAGTGACATTCACCTGCCAAATGGGTGACACTTAAGATTGAAATGTCACCTCCGCCCCCCGAATAAAAACGAGCACTTAAGTCCATGGAAAGTGATAAATATCAGAAATTACGCCCTTTTTTTTTTTTTGGGGGGATAATCAAGTTTATTGATTTAACAAATTGCAGCAAAGGAAAACAATACCAGCTTTTAGTACAGTGGTCATGGCATAACAGTGACAAAATAAATAATACCCCAGCATACACTATTCAACATGTGAGTAGCAAACAACATTGTCCGCACCCAAGTCCATAGGTGATCATCAGGAATGTTCAGTCTTCTACCACCCGACCCATTTGCCCCACAGCATTCGAAACTTTTTGGGACAGCCTCGGGCCGCATACATTGTTCGTTCCTGCGCTGCGCACCAATCTACCCCTCTGCGCCATCGCGCCATGGACGGAGGTGTCGGGTCCAGCCAGAGTGCTGCAATATCCCGTTTAGCCACCATCAATGCCGTATTTAAACAAAGCTTCTCGGCTCTGGTCCGATCCAATCCCTCAGTAACACCCAAAAGTATGGTCATCGGGCTCAAGGGAACCTCCCAACCCAGGACCTCCGTAAGTTCCCCTGTCAGTAACTCCCAGTAGCGCGTGATTGTAGGACAGAGCCATACCATGTGATAAGTCAGCCTGGGGGCAACTACAGCGGGGACAGGAAGCATCAGGTCGGAGCCCAGCGCGATGAAGACGCAATGGCGTGAGGTAGGCCGCGTGTAAATAGTATATCTGAACTAACCGGATCCGCGCTGAAACAGTAACTGTTTTGGGGGCCATCAGCGCATCCCTCCAATCTGCATCGTCCAGGGAGCCAAGCCATCCCTCCCACTTATCCTGGAGATGGGAGAGGGAGTTGGGGGTGTTATTCGTGAGGGAACGGTAGATGCGGGAAATCCCCCCTTTCCCCAGATTGCCAGTCATGACCTGGGCTTCAGGTGGACTATTTTCGGGTAAGGAGGTCTCCTCTGAGATGTGGGTGTGGAGGGCGTGGCGCAGCTGCAGGTAACGGTAAAACTGGGAGGTGTGGAGGGAGAACCGGGCCTGCAGATCTGGGAAATCACGTATGTGGCTCCCGCCCCAAACATCCCCAAGTTGTGAAATCCCGATGAGATCCCAGGCTCTGAAACCAGAAAGAGCGGCAACGTCCTTGAGCCACGTTCCGCACCACAAGGGGGTATATCGGGTTAATTTGCCCGACCAGTGGGTGTGGCGCAGGGAGGCCCGCCAGGCCAAAAGCACCCCGCGCGTGACCTCAGGCAGAGCGTGGGAGATAGCGGTGCCGTAGAGCATCCCCTGAATATTGGAGAAACCCAAGTTATGCAGCTCTAGGCGGTACGCCGGGTCCGACCAGCCACCATTAAACCAGTCATGCACGGTGAGGAGCCGAGTCGCCAAATAATATAAATACAGGTTCGTCATTCCCAACCCACCATCAAAGGGCGGTATCCTGCACTGGGTGAGGGCCAACCTCGGTCTCCGACCTCCCCACAGGAATTTAGTGGCCAAACCGCCCATCTCCCGGAACCAGGACCGTGAGAAGGAGAGGGGTGTGTTCTGGAGCATATAGAGAAATCGGGGCAGAACCATCATCTTAAAAAGGGCTATTCTGCCCATAGGGTTTAGTGGCAGCGTTTGCCATCGAAAGAGGTCGGCACGAACCCGTTTCACCAGAGGAGTGACGTTGAGAGACCAGGCGAGATCGGGAAGGAGGGCCACCCAGATCCCCAAATACTTGAACGACTGCCGCCGAAGAGGAATCGAGGACTGCCAATCAAAGCACTCCCTCGATAGATGGAGGGGGACCAGGACCGACTTGGCCGCGTTCAATCGGAGGCCGGAGACTCGCTCAAAGAGGCGCAGGGCTCAGAGACATCGAGGCCCTGATCGAGCTGGGTCTGACAAAAAGATCAGAACGTCATCAGCGTAGAGGGCAATCTTGTCCTCTGCCAGACCGGGCCATTGCCATCCCGTGAGAAGCGGATCGGTGCGGATAAGAGAAGCAAAGGGCTCCATCGCTAACGCAAAAAGGAGGGGCGAAAGGGGGCAACCCTGCCTCGTGCCCCTCCCAATGGGGAAGGGGCGTGAAAGGGCGCCATTGACCATCACTTGGGCTCGCGGCTGACAGTATAGTGTCCTGATCAAGTTACGAAAGGGGGTCCCAAATCCCATCTCCAACAACACTGCCTCCAGATATTGCCAATCAACTGAATCAAATGCTTTCTCAAAGTCCACGAGGAGCAAAGAGAGATGGGGGTCAGTTGTCGATTCGCCAAAGCGAGGTGGAGCCGTCTGAGGCAGTGCCTGGTTCCCCGGGAGGGCATGAATCCACATTGGTCCATCTGGACCAGCTTATCCAAGTAAGGACGTATGCGGTTTGCCAGGACTGAGGCAAATATTTTGAGCTCCGAATTAATGAGGGAGATGGGGCGATAATCGGAGCAGTGGGCCGAGGGAGGCTGGGACTTGGGAATCACCACGATAGTGGCCAGGTCTGTTTCAGGACGGAAGGAGCCGCGATCAGCCGCCTCATGATACATTGCTAGGAGGTGGGGAACCAGCGTGTCCTGGTAGGACGCATAAAATTCCTGCGGGAGTCCATCCGGTCCCGGTGTCTTACCCGCAGCCATGCGGGAAATAGCATCATTAATTTCTTCCGGAGTAATCGGGAGATCCAGGTCCTCCGCCTCAGTGTCACTGAGCCGCGGGAGGGGGAACCTTTCATGCTGGAGGAGCTCTGGGAGTGTGAGGTCTGGAGGCTGGGCAGAGTATAGAGAGGCGTAGTACGAGGGAAAGTACTGGGCCACCGCCGTGGGGGTCTGATGGATCTCTCCGTGGGAGTCAGTCACTTCAGGGATAATACGGTTAGCCATAGGATAAGTGGCCAAGCGATGCAGGAGCTTCCCATTTTTATCTCCCCATCCATACACCCGTGCCACTGAGGACCTCCATAGCAGCTTAGCGGACTCCATAGAGGCCTGTTTGATCTCATCCCTCAAAAACGCCAGTTTCCGATCCTGGGCCTCTGTGCTCTCTCCTGGCGGGTGGGCTTCCAGCTGGGCAGCCTGGGCCTCCAGAAGTGTGAGCCGGGCCTCCTGTTTCGTGCGTTGGATTTTGAGTTGGCCCTTGGCAAAGCCACGGATGGTGACCTTACTGGCCTCCCATAAAGTACCAGGAGACGAGACCGAGCCCTGATTAGTGGCGAAGTATTGACGCAGTTCGTCCCCTATGTGTTTCCGGAAGTCTTTGTCCTGGAGAAACCAGGCGTTTAGCCGCCAAATTGGGCGCGAAGACGCCGGGAGGCTGCCCATCTGCATAGAGACTGGGGAGTGATCCGTTAGGCCCCTGGGAAGTATGGTGATGGCCTGGATTGACCGACAGTCCAGGGCCGGAAGGAAGAGATAGTCCAGTCTGGCATGTGTGTGGTGGGAGGCTGATGTGTGAGTGAACATACGAGTAGTTGGGTGCCAGAGTCTCCAGGCGTCTCTGAGGCCCAGAGTCTCAGCCCAGTTCGAAAGGAGCGCGGATTGGGAAACACGAGAGGCAGAAGGGGCCGCGGCAGAGTCAAGGCCCGGGTCCATAACTGCATTGAAGTCCCCCCCAACAACAGTCGTCCCTGGGGGCAGGGCAGCCACTAGCGGAGCAAGACGCTGGAGCGTGGAGGACAGCAGGGGAGGGAGAGGGGAGTACACAGCAATCTGATTCAGGGATTGGTTCCCAATGTTCCCTTCCAGGATGACAAAGCAGCCTCCCGGATCATGTACTAATTTACGCGCCACAAATGGAAGAGCGCGGCGCATCAGGACCGCCACCCCCCGAGATCCACGGGTAAAACCAGAGTGCCAAATCCCACCATAGCCATAGCGCGCCAGAAAGGGACAGTGATTGCCTACTAGGTGGGTCTCCTGAAGCATCAATATGTCTACATTGTGTCGCTGGGCATAACGCAGGACCGCAGTGCGCTTGACCTTATCTAAGAGGCCGTTAACATTCCAGGACATAACATGGTGTTGTCAATCCGGAACGATCGTCTGGCTTGGGGAGGCTGGGCAAGTACTCGAGCACCCGGCACGGGCAGGGAGCGTGGTAGTACAAGTGCGTGGGGTAACAGACATAAAATTACAATGTCGATCACTGTATGGTCGTTTCACAGCGAAGCGGAAGTGCTGGTGCAAAAAATAAGAAAAAACAAACAATAAAACTCGGGACAACGGTCCCCCCCTCCCCAACCCCCACCCCCGTCCTATACTTCAGGAACGGAAGCATCTGTCGCCCTAACAGTGAGAAACTAACAAAGACCAAACTAGAACGCTTGGGAATGGGGAAGCGTGGAGGACCCCTCCTCATATCAGGATGTGCATAAGCAAGTCCGTCGGGAATTGAAGTAGTGGTGAGCCGATGTGTCACCTCCGGCCGCGGAGCCATGCCCGGCAGGCAGAGACTAACTCATGCGGGGCCCGTGAGAAGCGTCGGGCTACGTAAGAGCTCCGTATCCGGTAGGTCCAGCAGCGATGGTCGAGGCGAAGCACCCCCAGGGTCCAGGCGGCCGGAGGAGCCAGACCTCCGCACGACCAGGTGGTCTCCAGGGAGCGGCGTCGGCTGCCGAGAGGGGCCCAGTGGGGAATCTGAGCGGGCTCTCCTCTGGCCACGGCGCCTACGTGAGCGGTTGCGCTGAGGCCGGGGTCCCCTGTCGGGCGCATCCCCCAGCCGCACTCCGGGGTGATGGATTGCGGTCACTGTCTCGCTGGGGGCGCTCCTCCGTGGCCCAAGTCCAAGCCTCCTCAGGGGTGTCAAAGAATAGGGTCTTGTTGGAAAACACAACTCGCAAGCGCGCCGGGAAGAGGAGCCTGTACTGTATGTTAAGAGCGCGAAGCTTCTGCTTGACCTCCCCAAACGAGAAGCGCTTACCCTGGACCTCGCGAGTGTAATCAGGGAAGATCATGATTACATGATTGTCATATTTGAGGTGTTGCTGCTTGCGGGCCTCGGCCAGGACAGAGTCACGGTCCTTAAAATTGAGGATTCGCATTATGACCGGTCTGGGGGGTGCCCCCGGGGGCGGCTTAGGAGCAAGGGAGCAGTGCGCTCGCTCGATCGCGAACCACGGGGAGAGGGAGCCCTCGGGGATCCAGGAGTGCAACCACTTCTCCACAAAGTCCGCTGTACGGCCCTGTTCCGCTCCCTCCGGAAATCCCACTAGGCGGAGGTTGTTGCGGCGGGACCTGTTTTCCGGGTCCTCTGCCCGCCGGTGTAGCTCCTGGGTGTGAGATTGGAGACAAGCGACTTGTCCCTTAAGTTGCTAACGTAGTCTTCCACGGTGGAGATTCGGGATTTGGTTTCTTTAATCCGGGCCATGGCGTTCCGAAGGTCCTGCCGGATGAGTCACATCCACCCAGGCCTCAGCAATCTTGCCCTCCACGGAGGACTGTGAGGCATGGATAGCTTGTAGGATGGTACATGGGTCCGCAGCAGGTGGGGTATCCTTATCCGCGCCTCCCGCATTCACCCCGGAGTCCGTGGTGGTGAAACGATCCATTTTAGTCTGGGTGGCCGGGTTTTTGGCTGGCTTGTCGCGACCCATGGCCGCCACTCAACAGGGCAGGAGACCCAGACGTGCCCTTTACAAAGGCCTCTGCAGCGGGGGGCCCACGGCCAGCCTCGGAGGGCCTCAGATCAAGATAGCTGCAGGGGGCAGTGAAGGAGGCCCTTGCAAGACCTCACGCCGCTTGGTACACGCGGCCGATTCCACCTCTCCTGGTGAGACCCCACGCCTGGAAGCAACAGCACAGAGGCCCGATCCCAGGAGCCGCAGCAGGGCCCCCACACCAGGATCCACAGACCACTCCAGGCGCCTCAAGAACAGTTCGGGGGCAGGGGGATGGTGGAGGAGGCTCCTTCCAGGACCCCACGCCGCTCGCTACATGTGGCCGATTCCACTCCCCAGGCTGCACTCCCAACCAGAGGCGACGTAATAGAGGCAAAGGAGCAATGCAGGGGGGGAAGAGGGGGTGTCGGGGGAGGCCCCACCTAGGACCTCACGCCGCTCGATGGATGCGGCCGGACACCCACTCTTCCGGCACCACAGCACCCGGGAGGCAGCACAGCCGCGGCTCGATTCCAAAGGCAGCAAGAGGTTCGCCGCAGCCGAGGGCCCAAAGACAGCACTGGAGATACCGCGGTGAGTTGGAGCAGGGGGCCCGTCCCAGGGACCGCGCGCTACCCACTGGGCATGGCCGGGTCCACCCGTCTCAGGCTTCGTCCCGTCTGGAGTATTGTCAAGGTCCCAAGGGAATGGCACAGGAGCAGCTCCAGGGGTCCGTTAGGCCGGCTCGGCCACAACGGGTGGGGAGAAACAACGGGCCAAATCCCAGTTCGCAGCGCCCAGGGCCCAAGTCGCTCTCAGAGCGGGCAGTCCGTGCGTGCAGGGGGGCCTCCCTCAGCTCAGTCCCAGTCCCCCCCCCGCCACCACTCACCAAGTCTCCGGGTCCGCCGAGCACCGGACTCCAATCACACGGCCCAGGGGGCGTCAGCCGCCGCCGATCCCGGTCTCCCGCCGCCCGAAAATGGCGGCCGGCAACGCCGCAGGGGACCCGGGGCGTCCTCTCAGACGTCTCCGACCGCCGCAGTCAGCGGCTCTAGCCCCTGATCAGGTGCGCCAACCCAGCACCAGCAGGCAGGAAGCAGCGGCCGCTTGTGTAGAATCCCAACCGGGCGGGGGAAGGAGAACACGGCGGGCGTCTCGCCGAGGGAACCCACAGTTCACCACCAGTCGCTGCAGCCTCAGGGGTCGTCTCCGTCAGCACGGAAGGCCAGGAGAGGGCTCCGGGCAGCCCGGTCTGAGGAACGCAGGGGTCCCGGCTCAGAGCAAGGAGGCCGCCATTTTAGAGGAGGGCACCCGGCAGGCCGGCCGAGAGCGATGAAACACCGGATCCCCGGGCTCCCACGGCCAGGATCTCTGCCAGGGGTGCAGCAAGGCAGCGGCAACAAGACTCAGGGCAGGATGGTTCCTGGAACGGGCGGATTGCGGGCGGATGGCGGAGGGGTCCGGGAACACACTCAAGGTGCGACCACCATCTTGGCTCGCTAAGCCACGCCCCTAAATTACGCCCTTTTAAACAATAATAAGCTTTAGAAAGACTTTCAAACTGATGCAAAACCTCTAATTTGTAAAGTCACTATCCCACTGCCCTTTTCCAAGATGATGGTTACAGGAGAGGATCCGAGCAGAGCCATTTCATATTTAATGCTAGCATAAGACTTGTTTTTTAAAACTGCATGTAGATATAAATTGCCACACAGATGATCAGTCATGGTAATTGACATAATATTTAGAACCATTAAATGTGTACTGTAAGGTCCAAGTGTGTTTTTATTTTTTTTTAAGGGACCATTTCTCCCTTTTATGTTTTCATGCTTTTCAAAAAAGGTTTTATTTTTGGCATTTATAAAAACAGAGGCCTTCTATACAAAACAAAAACTAGCTGATAAGTTATATTAGGCTGTGATCATGATCAGCAGAGGGGGGGGAGGGGGGAGGCTTGCTTAGCCTGACAAGATCATAGAACCATACTATTGCAATATCCGCACCAGGATTTAGAGCAGATAGTGCTTTCACAGGTGTCAATAAAGAGATAACAAACAGATTATCCCTGCTGCATGGATATTATACGCTGTGGCAGGAGAGCCAATGTGTGCGTGCGAAGCAGCCACGAGGGAAGCAAGAGATCTGTGGAGGAGCACAATTCATGGGATGTACAATTTGGTGCAACTAAGGAATTTCAACACAATGATGGCCTGCCTAAAAATCCCAGAACCCGCTACTCGGTCAGCAATGTGCTTCATGGGCAGTAAATGCTATTTTATTTGCCAATAAGTACCATACCTCAGGCACAACTTAAATTACTTCCCACATTGGCATTTCAAATAAATGCGTACAGAAGACGGAGGCGAAGGGACAGCAAAGCATGTAAGCTCACCGCCCACGTTGTAGTCTCGTGTCGAAGAAGATTGTGTTTGCGGAACCAGATTCCTTACAGACTCACATTGCCTTGGCAAAGAGTCAGTTCACCTGCACTGATGCTAACGAGCACAACTGTCTGAGTTCCACAGGCCCTGACTCAAGCTAAATAAGTGGGACAGACAGTCACTCAGGAAGGAGCCAGGGAGCCCCGCCCACTGCCGAAAGACGTACAGCAGGCAAATTCTGTGCTGGTGCACCACGCACACTCTGTGATGTCACAGAGCAGCCAATGAACAACAGGCAAACTTTCCCTCAGCCAGTCTCAAGCCATAGTAAAGTGTCCGAAGCCCGACAGTCAATTATGAAGAAGCAGTGAGATGTTCCCAGACAACCCTAAAACAAGACATCATCCAACCAATCCAAGGAGTTTCAAAGCGCGCGCTACTGTGGACAGAACGTATCTTTAGTCAAGCTGATAGTGTGGTTACCATAGTAACAAGTACACGCCAACAACGATAAGCAAATCTATTGATTAGGGCAGGCAGCATAGTAAGCAGCAGACCAGCACAACAGGGCTGCTTTCGTTATTAAATCCTGCAGCGCCTTATAATCTCACATTCTCAAAACACCTGTAATGCACGACTAATGCATTTTAGTACGGTAATGCGGAAACCAGCACTAAAATGCGTTAATATAACCCCTGATGTGTTTTACTTGGCAAGGCTGCATATGCAGTCTAGTATAGTTTTTGGGCTACCATACTACTTTTAGTAGTATTGTTCTACAAGCGATCACTAAGTTGAAAAACCTTATACCTTAACATATACTTACTTACAGCGCCACTCATACCAGTGTAAGGTGTCGGAGCTCTTTACATCGCACAAACTTAGGAAATGTTACGTAAGACAGAGGACTACAAGGTGTAGGAGTCATATGTCATCCATACTGGTAGGCAGTATAGAATAAGATTGGTTGGTCTGGAGAAGCACAAACACAGAATTTAAAACGTAACACCATGGTTGGAGGTTCTTTTTAATAAGACTTGCTTTCTCCCCACTGAACCCTTTTAACAACATTAAGATAATGAACGTCTGCGAAAAAATCATAACACTCAATGCAGTTTCCATTGAGCTTCTTGGGGACAGTTAGTAGGTAACTGTTCAATATTATGATTTAAACTTATAAACTGCAAGTAACAAAAGGATCTCTCTGATAAAAGCAGTAACCTACTTAACTATTTACGTTATATGCATGTTGTGATCTGCATGGTACACTTGCTTTGCAGCAATACCAGTCAATACTTCCACTAGGAAAATCTCTGATCTCTCTCCAGGAAGAACATTAATCACCGGAGTTATCTTGACATTTTTATTGTTGCCTAAAATTGCTTGAAGCAAGGAACGCGGCTGTAGGTGCTTTTAAAACCATGATATGCTTGCAAATATGGCGCCGTCTGAAGTCAGCGCCTGGTGCGGTGACATCGGTTGCACCACCCTAGAGCCGGCTCTGGCTAGACCCAAATGGCTGGAGAGCAATGTACAACTGTAGAAGTGTATGCGAAAGGCGTAAACACATGACAGTAAAGTGGGATGGGAGGTATACAGAAGTAGAATAATGTAAACCTACTTTCTTACACAACTGTGAATACACAATTTATTAAAAAAAGCTTTATCACAAACTATTTCAAACACTTCCAGGCACTCAGCCATCGTCCCTTCCCATGCCTCCTCCATCAATGTCCAGAAACCAATGGATCCACAACTATTACTGACAATATTTTAGACTCCAGCATCAAGAGATTAAACTGCAATGTTTCAATAGTTCAAAAACAGTAGTCATTATTTTGATCTGTTCTTCCGAATGACACATATGCTTCCAAACCTTATGGCAAAAAAAAAAAAAAAGCAATGTGATAATGACCTCTTGGGTGTAAGGCATTGTGGGAATCCAGACGTTATAATCTCCTTCTACCACTCCAATGTTTAACGTTCATATTTTTAAGGTTTATGTGAACAGGATAATGTTCCTTGCTTTAGTGGCATGTACATCTATATTAGCTGCAATATTATTCTTGCACATAAGTAACTTGTGTTCTTTTTGATTTACTACTCCTGTAAAATCTATACCAGCAGATGTGGTCACACACAAACCTGCTTGCGGATCGCTTCGCTGGAATAAAGTCTAACCTTGTGGGTGAAGAGAAGAACTTCCTTTCTATTTGATACTAATTTCTGTACACCTATGTTTAGAAATCTCTTTCGGATTCAGACCGAGTCCAAAAAAATATCCCTATCCTCAATTGATTATTACATGTAGCCATATTGCATTCAGTACCAAAAGTGGCATATTAGTTAAGTGAAGATGCTCCCTCATTCTCAATAACCTTGTTTCCTTTTTTACATAGTTCACAAAACCCTCCGTTTTTAAATGGTGTACGAAATGCAGGTACTATTTGTTGGTATTAAACCCCTTAGAACACTGCAGATGTTGCTTGGAGCCGAACACAGCACAGGACTAACTTTTTGCTCAAATATATCTAAAAAGGTGATCAGAGAGTGCAGGAAAAGTATGTTTTGTCCTGCACTGCTCAGGTAGGTGGTAAGAGGGTGACTAGAACTTGCTCTTAGTATTGCAACTCCTTCATTTTGTGGGTTCTGACTTAGGCAGGCACAAATATTCACAACATTATTGGGTAATTTGAGTAATCCAATTCTTGTTCCACAAGTCTCACCACACTTCTACCTTCCATAAGCAACAAACTGCCGTACAAGATGCTACTTATCAGTGTCTTTGAGAACATGCACCACCAGTTTCTCTGGCTTCAGTTACTCTGTAGCCGCTAGGCATTGATGCGCTTATAATTAGTCACTGGAGCGCAGTGTACAAGCACAAATCCTGCTGCTAGACTAGTGAGCACCACAAACATTAAATTAGGGAGAATGGGATAAGGCATAGTCAATTCAGATAGAACAAGAACAAATGAATTTTCAGCAATTTTCTCAAGACTAAAAGATCCATTTGTGTCCTGAGAGCAGATTGGAGGAGTTTCAGAAGCTTGATGCGGCTCCGGTGGAGTATTGCCTAGCAGCCATTGATGTATTCTAAGCAGCTGTTTACAGAATGAGAGATTTTATTTCAAAGCTAACTTTGACCCCAAAGATGGTAAGAAGTGAAACTACGGAAGGTGTACCTGAGCAAAGGGTCAAACAACTAATGTCTTGTACAGGAAGTAGAACTTTCTGAGCCCTTGTTCCCCTTGATAAAGCTGTTCTGGAGAGACTTGTGGCAATATGGGGAAAAGACTACGATTAATTGCCTGACTAGAGTGACTGCATTTGTACATTCAAATAATATAAACATCCTGGTTTAACAAGCACCTTTTGTGAAGTTAAACCAAATGCCTTTCGGTCTGCTATGATTATCAAAGATGTGAGACTATGAGACACCTAATTCTAGTCTTGGCAAGGCTGTCAAATACTAAATACTCTGCCTCCTGTCCTGGCCACATACAGTAATGACTGATAGATTTTCAGGATGGCTACCCCCATATGTTCGAACCCTTGCATTGTCATTTTGATTAAATAATAAACAATGAAATAGAGGCATCAGAAAACTCAGTTGAGAACCAGCCTTGATACTGTTGAAGCAGCTGCATGTTCTGAGGGCACAAGGGCTGTCTTGTTCATCTATATGCATGAATGAGGTTGTCTGGCTTCTCAGGTGATGTCCAAGCCCGTTTAATTGACTTGCCCTTTGGAGAAACTAATTTTCACAGATTTAAGGTGAGCCGGGCAACAGCATGAGTGTAGTGATTGATCTCTCCTACTCACATTTTTCACCCAACAAAAAAAGTTAAAGCAACGTTGTCACCTCACCTTGCCTAAACCGACACACCCTCATCAACCTCAAAAACTGTAAATGTTCTTCCAACCATGCTAGCAATCTCCTTCCATTCAGGTTGAGCCTGCAACACCCTACGCAAACTCCTTTAATGCTTCATTGTCTCAATTCTTAAGCGGGAAATGGTCATAACGTTTCTAAAACAAATGGTGGTAAAGAACACCAGACCATGGTGTGTTGCATGTAATTAAATTTGGGTATTAACTCAGGTTGGGTATGACTTCCACTTGTCATAAAGCAGCCCTCCCACACCCAGTTAACTTGAAGAAAGTATTAAAGGCTGTAGTCTGCTTAGAAGTGTTTGCTGTTGAAGAATGCAGGAAAATGCACTATGCTGGTAATTTCCTGGTTCCAAAGAAAGGCAGATGCCTCTTTCTTGTTCTGAGGCTCTCCATATTGTGGATCTCCATTGAACTCCTAAATATTGAATATGCCTCCTTCTGCTAGATTCTAAAACACTTTACCTTCTATTTTTTCTTATGCTGATCTAAGGGCAGCATTAACTGAACTGCTTTTTTTATTGTAAAAGAGATCTACTTACAAAAGGAAGTATGTTCGGCTTCAATTTGATCTGCTCCCGCAAGAGTTCAGAGGAAGCAAACACCACCAGACCAGAATCCTCTTTGATCAGATCTTTGTTCTGATTTGGTGATAGTCAGTGGCAAGAAAATAGCACCCAACTTCTCCAGCATCTACTGTCCCTTCTGAGGAGGAAAGTAAGAGGATGGATGTTGTGGAAGGTCAACTACTGTCATAAAAGCAGTCCGTGCCATGACATTGTTTGGCAAATACAGCATTTTTGGACATGTTGGACACTGTCCAACATGTTTCTGACAAACTCCCTGGAGAAGACGGGGACAATTGTGCGAAATGTTTCAAGAAGGCATTATGGTGTCAAATCCAGTTTATCAGTCCCTTGGCAGATTAGACCTGGACACCCATTGATCTTCCCATAGGTCGGCCATGTGTGTTTTTTCCTGACTGTCTTATGGGCCAAAAACCTAAAGCCCAACAAAGAATTTTAAATCTACTGTTCTCTGGGCCTTTATTGCATGTGGCTGAAGAAATGTAGCATGTGCACTCTAAGTTGGAGAAGGTTATCTCCAAGCCATTCACTACCGGTAACAGTACATTCATCATCAACAACAGCAAAAGCAGCTCTCAGCCTAAAACTTAGTGAAAGTCAGATGAGGTCATCAGGCTTCTGCAGCCAGAGCAACGCCTCCTATCAGGTTTTGACTCTATATTACCCATTTCTCTGTTCACAACTCTGTTAGGGGAAAACAGCAACATTTATATAAAATTAGTGGAGAATTACAGTACACTGATGGGTGCTTAATATAATGCATAATGTCTAGTATGACGTTCCGATCCCCATTCATACTTCCAAATACATTTTCTCATTTCCATTAAGGTACTTCATCTGGTCTCTTATCTTTAATGTGAGCAGGGTGTCCCTCCCACTGTAGGGATATGCTTTCAGAGACTTGCCCCCTAATACTACTCTGAAACCCTGTGCATCCTTAGGACTACCTCGTAGTCTGAAAGCCACTTGTCATATCCTCCCCCACCACATAGCTAGGCACCAGATCTTTAGGAATGTAGACCTCTTTATCTCCATTGGGCACTGCAGTTTCACTACCACCATTGCTGCTGGACTCTGCTTGCTTTGTTCTGAGGTCCAGTGGACACTTTCTACCTTCCTCCTGAAGTCTGTGATGTTATTTTGGCAGCCAAGCACACCTCCACCAAGACGGTATGCGCCTGCCATTGTGACAAATTTGTGACATGGTGTGCAGCCAAGAACATTGTTCCTCTTTCTGTACCCTAGTTCCATAGGAACAGGACAGAGATAAGCACTCCCTAGGGGTGGGGATGAGATGAGAACACCCCAAGATGGTCTCTGGTTTCCACATTAATCAGACAGGTTCCTAGGCCATTTTCTTTCTTATTCACAAGGTAAAGTGACTCCTCCTATTGCTAGTAATACTCATGGTCATCTACCTCAACAGTAGATACATTTTTGTCCGCCGTCTGGTTCGGCCCTGTCTTGACCAAGCTTAATGTCAACGTCTCTGGGTGATGATCTTCGGGCCTGTTCTGATTCACAAGACCCGTTGGTAGAGCAATTGTTGAGTCTACTACTCTTTCGGAGTTGTTGCGCTACCCGTCAGTCTCGACGACTGGGATTTCTTCAGCGCATTGCATTGGGTCTTGTCCCTTTGGGGCCTACTCCTTCATCTTTTACACTAAGAATGATCAATCCGTGATGGAAAGGACTCCGTTTCAAAACTTTCCACAGTGTTGCACCAAATACCCCTGGAAAGACCTACACCAGGTGTTTAACCTCAGTCTGTCCCTGGACCATACCGAGGCCTGCTGCTCTGCCTGCCGTTCGTTTGAAAAATGTTGTTATTGACATCTCATTTGATGACCGATGACATGGCAGCAGGGAGACTACACCCTGATCTCCTTGGAGACGTTGAAGAATTACAGCCATGGCCTCTATCTGACCAGCCTCTGCTTTTCAGTCCGGAGGCTAGTTCCCGTTCTGAATCTGAGACCAAAGACCATTAGCCTGCCCAGGTAAGGAAGACTCTGCCATCTGCATCCAAACCAACCTCTGGCCAGCAAATCAAAACAAAACAAAAAAAAGCCTGGCCGCCGCAGCACTTGGTGCCCAGAGCTCCATCCTCCACATCTGAAGATCAAGACCATCCTATCCTGCTTCATCTTCAGGGAGAACTCAGCACAAGACAGAAGCGGTTCCTGATCCACCCACAAACTGACAGGATCCACACTTGGCCTCAAGACTCAATTCCGCCTAAAAGAAAGTTAACTTTTGAGAAAGTTCTTCACCTGCAGCTCAATCCCCTGAGAAAGACTAAGAGGCACATTAGGGGACAACTCCCTCCAGGTTCCCTTGTAGTACATACGGCCCATAAGCATGCTAACACCTAAGGCACCGTGGATGCACCTCCACTGGACAAAGATAGCAGAAAGATAGGTGCAGCGAGTAAGCGGATCACCGCTCAGTCATCCACATGTTGGCAATTCCCCAGCTTTGTCATCCTGCTCTCCAAGTACAACCGGGGCACAGTGGGACGAAATGGAGGAGCACCTCTGATATCTCCCAGACCAGTACAAAAAGCAAGGTTCAAGGGCTCTTTTCAGGGGGTAAACTTAAATCCACACCCCTGTTCGGCTGGATGCTACTGACACTGTCTTGCGCAGCATTAATTCCAGTGTCTTCATTCGCTGCCACGCCTGGCTGCGTGTTTCTGGCTTGAAACCAGAAGTACAGCAGTATCTGCTCAGCCTGCCCTTTGATAGGGAGCACCTCTTTGGACCTCAGGTTGACCAGATACTCAAAGAATTAAGAAGGACAAAGATAGCGTGAAGGCCATGGGAGCCCTAAGCATGTATTTTGCAGGTCACAGTTCAGAGGCTGTGCCAAGACCACCTCCTTGAGGCCACTACCTCCTATCAGAGGCCACAGCAGCCACAAACCCCTTCACAGGGGTGTTCATGTGGAATCTACAGGGGAACAATTCCCAGGGTAGAGGGAAAGACGGAGTTGCTAAAGGAGCTGCCTCTGCCAAGCAGTGACTCACTGACACTCCTCCCACCCCTGAACACACTACACCTATCGGGGAAAGACTCTAGGGGTTCAGGGACAGTGACAGGAGATCACCACCAATCAGTGGGTCCTCTCCATCATACAGGAGAGTTACTGTCTAGAACTCACTGCAACCCTTCAACACATTCTCCCCTCCCCGTAGATACACCCTTTCCCCAGAACATCAGCACCTAATTCAGGAAGAAGTAAACGCCTTAATTTGCAAAGGTTGCGCAACCAATGCTGCAAAGGGGTGTTCTCCCCAATCCCCAAAAATGATGGGGTTCCTCCTCCCTATGCTCGACTTCAGATCTATCAGCAAATGCATACTGTCGGAGCACTTCCACATGGTCACGCTCCAGGATATCATCTCTCTACTATAACAAGTCAAGTTCATGACTGCCCCAACCTGAAGGATGCCTACTTCCACATCTGTACTCACCCTGCACATCGCCTGTACCTCCAGTTTGTGGTTAGTGGCCAACATTTTCAGTTCAAGGTCCTACATTTTGGGGTCACCATGGCCCCCAGTGTTTACAAAGTGCCTTGCCATGGCAGGTGTCTGCCTAAGGAGGAGTGGCATCCACATATTCCCTTACTTGGACAACTGGCAGATCAAGAGCACAAATGAATGAATGAATAACCATGCTTGGCTCATACCCAAGTCACCGTAGACCTCTTGTGCAATTTGAGGTTTACCATCAACACAGTGAAGTCTCACCTTCAGCCCCTTCAGGTTCAGTCCTTTTGAGGGGCAGCTCTCAACTCAGTCACAGGAAGGGCTCATCCCAGCCCAGCAAGGACCCAAGCCTTCCATTTGTTAATGCCCTTTTTTCAACCAGATTGCCAACTAACGGTCAAGATTTTCATGCACCTCCTCGGCATGATGGCATCTTGTATCACCATAGTTTCTCATGCCAGACTACACATGCGTCCTCTCTAGAAGTGCTTAGCGGCACAATGGTCACTCACTAATGGTCACTGGGGAGAGGAGTTGGGCTAACTGCTAGGGCGGTCGACCTCAAAACTGGGGAACTGGGTTCGAGTCTCGGCACTGACGCTGAACATCCTGTGATTCTGGGCAAATCACTTAATCTCCCCGTGCCTAACAAAAAAACTCCGTAAAATAAATAAACCGTGTCAATGGGAAGTTCTAGTGTTGATTTGGGCCAGCACTCATCACTCTCTGCAGTGGTGGAACAGCAGCAATCAGTTGCAGGGCCAGTCCTTTTGCGACCCAGTACCGCAGCTGACTATCACCATGAACACTTCCCTGAGCGGGTGGGGGCACCTTTACAGGACCAAAACATCTAAGGCATGTGGACACTGCACCAATTGGGGCTCCACATCAACCACCTAAAGCTACTAGCTCTCAAAGGCTTTCCCTGATGCATTCAGCACACGGTACTCCTTATGCGCACAGACAACATGACCACCGTGTATTACCTTCAGAAAGAAGGCAGCATTCACTCACCACAGCTGTCCGCGCTACCTCAGGGCATTAGTGGAGTACCTGCAAGGAGTAGACAGTGACTTTGCACACCTGCTCAGCTTGATGCAGCAAGAAGACCATGAGTGGAAACCACCTGCTAGTTCTACTCCTGTGCTACTGTTTCCTATGTAGATCTCTTCATCACCGCCAAAAACGAAAAATAACAAAGTTCGCCTCCAGGTACCCAAAGCCTCAATCCATGGGCAATGTACTATAAATAGACTGGTCAGGGATATCTGCCTATGCTTTTCCACCTCTTTCACTCCTTCCATTTGTGGTCTGGATGCTTCAGTAAACATCTCTCATGCTGATCCTAGTGCTCCCACGTCGGCCAGGCAACCCTGTATTACCACCCTTCCAGATCTGTTCCGAGTGACCCATGAGAAACCACCCAACCAGCCAGACGTCCTCACCCAGAATTAAGGCACAGTCAGACACCGCCAACTCGAGGCAGCTCAACCTTACGTTTTTAGTGCATGTCTATCCTCATGGAAGCTAGTAGTAGACCCACAATGTGAGCCTGCTATGCATCCAAACGGAAAAGATTTGTCCAGTACTGTCACCCTAAACACATCGACCCTCTGAAACCTGTAGTCCAAGATATAGTCTGCTACCTGCACCATTTGCACACCTCAAGCCTTGCCTTCACGTCTATCCGGCTTCACTTAGCTGCAGTTGCTGCAAACTAACGGAACAGGCAAAGCACAGCACTGTTCAAAATCCCTGTTGCTAAGGCCTTCATGGAGGTACTTAAACCTGGGGGAGGGAGTGGGCTGTCCCCATATGTAACTGCAACACTGTCCTCACATGCCTCATGGGCCCTCCTTTTGAACCTCTCTACACGTGTCCACTCCAGTACTTATCTTGGAAGGTAGCCTTTCTTCTGGCCATCACTTCTCTCAGACATGTTAGTGAGCTTCAAGCCCTCACCCTAGAGAGGAACCCTTTTTGCAGGCACAGGGTAGTCCTGAGGACAGATCCTAAGTTCCTACCCTAAGGTGATATCCTTCTTCCACCTTAATCAGTCCATTGAACTGCCGATGTTCTTCCCACACCCTAGACCTTAAAAAGGGCCCTCATGTACTACATTGACTTGATGAAACCCCTGTTCAAAACACAACAGACTTTTTTTTTTTTGTAAAACATTTTTTATTAAACAAAGAAAAACACGCATCTACAATTTCAGGACAATACAAAGGGAGCAATACACAATGCATCATTGGTTCACTAAGCGATAATTCAGAATTTACTCAGACATGATGAAGAGTCTGGGGAGACTGGGGGTGGTCACGGACAGGGGCAAAGGAGGTTGACATATTTCTCCACGATAAGAGTTCCACTTGCCCCACACACGAGACCACTTTTTGGGACATCCGCGCGATATATACACAGTTTTCTCTCTAAACATTGCCCAGTCCATATCTTTTTCCCATTCTTGTGTCGTGGGCGGGTTACTCGCCCCCAACGTTGTGCAATATTCCTCTTAGCCAACATTAGCCCCAGCGTTACCCACTGCGTCAAACCGACATTTAAATTAGTTGGTTCCCAGATGTTAAGGAGACATCTACGGGCCTCCACGTGGAGCTGCACCGACAATACATCATTAATAATGTCATGGATGTCCCGCCAGTAAGTTTGGATCTGGGTGCATTCCCAAATTATGTGGAAAAAGGTTCCCAGCTGGTCACATCCCCGCCTACAGGTGCCCTCCCCCACCCTCCCCATTCGCACCAGTTGAGGACCCGTTATATAAATACGGTGGAGAAGTTTTAGCTGGACGAGGCGGAGACGAGCAGATATTGCTACTACTCTGGGAGAGGAAACTGCCTCCTGCCATTCCTCATCATCCATTTCTATACCATCCCCTGTCCACTTTTCACGGAGGGCCTGGAGAGGGTCCGCGATGTTGTTGACCAGTTTTCTGTATATCAGGGAGATGGTACTGTCAGGGAGATGGCCATCTAGTACTCTATCCTCTAGTGGGGATGTTTCTGGCAGTGTGGTCCCGGGTTGTAAGTGTGTGCGGAGCGCGTGTCGGACCTGTGTGTATCGGAAGCGTTCTGATTCCGCCATGTTATATTGTTGCTGCAGCGCTGCAAAAGATTTAATGTCAGACGTGTCCCACAGATCTCCTATTCTTGCGATACCTATGAGTTCCCACTTGTCAAATCCTTTACTCTTCCACAGGTCCCCCAGTTGTTCGGAGTCCCATAGTGGCGTTGCGAGTGTTAGTTTTCGTCTCCAGCCCAGGCGAGTGGTTGCTGTGTGCCAAACGTGTACTGCATGTTTAGTGGGGCCCGTTAGTGGATAGCGCCGGGGTTTGGAGTAAAGGGCTCTACTGAAAGTCCCACCAGAGAGGAGCCACCTATCCATGTTATATCCCGGGTCGTGCTGCTGGGCATAGGTGCAGTGGTTAATGGCGGACAGATGGGACGCCCAGTAATAGAGCTGTATATCTGGGAGGCTAATGCCGCCATCATACCAGTTCAAGGAAAGTTTGCTGAGAGCAATACGAGGTCTACCACTCCAAAGTAGTTCTCGTTGGAGGCTCTCGACCTCTCGGAAATATGACGCGGGTATCGGATCCATGGAGTTTTGCAGGACGTACAGGCACAACAGACTTTTGTCGATTTTACAAAACCTTGCAATGGCCATGCTCTCTCTAAAACAGGCGTAGCAGTGGTTAGTGAGATGCATTCACACTTGTTGCACTAAAGCAAAAAGGCAATTGCCTACCTGCCCCACCCAGACCTCACTCTATCCGCGAAAAAGTGGCGTCCATGGCTTTCTTAGGTAACATTCCTAAAACTGATATATGTAAAGCAGCTACCTGGTCCACCCCTCACACCTTCATTAATCATTACTGCATGGATGTATTTGCTCACCAGGAAAGCAATGTTGGCCAGGCTGTACTACATACACTTTTTCAGTCCTCTTCAACATCCTCAGGGTAGCCACAGTTTATGGGAGGACTGCTTTACATTCTGTGCACAGCGTGTGTATCAACACTCAGCTACACAAGTCACGAACAGAAGATGTTACCTTGTAAGCATCTGTTCGTGGCATGTAGTGCTGTCAATTCACATACACCCACCCATCCTCTCCGGATGCCTTAGATTGTTGCAGTTGTCTCTGTCCTGTTCGCTTTGCATGCGCATCCTTTTTTTTTTCTCTCGGTTCCATTCCAGCCTTGTCTGCCATGCAGACGAAACAATCTACTGCCTATGCGCATTACTAGCAATAGGAGTCACTTAACCTTGTGACTCGAAAGACTTCTTAGAAGAAAAACAACTTGCACACGTCCGAGCCCAAAACTAGATGACTGGAGTATGTACAGCACGTGAAGCTACACCACCAGGTTCCACTAACAAATGCCTACATGATAAGTAACATTTTTCTTTTGTAAAGTTCTCTGTGGTACCACACATGAGCTGGGCAATTCAGTGCTTATGACTTTGATGAAGATTCCACTGTAAGAGAACTAGAATTACAG
The DNA here is from genome assembly GCA_963921515.1 of Calotriton arnoldi. NCBI lineage: Eukaryota > Metazoa > Chordata > Amphibia > Caudata > Salamandridae > Calotriton > Calotriton arnoldi. The sequence goes on along the minus strand of CAWUFW010000005.1, from coordinate 3,170,804 downwards.
GTAAGTAACTTTTCCTTCAAGATGCATGTAATGCCTGTACTTATTTCAGACTGTAAAAGTCATTGCTTAAGGACACCTAAGCTTGAGTGATCAATTCAAACTTTTTTTTTTTTTTTTTTAAGGACATGCAGTTGCTGAAGAGGAGGCCCGGAAGGCGCATCAGTTGTGGCTTTCAGTAGAAGCTTTGAAATTTACCTTTAAGACTGCGTCAGGCGATAGCCCTACTGAACCTCTTGAAAGTTCGGTCCAAGCTATCCAATCCTGCTGTTCCGACAATGTATTTACACAAGCCTTAACTGCAGCACTTCCGCATGAGTCTTTGAATCGTGGTATTTATAGTGAAGAAGCACTGAGAGCTCGCTTCTACATCATCCATAAACTGGCACGTAGGGTGGCCCTGATTGACGAAACCAGGAATAGTCTATATCAATACTTTTTGTCTTACCTGCAGTCCCTTCTTCTCTTTGAACCTAAACAACTGAAACCCCCCAAGATGCTCAGCCCTGAAGACCTGGATACCTTCAAGCTACTCTCTTACGCCTCTTACTGCATTGAGCATGGAGATTTGGAGCTGGCAGCTAAATTCATCAACCAGTTGAAGGGGGAGTCAAGAAGAGTGGCAAAGGACTGGTTAACAGAAGCCAGACTAACCTTAGAAACCAAACAAGTTGTAGATATCCTCTCGGCTTACGCCAGTGCAGTCGGGTTAGGGACAACTCAAGTGCAGTGACATGATTGGATGAAATTGGGGATGAAATCCTTTGCCTAACCATTCACTTTTGAAGAGAAATTCAGAACCCTAGAATTCCTGTAAACTGTTCCACCAAATTGGGTTTAGAATTGTATTAGAATGTTACTCATCAAAAAAGTACTGTTTTTTGCACTCTCCCAAGCATCAAGCTGTTGCACTATATATCGTTTTCAATCATTGTCATGAAAAATCTAATTCTGCTTTCGCTCCAATTAAATATTTTTAAGCTCTCAGGTTTACTGATTGGGCTTTTCATCCAACCAAAATAAGGTTTGTACCCCTATTATTCTCAATTTATATACCTCTCGGTACATATGAATAAACCAAGTGCAAAACACAACTCACTGAATACACTTCATTGCTGCCTTTTTCGTGTGATATCCACTTATATGATAGTGAGATGAAGAGTGGATCACAGACAGACAGAAAAACATTGTTAATGAACACTTGCTGATCATGTGAGAGTTCTGTTGTAACCCTGCATGATGTTCTTTGTGGAAGTAATGCACAAAGTCAATAATTATCCACTTAACCAGTACTGTCCTGAACCTTGGAGATCTGTGTTACGGTATTTATAAATTAAACTTCAAGATTTTATTCACAGACAAAGCTTAAAGAAGGAAAGGAAGACAATTATCTTCCCTTACCACACAGTTTTCTTGTAGGCAGTCACCATATTTATCATAATGTGAAAATTGGAAAGTGGTGAAGCAGTATCAAGTAGACCTTTGTGGATTCTGAATGGTCAAAGTAAGCTCCTACCCTTTTGATAAAGTACAGCCACCTCAATCACTTATCCCTATCTAGAAAAGCTAATATCTATCTGTGAAGAAGTGTATAAGGTTCACCTTTTTATGCCTTTCCATAGTAAGCTATCTAAACTGGATATATAAAGAATGGCTTGTGTGCCCCTCTTCAATAGCAACTCCCAGTCTACCCCTTATTCACTGAGCGGCAAAACAAGCAATCTGGAATCAAGATACACAGTGATCATTTCTCTCTCTCTGTGGCTTGCTGTATCCACTTGGTACTCTGTTTTCCACCTTTTGATTTTTCCAAACTCTTGTCAGATGATGACAAAACCAGGGATACAGATTTACACAAAGAGCACGGTTCTGCTATTGAATTCATAGATCCAAATGTGTCATTTAAAATAACAATCCTAATAATTGTGAGGGTGTCCCAGTGGAGTGTCTGTAACGATGCTCTTTCCCCTTCCAGTAACCTAGGGAAAAGAGAAACAAAAATGCAGATGGCAGCATGCAAAAGACTTTAATTTATCAGATATTTTGAAGTCATTCTTGCAGTCCAAATGAGAATTGCTGTTTTGTTTGTTAATTTCAAGGTTCATATAACGTTTAAAAGCACTAGACTGATTAAAAAAAACAAAAAACTTTTACCCCGTTGTGGAAAGTAGGTTCCTTGAATCAGCAAGCACGCATTGCTTGCCTTTGAACCACACCCCAAAACTTTCCAAATGATGTTGTAGGAAGAATGCATGGAAATGTTGGATTAGATATCTGATGGTACAGGATTTTTGCATGAACTGCGCAGACTGCCTTTTTTTTCTTCTTTTTTCTGTAAAATATTTTTATTAGCATTTTTATATTTTGATATATCACACATAAGTACATACAAATCATATTTGTTTCATACAATTCTTGCGTTTTTCCTATATATATATATATATATCGTTTGTAATTACAATCGTTCGTTTGGGATGGTACCTAGGTTGTGTGAGATATAACTGTATGTATGTGTATAGTCGCATTGTTATATGCTCTTTTGCATATGGAAATGTACCTTATTCCTGTGAATTACCGGCCTGGTAACTACAGGTATAGGTTCTCAACTGTTAACTGGGGAGTCTAACTGGGGTGGTTTTCGTGAGAGCTGAGAATTTTGCCCAGGCGGGGCGCTATAAATGTCATCATGCCTATGGTTGTATGTGACTTCATATGTCTAGAGCGGTTATGTCTGTCTCTTCACATCTAACTCACATGCTTAGTGAACGGCTGAATTGTCACAGGTTATGTGTTTGTGGCTTCTTGGAGATTAGAGCTCGTGCCTACGATCGAGGTCTGAGTCTGTGAAACTGGGGGGGTTTGGGATGGTGTGTTAGATTCGTCTCATGTTGTCTGTTGTTTGAAGTGATGTAAGAGTAAAGTCCACTGCATGGATATGTGGTGTTTGCGTATTCCTTTCACTTCTTCGTTTCTTATTGCTTCTTCTTCTGCTGCGCCCCATTTGTTCACTGCTCCCACCGATGCTGCTATTGGGGGGTCCTGTCGGGGCTCGCCAGTGCATAGCTAATCCTCTTTTGGCTATTGGTATTGCTAGCGGTGCGAAGCGTACCTGCACTTTGTGCTATTTCCGCCGCTGGAACACTCCGAGTGCGCAGGCCTCCCAGGTATTCATTTCTAATAGGCCGTGAGTTCCCTCAGTGTTTCATGTATAAGATTCCAGTATGGTTGTATTGTGGGGCATTTCCAAAACATATGCTGGAAGTCTGACGTTTGGCACCTGGGACATAGGAACTGCGTGTCCGGATAATATCGCTGACGACGCGCCGGCGTTAGGTATGCCCTATGTAATATGTAAAATTGTATGTTTTTAAACCGTGCATTGCGGGACACCTTCTTTGGATATTAGAGTGCCTTTTCCCACTCTGTCATGTAATGGGCGCCCAATTTCTTCCTCCCATGTTTCACGTAGTGTGCTTAGTGGTTTGTTTATAAGTTCTCGTATGGCTTTGTATAGCCAGGTAATTAAGTGTCGGCCTGTTCCCATATGAAGGATTGTGTGTATGACCGGGTGTGTTACGGGTTCCTCTTCGGTTAGGTCATAGTATGGGAGGTAACTTGCTATGATCTGCCTATGAAGCAGGAATTGCCAAGGGGGAAGGTCATACTCTTCCATTATCTGGTTGAAAGATCGTCATTGTCCGTCTTCAAATAGGGACTCCATCTCAGTCAGTGAGTGCTCTGTCCATACCTGTAGCATGCAAGTTGTGTAATATGTCTCTCGTCTGGGCAGTCCTATCAACGGTAACAATGGGGAATAGAAGGGCGTCCCTGCGGACATGCGATGTATCCTCTGCATACATGTGCGGGCTATTAACACTTGTAGTGGGTATGTTCGCCTCGGTTTTGTGCCAGGTAGGAGCAATCGGCGGATCTCTGGTATTGGTATAGGGCCGGTCTCTGTATGGGTCTCCCCTATGTGTCGTTCCGCAGTCCAGAAAGCCACTGGAGTTGCGCTGCTAAGAAGTACGACTCGAAAGATGGTGCCCCCAACCCTCCCTGGTCGGTGGGTAGCTGCAGCTTAGCTAGTGCGACCCTGTGCCTGCCTCTACCCCAGATCAATGAACTCAGTAGAGAGTCCAAGTCCCGTAAAAATGCTCTGGGTGGGACGACAGGAAGGTTGGCGAAATGATATAATAGTCGTGGTACTATTATCATTTTGGCTAAGGCCACTATTACTATCGGTGCTAAGGGAAGAGTCTTCCAAAAGACCACTGCTGTTCTTATCCCTGCCAGTGCTTTGCGGTGATTGCCCTCAAATATGTCAGATCGGGGGGCACTTTCGCTCCAGGCTATGCCTTGTTCTCCTATACTAATGTTCTGGGGGGGCAAGGCCCGGGCTCAGCGGGTATATCGTGGATTTATCCCAGTTCACCCGGAGTCCTGATGCCTCCGCGAATTCTTCGAGTGTTGCCCATATAGAAGTTGTCTGCTGTAATGTCCCGCACATATATTAACAAATCACCTACGTACATTGATACACTATGCATGGTGCCCGCTATGGGGATACCCCAGGTTTCTCCCTCCAGGCGTAGGCGTATTGCCAGTGGCTCTACCGCTAGAGCGAATAGTAGGGGTGAGAGTGGACACCCTTGTCTTGTGCCTCTTTCCACCTGAAATGGAGTTGATATGCATCTCCCCATACGTATTCGTGAAGTAAGTTTAGTGTATAAGAGCCGTGTGTATGCAAGTAGAGTGGGGCCTATCCCTAACCGTTGTAGGGCCGTGAAAAGGTATGGCCATGTGAGAGTATCGAATGCCTTCTCTAGGTCTAGGATGAGACAGGCAGCTCTTGGGAATGTGGCACCTGCTTTATCTTGTATGTGGAATAACCGTCGTAAGTTTTGGGATGTGTTCCTCCCCGGAACGAATCCACATTAGTCTGGGTGGATCAGCGGTGGCAGGATTTGTGTATATCGGTCTGCTAATATCTTCCCCAATATCTTGCAGTCAGCCGACAGTAATGTAATGGGCCTATAGGAGGCTAGCTGCTTTGGGTCTTGGTTTGGTTTTGGGAACGCCACCAGCGTGGACTCCCTGAGGGATCCTGGGAGCTCCCCCTTCTCTAAAGCTTCTGCGAACATTTCTGTGAGGCGGGGAACCAGTAGTGAGGAGAAGGTGGTGTAGTATTCTAGGGGGAAACCGTCCATTCCCGGAGCTTTATTGCGCGCTAGAGCATGAATTGCTTGGGTTATGTCTGCTGATTGCATCTCTGTGTCTAGTGAGGTTTTATCTGCTGCTGAGATCTGTGGTATGACCAGCGGGTTTAGGAATTGTTCCATTGCTCTTTGCATGTTCTGTGCTGGGTTCCTATATACTCTGGTGTAATAGTTTAGGAACAGCTGCAGTATTCCCGCTTGGGAATGGACTGGGTTTCTGGCTGGGTCTAGTAGTTCAGTAATTGGTTTGACCACTGTGCCTGTCGTGCTAGCCAGGCTAGGAGTGTCCTGGTTCTGTCCCCTTCTCTGTGTGCCCTAGCTGCATGTGCCATAAAATTATATCTGCGCAAATCTAATACGGTTGTTGCGTACGCTATTTTCGCTTCTGCTACTTGAGTTATGGTTTCTCTGTTCGCATTCGCTTCATTTGTCAGGGTCGCTAGCTTGGTTTCGGCCTGTTAGTGCACGTTCCAGCGTCCTCTTGACCTCACTATTTGCTTTATACATTCCCCCCGGGCTACCACTTTGAACGCGTCCCATTCCAATAATTTGGATGTCGCTGTACCTGAGTTTTTAGAAAAATATTCCGGTCTACTTTGTCCCTGCTCGTGTTTAAACACCTGGTCAGTCAGGCACTCTGCACAGACTGCCTTTTAAACTAGAGAATGCCTTTGCTGCAATACTGATGAATGTGAGTCCATTACTAATATTGTAGGTGACAACATAATTTAGACCCTAAGGCTCCAGAGGCTGTTAAGTTTGTGTCTGTGGTGAAGATGAGCAACCCACCAAACAATGAACTCTTAATTATCGGACACATGTGTACAGCAGACGCTTCCAAATCATTTATGCTTGATATGTGGGTGTGCCTGGATATCTTCAGTTGCTAAGTAACTCTTGACTACTTTGGCATCATCAACCTAGAAATTGGAAAAGCCTTGGAATCATCAATACTAAAGCACTGACTGTCCAAGGACCACAAACAAAGGCATCACGTGGTAGTGGAATTAAGTCAGTAGATTCCAGACTTCGGAAAACATTAAATACCAATGTTTAATGGATGAACGGTCAGAGGCCAGTTATGTTGGACAATAAGGTGGTGCAGGTATCTCTGCACTCAAGAGCTTAAAACTAACCAAACCAATGAGTTTAACCCTGCAGCAACTAACACATCCGTTCTCCAGCATAGGATCTTTCATAGAATCACATGCTGTCTGAAACCCATTGGTAAACAGTGTTACCATAGCAATGTTTAAATACATTAAAAATAATTGAAAACATTCATAGACTATTTGTAGTATAGCCATCTCATTTATGAGCGAACATTGGCAGGTCAGGTGGAGATACCGAGCTCCTCTCTCTCTCCTACAGGCTCAATTGCTATGAATTTCTACCACGTTTGGTAAATGGGTTTAAATTATCTTTATTCTTATAAGGAACGATTTTTTTAAATAGAATTTAAAAATGTTGAGTCTCTCGTCGGTACACCTTTCACCCACTTGTTGAGTATTGTGCTAGTTTTTGTAGTGGATTGTCTGATCAAAGCATCTGTTTCTTCAACCATGGCAGAATATTCTAAGAAGAAAACCTTACCAATCGTATGACTCCAGTGGGGATAGGATAGTTTATATAGCAGTAAGGAGAAAACTGTATTACAATAGCTAACCTCTGCTGCATTTTAGTAGCACAATCACTTTGTTGGAATGATCCAAACTCCAGCCAGTCAGGTGAGTGTACTGACCTCCACTCCCCTAGAGATCACCTTACCATACTTCAGATTCCTAATGCCTGCTATTTTGAAGGGTTGACCTCAGACCTGGTTTTACTCTTCAATCATTAAACTTGCTTCTTTCCTCAATTACTGCATCATTTCTTGCATTTCTTTCCTTAGACAATTGCTTTTTAAGTTTGGCACAGTGGAAGAGCAAATGCAACCCTTTGACAGCCTTTTTTTGGCCCTTTGGCTTTTGTGGTAAAACTCTTTAATCAGGCAACCCAGACAAGGAGTCTATCTATTGCTTCATCCCATACAATAAGCCAAAAGACTGTTTTGGAAGAAAACTTGCTGCAAATCATGCAGTATTTTAGCTACAGAAGAAGACTATGGCCAGGGAACCCAGCTCTTTAAATGATGAGCACGCCTTATGTGCCCCTTCAGAGGTTAAGAAACCACAGAAATGTCCAGTCAAATGAGGTACTATTGACTGGTTCAAAATTTGAAGAGCGCCTCTCATAAAGCCATCAAAAGGTCTGACCAAGCCATACAGTCAAACAAAAGTGCCATCTGAGGCCTCATTAAGGCAACCATCCAGGCAAATCCTTGCTGACAGCTCAGTTGATACCTACTCCATCAGGAGCCTTGGCTAGCCTTCCCACCTCCATTAAAGTCCCTCCTGACACTTCCATCTTAGATACTAGTTGTCATTGAAGACTTGTCACTGTCTGGCCTACCTTTGACAGTGTTATCAGACACTTTTGATAACTAATACTTCATCTCTAGTTAGCTTGCCAACTATCCTACTGTTGAGACCTTCTCCTTTGGTAGCCTCGCCTCTAATGGTGATACTACTATCAACAACACAGTTGATGCTTCCTAAAAAGTGTTCTGGGAAATTTACACAAATTTCAGCAAAGTTTTTTTTTTTTTAGCTTTTATTTATTGGTATTTCAAAATAAAAGCAATATACATTCTGATGCAAAAAACAAACATGCCAGGTGTACATATACAAGATATTCAGTTGATCAAAAGTACTTACAGTAATTTGAAGACATCATGCGCCCACTGTAACAGTGTGAATTGCCAACATCAGGATCAAGAGTCATTAAGCAGTAAACATTTAGAGGCAAAATTATCTCAGTACTACATCCAAGTTCTGTCCTAGCCTTGCAATTCCCGTTGCAGCCACCCATCAGCACTCATACCGTACTAGTTATACCTCCTCAGTGTGGGCAACGTTTAGTGCAGCGGTCACATCCTCACTCGTCTTCTCCCGAGCCCATGCGATAAACGGTTCCCATATGTCCCGGGGTCTCGAGGTGGGTGGCATCAGTTCCCAGAACGTGGACAGCTGTGTGTGACTATATGTAACCTCTTTAATCCACTCCATCATTTTAGGCTTCCTCTTTCTCCCCCAGTGAACTGCAATTTGGCGTTTTGCGAATAGTAGCAATAAGGCATGCAATTTACGTTTTTTGACATGTCTCCTTAACATAACCCAGCAGCCCTGGGGGCGTGGCCAAGCCGGCGACGAACATGGCCGCCTGGCTCTGAAGCTCCGTTGAGCTTTCCGGCCCACTGGCATATTCCTGCACTAAACACCATCAATGAGCCCAGAACTTTACTGCACGCTGCGGCGGAGAACATGCTGAGTCCCCGGGGCTGACTCCGACCCCGCTGGGTGCCCGCGTTCGGGAGTGGCGACGTGGGGCGATGGCTGGACTGGCCCCCCTCCGGACGGGCGGGACCCAAAAAACCACCTGAGGCCGGGGATGCTGTTGGGGCCTACGACTCACGTCAGCCGCAAATGAGGTGAGCGGCGCTGCACCCCTCCCGGGACCTGTGCTCAGCCCTGATTGACGACAGCCTCCCTCTGCGGCGCGCCATCGGCCGTGGAATGGCTCGTGCCTGGAGGGCCGGCCGCGGCGCGCTGTAACGCGTGTCGGAGGTCCGGGCCGAGGCGCGCTGGGCCTCGCAGCACTCTTCCTGCTGCGGCGGGACTCCGCGGCCCGCCTTCTGGATCGCATCGGCCTGGGGGCGCTGCTAGAGGGGCCTGGAAACTACAATATCCTCGGGTATGGAGGCAATGCTCTATGACAGTGTTGGGGGTCTGCCGCCTCCGCGGGGCGGTCCCCTCTACATTACAGCACAATCCTTGATCTGCACTGATGGCGGTTGGCTTCATGCGTGGGGCCCCACGCCGTCTCCACGAAGTGTTGCCATCGCAGCTATTGCCCGCAATGCCTGATGACCCCCATACAGCTAGACAATTCTACTACCTGCGCCACATCCCGCTCAGCGACACTGGGGTCCCTCTTTAACCTACATCTTCTTCTTGAGTGCCTCATCATATAGCACCAAGGGAGAGGGTGACCGATACGTGCTACACACTCTAAGGCTTGGGAAGCCGAGATAAAGACTCTCTGGCACGGCATGGGCCGTAAAGACCCGAAGCAAAGGACTTTGCCATTCGAGAAACTGGGTGCCACCGCTCCGCAACAAGACCCTACTATGGCTGAATCGGTACCAACAGCGGGGCAAGACGATACCTTATCGGACACGGCGGCTTCCCTGCTCCGAGAGATGCGGGCGGGCTTTAAGGCATTAGACACTCGCTTTGATTCCTTGGACAAAACCATTTCGAATCTGGGTGCCAAGATCCAAGTACACGACAGACGGCTTGATGTGGCTGAGGCACGCATCTCAGATATTGAGGATGGGACTGCGCAATCCGCCAAGCGTCTAGAAAGAGTCAAGCGGATTTTGAAGGACGTGGCCATCAAAAATGAGGATCTCGAAGCCCGCAGCCGCCCGCAACAATATACGCATTCTTGGCGTTCCGGAGACGGCCCCCGCTGGCCGGATGGACCTCTTCGTGGAAACCTTGTTAATCGAGCTATTTGGCAAAGACTCCTTCACCGCTGGTTTCGTCATAGAAAGAGCGCACAGGTCTTTGGGCCCTCGCCCCAACCCAGGCCTTCCTCCCAGGCCTATTGTGGCAAGAGTCATGAACTTTCGGGACCGGGACACGGCGCTCCGCCTGGCTAGAGACAAAGGGGACATCTCCTGGCGGGCGCAAAGCTGTCCTTCTACCCAGATTTCACGGCCATGGTGCAAGACGCACGGCGTAAATTTAATGGAGTCAAGGCTGCTATACGTAACTTGGGACTAAGGTATGGCATGTTGTACCCTGCAAGATTAAAGGTCGACGTGGATGGCAGAGCTCGGATCTTCGAAAATCCGACGGAGGCACAGGAATTTTGCCGTGTTTATAAACAGAACAATCGCCCCTCTGGCGGGGCGAGATCGGGCCCTTCCCCCACACAGCGGATCTGAAGCGAGCGCCGAACTGTTTTCGAGTGCAGGCACAGGTTGACTCTGCATCCACTTTCATGGGACTAATTTCACTGTGACTCTAGGAATATGTTCTTAGATCTCCTTACATTGGCATTGCATTTAGCTGGTTGCTCACCGGGCGTTGCCGCCCCTCATGGTGTATCCTTTGAGAATGGTTTGGTTAACTCTGGGGTACTGTTGTTTGAATTTTACATTTTGCTGTGCAATGATATGGTACCTCACGTTATTCTTTTTGTTGGGATTGGCCGCGTCTCGGACGGGGTGCGGCTGGGAGGGGAGCTTAACTTCAAGCATTTTGTCTCCAGGGACATGGTTGGTCGTTCACAGCTAAAGTTACTAGTTAACAGTCACCACATCGCGCAGTTGGCATTGATCTCCTGGATAGATGGCAAGAGTTGGTAACGTAGAGGGTCCCTTGGACCTTTCCCTAATCTCATGGAATGTACGGGGCCTTAATGATAATAGAAAGCGTAGACAAGTGCTTCATTATTTGCTACGACACAAAGTAGATATTGCTTATTTACAAGAGACTCACCTTCCCAAAACAGACAAGGCACACTTCGGCTCCAGCTGAGGAACACATAGATACTTTGCTAATTACAGTAACTACGCAAGAGGAACTGCCATTTTAATACACAAAGAGTCCCCTTCCGATTTGGCTCCATGCTTAGTGATGAAGAGGACGATACCTAGCGGTCACCGGGACTATACTGGGCCGGAACGTTACATTGCTTTGTGTCTATGCCCCCAACACAGATGCCCCTGACTTTTTCATTCCCTCCACACACGCCTCATTCAGCTGCAGCCACAGACGTTGATTGTAGGTGGAGATTTTAACCTATTACTTAACCCTGACATGGATTGTACCTCCAGGGCAGCTGACACCAAGCCGCGCGCCCGCAGAGCACTCCAGGAGCTGTGCGAACGATTCGCGTTGTTGGATGTTTGGCGCAAAGCGTAACCCGAGCACCACAGAATATACCCATTATTCAGGCCAGCACAACACTCGGACGAGGATAGACTACTGGCTACTTTCCCCCGACATTTATGGTTGGTGCACATCAGCAGGGACCCTCCCTAGGACTTATTCAGACCACTCCCCAGTGACGCTACATCTTAGGGTACCACGCCCAGAGGGCTTTGAACGTCAGTGGCGTTTCCCTAGTCGTGCCTTACATGATGAGGTGTTCAAAGAGGAAATACGAGACGCCATAGAGGAATATTTTGCTGTCAATACTGGTTCGGTGGACACTTGGGCGGTATTGTGGGAGGGCTTTAAGGCATTCATCAGGGGCACATGCATAGCTAAACACGCAGGTGTCCTTAGGGATCTGCGCAACACACTTTCACGCCTAGAACGTGACCTTAAGACTTTGGACGAAGCCTCCGCAGAGCTCACCCAATCCACCTATGAGGGAGGAGACTGGTGCTCCTGGAGGACTACAGGGAAACAGCGGACCGGGAAATTCTATACCTAGGAAAATACCAGACGGCCCGACGTTATGGTGAGGGTGAACGACCAGGCAGGGTTCTGGCCCAGCAACTCCGGCCCCCATATCACAAAACCTACATCACTGAAATACATTCTCCGGACGCGCACACATACACCTCCACTGTGGACATTCAAAACACATTTTTGGAATATTTCACTAATCTATACTCCACCACTATAGGGAGCGACTGTACAGCCCAAGAAAGATATCTAGACAGAGATAGCCTTAGTGTACCTTGAGAAGCACATGCAAGATTTCTTGGCGGAGCCCATCTCGGTTGCAGATGTTTTGTTGGCCATTGAGACCATTCGTGGCTCATCGGCACCTGGGCTCGACGGATTTTCCGGCGATTTCTATAAGGAATACAAAGAACTATTAGCTCCGCGACTCAGAGGTATATGCAGAGGCATTGGAGTCACAAATTCTACCCCCCACCTTCAGGGAGGCAGTCATAATTCTCCTGCCCAAACCCGGTAAGGATCCCACACACTGCGGATCATACCGACCGCTGTCCCCTCCTCAACTTAGATTACAAAATCCTAGCTAAAATTCTCTCAAATCGATTGTCCCAACTGATGGAATTCGTCATCTCACCGGCTCAATCCAGTTTTGTACCACATCGTTCCACCTCGCTGAACCTCAGAACACTTTTTCGGTCATTCATCGGATAAGCCCAGACACCCCAGCAGCCGCCATTCTTCTCGACACGGAGAAGGCCTTCGATTCCTTAGAGTGGCCTTTCTTTTTGTCTGTGATGCGGCACATGGGTATGCCTTTGGGTTTCATTGCTGCGACCACACTATTATATAATAAACCGACCGCTCGACTGCGCCTCAACGGTACACTCTCGGATCCTTTCTCTTTATCCCGAGGAACCAGGCAGGGTTGCCCACTGTCTCCTTTACTATTCATTCTGGCTATGGACCCCTTGATTCGTCACTTTCAGGAGCGTCACCTACACAGGGGCCTACAATTCAACACTGGCCCCTCCTGGTCTCCTTGTATGCTGACGACACGATCCTTTATGTTAGACACCCTCACACTAACTTGCATGCACTAATCAGAGAAATCCTCCGCTTTGGTCGTTTCTCGGGACTGGGCATAAATTGGCACAAATCCATCATATTTCCGCTGACAGCCTCAACTCAACAATGGGATTGCGAATTTCCCTTAGAATGGTGCGCAGACTCAGTTAAATATTTAGGAATACATATTCACTTAGATACCGCTCAAATCCTAAGTCTGAATTATGGACAAGCAGTCCACGCGCTTACGATTCAGATTGAGAGATGGCTGAGACTCCCTTTGTCACTTGCGGGTCGAGTGTCAATTCTAAAAATGGTAGTACTCCCCAGATTTTTGTACCTTTTTAATAATGTACCCATTCCTCTTACCAATGGCTTTTTCAAACAATGCGTACTCTATTGTCTAGATTGATCTGGGGTGGGAAGCCCGCACGAGTCCGCTGGGATGTCCTCACGCTACCTTATGAAAGAGGGGATACGGTGTTCCAGATTTAAAATTGTACTACTTAGTTGCCCAATGTAGCTATGCTCATTCATGGTACCACCCTGACGCTCGAATCCCATATCTACGGCCGGAGTCTGATCTCGTCTTGCCTGGCCAGCTTTCGGCCATTCTACCGGTAGGGTTCCCTCGAGACCCAAGGGATATCCAAACTGTCTCCTCCACAAGCTGGGCGTGGAAGAAGCTTTGCCGGGCCATGGGCACTGACGTACTTTATTCGTCGGCCCTGCCCATCGTGAACCCTCGCTTGATTCCAATCACAGAGGAACGATTGGTCCAGCGCACACTTGCCAAATTTGAAATTTCACGGATAGGGGACCTCTACCCAGATGGCCACATATTTTCCTTAATGGAAGACGCACGTTTCCACACAAGCACCATAATGGATAGGTTCATCATGGGCCGCATCCGCTCCGCCCTACGCTCTACCTTCTCCACTTTTCCAATTGAACCCACCTCCTTTCACCCCCTTACTATGGTGATAGAAAACGCAGACAGCATACATCTCACTTCCAAACTATACAAAGCATGCGCAACACTGAGGCCGGTTGATGACAGCAAGGTCCGTAAGGCATGGGAAATGGATCTGGGCACGACAATAACAGATGAGCAATGGGCCGCCTGTTGTTCGGTTACACGTGACATCTCACTCAATAGCAGACACAAACTCATACATTTTAAATTCTTACGCCGTACGTATTTCACCCCATTAGCACATAGGATAGACCCTCCAAATCACACAACTGTCGCAAATGCTCAGCCCCTCATGCCGATTTTGCACATCTCACTTGGACGTGTCCGAAACTGCAACAATATTGGGAAGGCATACACCACATGCTAGGGAAATGACTGATCTTTCTTTGATCCCTACCCCGAGGTAGCCTTGCTGGGTTATACAGTAAACTTCCCTAAAAAGATTCGGCGATTTGCATCACTGTGCCTTCTGTTGGCAAAGCGAGAGGTGGCCATCCATTGGGGCGCAAGTCAGCCCCAACTGTCCAGACCTGGCTACACAGTCTGGCGTACTGTAACGTCAATAGTGAAGTATACATAAGTGTTATGCCTAGCACTTCCCGCCCCAAAGATATATGGGGCCCGTATCGATTCTACATTGAGAAACAGCGCCAAGACGCGAATTCACAAGTGGAGGAGGGCTTTGTCCCAGAGGAGTGGGATGAGATGTTCCGCAACTGGCTCTGTTCAGGGCCTTATTGCTGCTGTGTGTCATTACTATGTACAGATGTCTAGCAGGTGCAGACCACGAGTACGGCTGTTCCGGATTGGGAGTGGGTTTTTCCATTGGGATCCGACTATTGTTCTCTTTCTCTTTGCATGTCAAACTGTAAATGTTGTGGTTTAATATTGCCTGGTAATTATCTCACGGATTGCCAATTAGGATATTCATTGACAGAAATGTGGTTGACACTGTATTCTGAAATGTTGATGAACGACTTCATATGTATAATATTTTCGTATTTTGTAAAATGGAAAATAAAGTGTTAAAAAAAAAAAACATAACCCAGCAGCCCCAACATCGGGGATGGCGACAAAGAAAGGCCCAGGATCTGATTTATAGCCTCAAAAAATCTGAGACCAGTATTCAGAGAGTGCAGAACATTCCCATGCCATATGTAGAAAGGAGGTGGGGGCCAGCCCACACCTCCAACAGCAGTCATCATCCCGTAGCCCCATACGGTGTAAGCTCATAGGCGTTCTGTAATATCTATGGAGAAATTTGAAATGAATCAACCGTAGCCTATAGTTTGGGGACAGCTCAGTTAACTGACTGCAGCAGTATGCCCATTGGTTGTCGGTTAGTGTGTGCGGGAGCTCCGCATTCCATCTCAACAATGCATTGTGTCGTCACATGGGCTGTGGTTTGCATGTGTGTAGAGCCTGGTTATAAGTTTACGTGGCGATGGCGAGTGGAGTAGGTTTTCCAGGGCTGATAGAGTGGGTGGTGTGGTTGGGAAATCGCTATGCAGTGCGCGGCAAGCAATCCGTAACTTTTGATTGAGAAATAATTCCCCAAATGGCACCCTCTGGCCTTCTTCTGCCACCGGGGGATCTCTGAAAGTGTCCCCTGGATAAAGATCCGCAAATGTGTGTAGCTGCATTTTGTCCGCAATTGTTTTGCTGATCTCGTCTTTGACATTGGGCAACATTGGATTCTGTGCTAAAGGAATTGAAGGAGCATATAATATCTGGGCTCCCGCGCGCCTCTGTAGCCCATCCCAGGCCCATCTTAGAGTTTCAGGAGTGTCAATTCCGTCTGTGGGGCGGTGATATGCTTGGTACAATGCTACATGAAGAGGAACCGGTGCCACCGCGTCCCTCTCCACCGCTACGTGTGGTTGGAATGGCGTCGGGTAGATCCAATAATGCAGAAATTGAGCCTGTGCGCAAAGCGCGTATAGTTTCATGTCTGGGGCACCCAGACCTCCTTGTTTTAACGGAAGGGACAACAGCTCCCACGATACTCGAGCTTGTCCGCCCGCCCATACCAAAGAGATCATCAATGAACGTAGTGTTCTGAAAAAAGGTTGTGTGAGTATAATTGGTAGGTTAACAAAAAGATATAAAAATTTAGGCAAAACTACCATTTTCGCCAGTGTGATCCTCCCTGCCAAAGATAAAGGAAGCTTGGCCCATAGAGTTACTTTTCCTTCCAGCCAAGTTATGGCTCTACCATAATTCAAATTCCACACCTCCTGTAGGTCCTGACTAACCCAGACTCCCAAATATTTTACTTTCTCGGCCTCCCACTTCAGTGGGAACTCAGAAGTTACAGCCCTGGTATTATCTGTTAAGGGAAACATCACCGACTTAGCCCAATTTATAGAGATGCCGGCCAATTCACCAAACCTAATGAATTCCCTCAGAATAACATCTAGGTTCTGCGCAGGGTTTAGGATATACAACGTGACATCATCTGCATATAGCGATATCAGAAGGCTCCTAGAGCTGAAGCCTATCCCCCTTGCCGTGTGATGCTGTCTGATGCGTGCAGCTAGTGGTTCCATCGCAACAGCGAATAATAGTGGGACAGGGGGCACCCTTGCCGCGTACCCCGCGTTATCGGAAATGGGTCAGATAGTAGACCGTTAGTTCGTATCCTAGCTGTGGGCTCAGTGTATAAGAGCTGGATCCATTTAATGAGCAGGGGGCTAAAGCCCATCCCCTGTAATATCCGAAAGAGATAGGGCCATTCAAGCGAATCGAAGGCTTTTGTCACGTCCAAAAACACTGCCGCCGCCTGCACTTCTGGGTGTAAGTAATGCAAGACTGAAAAAATGGTTCTGAGGTTATGGGAGGTAGACCTCCCCGGTATGAATCCCGATTGGTCTGGACGTGCGATAATGGGTAACATAGGTTGTAACCTATTGCTATCAGCTTTGCCAATATCTTGACGTCTACATTAATCAGCGACCGAGGGCGATACGAATCTAAGTCAGAATCAGGTTTCTCAGGTTTTAACAGAGTTATAATAATTGCCTCTCGCATCGTGGGGGGCAGTATACCCGATTCATGGGCTTCTTCATAGACCGCCAGAAGTCGAGGTGCAAGCTCCTCCACATATGTTTTATAGAAGGCGGTCGTCAGCCCATCTGACCCAGGGGCCTTGTCTAAGGGTAAACTACTAATCACGTTAGCTACGTCCTCCACCGTAAACGGTAAGTCCATGTATTCCCTGTGCCTGTTATTGAACCAAACCAGTTCAAGGGAGTCTAAAAAGGCTGGCATGCCCTCCGGGCACACGGATTGTGTAGCTGTATATAAGTGGGAGTAGAATGAGGCAAACTCATGAAGTATAGCTTCTGGCCCTCTCACAATATTGCCATCTTTATTGACCAGTTCGGGAATATAGGCCGAAGACCTTTGGGTACGAATCATGTTCACGAGCGTTCGCCCTGGTCTATCTCCCTCCCCATATCTACGCGCCTCTGCGTATTTCCCAAGAAACTTCACCTCCCTCTGCGCCTCGTCATCGTAATCCAGGAGTTTAGATTTCAACAGAGCTAATGTATCAGGTGATTCGTCAGAGTAAAAGCGCGTCTCAAGCTCTCTGATTGGGCCTCAATGGAGGTCAGTGTGTTTCTAATTGCCTTAAGTACCCCAGCTTGCCTAGCAATGCATTGTCCGCGGATGACCACATTGAATGCCTCCCATAAAGAAGCTTCAGTGGCAACGGAGCCTGTATTGAACGAAAAGTAGTCAGTTATGTCACTTCGGATTTCTGCCTTAAACGCCTCATCCAATAACGCATGTGGAGGCAATCTCCAGGAAAATGCTCTGCGCGCTGAGTCAGGGAGAGATAATTTCAGGAGACAGGGGGAGTGATCTGATAGTGTTCTCGGCAAGTGTGACATCTCCACCACCCAGCTCGCCACATCCCGGGATGCCAGCCAGTAGTCCAGCTGTGACCATGCCTTGTGATGCTCAGAGAAACAAGTGCCCTCCCTTAACTGAGGGTGTCGTGAGCGCCAAACGTCAACAAGGTCCCCATCTTCAAGTATTGCATTCAGGGCCTTCCCAGCAGCAGGATGAAGAATCCGCGCAGTTCCCCGTCTATCCAGTGCATCATTTAATACCGCATTGAAATCCCCCTCCCCCTATAAAATCGTGTTGCATCCAGTCGCTTTGATTTTAGCCCATATATCTTGAAAAAAAGTTGGAGAATCTATATTAGGTCCATATATTGCCACCAATGCTAGGGAGATCCCGCCCAACAGAATGATGTACCTGCCATCAGGATCTGTGTGCAATTCTCTCTCCCGCCATTCAATGACCCGTCTAACCAACACAGCTACACCACGAGAATAATTGGAGTAGACCGAGGAGTAAATATACCCCCATCGTTTGTGTTTTAGTTTGGGGGACGACTGAGCATGTAGGTGAGTCTCTTGTAACATACACACATCAATATTATGCCGTGCGAGATATGCATGTACTAGTCTGGACTTTCTGCTATCATTTAAGCCTCTTATGTTCCAAGATAAACAGTTTACACTATTCACGTGTCGTTCAATATAGCAACATGTGTAAAGTCATTTTGTGTGGGGCAACATGTGTCATTTCTGAGTTTGTCCATGTACTTCTTCCAATAGCATAAAAATACACCGGCAAAACCATTAACACTATACCCATCCCTCCATCCTCCACCCACACCAACCCCCCAATCAGGTTGAAGTGTCCCCCCCCCCCCAAAAAATACAATTCAAAACAACATGAGTTCGGGAAAGCTCCCATGGGGGTGTATGAGCGCCGGCACACTTCCCTACCGAGGCAGGGTGGCCAAGAACCTGCAGGGAGTTAGGTCTATAGCTCCATGGAACAATAAGTGTGCAGCTACATGCAATAAGGAACTACCCCGCAGCGTGTCCTTCGCTACCGCTCCATGAGAAATAGGCATGTATGGATATAAGAGCACTATCGGTAGCGAGTAGCACCTTAGTCTCCATATAGATCAGAGACAGTTTACTTACTCAGTTGAGGTGAGCATATACCAATGAATCAAAATTAAGTCTGCAACTACACATTGCAGCTTGTAACAATCGAACAGGGACGAATTGCAAATGAGAAGGTAGAGTGAACTTAACCTCCCTCCCCAGGGCCAAAGAGGAATAACGACATACATTGAGAACCACATAACCCACTAGGTCAGTGTGACCTCAGTCATTGTCACTTAGCTGGTTATCAGTCTGGTCTTCTAGTCTTGGACTGTTCTTTGCCTTCTTGCCACCCACATGTTTGGCGAATTTTAGGGCGGATTTGGCATCGGTGAAAAAATGGGAGGACCCATCATGAGACACCTTAAGTTTAGCAGGATAAAACGAGTATGGGATCTGTGCCTGCAACAGGATCCGTTTTGCCGGCAGGAACTCGCGTCTTGCTGCTTGTACCGCCGGAGTGAAATCCGGATAGAATATGTGGTTGCCTTGATGTGTGATCTTCCCCAGTTCCTGACGCAGTACCATATCACGATCCTGGTAGTTTAGGAGTTTCGCCAGGATGGGCCGTGGAGGAGCACCCACTGGAGGTTTGGGACCCAGTGCTCGATGAGCTCTTTCCACCGCAAAGACCGGTGAGAGATGTGCAGCAAAAATGTCCTTTAGCAGTTCCAACACAAATAGCTCCATCTTGGTAATTGCTGTGGTTTCCGGAATGCCCGTGATACGGAGGTTATTCCGGCGGGACCTCGCCTCCAAATCTTCATTTTTGGCCCGGATGACGCCCAATAGCTTATCCATCTGTAGCAGTTGATCTTTTGTCTCCACCTGGAATTCGTGGAAGTCCGTTTGCTCATTTTCCAGCACATCCAACCTGCGTTCATGAACACCTACTTGGGCCTTTACATTTTCCATTTGGGCCGTCAAGGTGTCTAATTTTGCGTCAATAGTACGAAGGCTAGACCGCATTCCGAGCATTAGTGTGCGGATATCTTCATCCTGGTCTCCCAGTTGCCCCTCAGTACTTCCCCCTGCGGCGGTTTCAGGGTCCGATTCCGTCAGGCGGGTCGTCGTCCTCTGATCAAAACTGATTTTGGGCTGTTTTGCGTCCTGCTTGCCCATGATACTTTATGTAGATACACCCAAGAGATATAAAGTCGGACCCCGATGATGCACACGGGGCACAGCTCCGCGTTTAGTACCGGTCTTCTCGTCTCTTGCCGTTCCCCAGGAGGCTGACGGTGTACACCGGCCCACAGTCCAGTTTTATCCCACAGCTCAATGTCCGTTAGCGCCTACAGCTCTCCACATATGCAATCCGGAACCACAGCTGCACGGGACGGTCAGGAGTCTGCTTATCCTTGTGTCCCCCAATCGCCTTTGAACAGCCATTCATTCCAGGACTCCATTTAGCGTGTTTTTCAGCTCCCGCTATTATGTCCTAGGAGCGCACACCACGGTATGTGCACCGCGAGGTCATCCGGCCCCCAAATGCCTCTCCCTGGACCCCTGCGGAGTAGAAACGCTTACCGATCTCCAGCGCGTGGTATGGGGCAGTTCATGGGATCCTTTTCGGGCACAACGCGCTCCCCGGCCTTGATTGGACGTACAAAATGGCGCCGGCACTGACCCAGGGCTCCACGAGTCCGCCAACGGTGCCTCGGGTCGTGAATCGAGGCGTTACCGCTATGTGGTGCACCACAGGACCTTCCGGTTTCACAAGGCAGGCATTAGGTATTTAAACGGGCTTACAATCGCCGTTTTGCTCTCCCGGTCTCGCTTGTCCTCAAAATGGCGCCCATCGGATCCAGAGTACTCCGCTGATTTTTCTTTGTCTTGGCCCAATTGACCACCGCACTAGCTGAGCTCCCAGGCACCCGAGCCCGTCCTGTATCTTTTCAGCCGGCCCCAACAGCTGCAAGTGCTGGGAACTGTGAAGGCGAGGCCCACTCCTCCGTCAGATCCCCGGCCTCTAGTAGATTCGGCCGCACCTCTGCGTGGGCTTCAGGTCCGCCTGCTTCCCCGCTTGGCACTCTATGGCACGTAGCTCAGCCCCAGGGCAGCTCCGGCATCCAATTTCTTCACCGCTTGTAGCCGCAAGTCTGCCGCTACCGACAGAGCAAAGTTCGCTCGACTCCGACTCCCTTCTATGCACGGATTTATGTAGGATAATATCTCGGCCGGCGGAGCTCGCTCACAGAGCGGCCATTCCGCAGCCCGGCAGACCACGCCCCCCCAGCAAAGAGAGTTTGACATGTCCTGCTTCTTGAATAGACATCCCCCAGCAAGATCTCTCCTCAGCATCTCCCAAAATTTCTAGATACTGAGGAGTCACAGGGAGAAGGTCATTTTGGCCCTGTGATCAGTCCTACGTAACTACAAATCACTTGCCAAGAGGAAGAGAAACAAGTACATGATCCCTTGCAGAATGAGGATGGGTGGAGTATTACAAACATGAGAAGTAGTTCAAGAGCTATGGTCACCCTATTACAATCGTCATTATGAAGAGGCGTGCTACCAAGAGCCAGCGATGTTTAGAGTACCAGTACACCTTGCCAATGATATACACCATATGGTGGACTATTCTCCAAGTTTCCACCTCAACACTCTCTGGAACCCAGTCACCACAGACTCTTCAGCTTTCACAGCAGCTGTGTACCTAAGCCATTAGCACATCTGCCACTCTACAGCGACTGACTCATCCAGTACCAGTTAAGCCACCAGTTCTTCCTACCCGGTCAGTGTATTTAGATGCCACAGAAGAGGAGAATTGCGAAGGTATGGCAAACCACGACTGTCCATCAGCTGAATTTTAGGACTGGGATGATTGTTGCCTCTGCGAAAGGCCCACCAACACTGCCACCAGCAGACTCACCAGCCTACTTCCAGACATGAAAGGTTATTCCAATTAGTTGGCCCTGTGTTTGACTTCAACCTTTTTTTTTTTTTTAGACATGGCTCAACTTAACAAGGGCTGGCGAAGATCCTGTTGCCTTGATCAAGCTGTTACACAGTGTAGGAAAGTAGGATCTGCTTTCATGGTTACCCCTGCTTTTTGCTTGGTGTCATTGTTTTTGACTAGTCTGACTGGGATCCTGCTAATCAGGACACCAGTCACTATGCTTTCTCCCTAAATTGACCATGGTAAGTATTTATTTATTTAGAGTTTTATATAGCGCTAGCTAGACCCAGAGGTATCCGAGCGCTTTACATAAGGAAACAGCGGGTTACCAGTTACAGAAATTTCACATTAATTACAGAAAAATTACAAATTCAATACAGGAGTTATTGGCAAGACGAGTGTCAGGATTCAAAAAGAACAGGGGGAGCTGGGAGTCCATTGGAAGGAGACAGCGGCGGAGAAAAAGGCAAGACATGTCCGAAGTCCGGCTGGGTAGGTGACGGCCAAAGCGGTGTGCCAGGGCCAATCTCCCCTATCGGTGCAGCTCCACTGGGAATCGGCCATGCGGTTCGGGCTCCGCCGGACGAGTTTCAAGATTCAAAAAGAACAGGGGGAGCTGGGAGACCAATTGAAAGGAGACCGCGGCGGGGAAAAAGGCTGTTGTACATTTACAATTGGTTACTGGTGTACCCTTGAAAGTCCCTAGTATATGGTATTAAGTTACCTAGGGCATTGGTACACCAGAGGTCTCCCATGGGCTGCAGCATGTACTGCGCCAACCATGGGAGTCCACTTAAACTGTGATTACAGGCCTGCCATTGCAGCCTGTGTGGGTTGGTGCTTGCACCTCTCGCAACAGATATAGGTTTCCTTATATCTGAGGTCACTTCACTTAAAACCTATGTCACCCCTTTGGCAGGCTCTTCAGTCCTGAGGGCTGGGTGCTTGGTTACAAGTGTCAGGGTGCATGAGCGGGACACCCATACAAACCCTGGAGTTGATTCTCCAGGCTTTGTAACTGCAGTCGGCCATTTTAATACATATACTGGACATCAGTCATTACGGATGTCTAACTATATAGTGGCTGCACCGAACCTGGTCATGTTTGGTATCAAACATGTTGGAATCATACCCCAACACCGATTCCAGTGTTGGAAGTATGATCCCATGTACTGGGGGGATCCCTTGGGATACCCCCGTACTACCGGTACCAGCCTTTCAGGGTCTGACAGCCAGCTAGTGCTGCTTCCGACTACAGACATGAGTCTGCCCTCCTGCTGTTGAGCCAAGCTTGAGCAGGGGGAAGGTAGAAAAATAGGTTTCTCTTCCAGGGGATACTCATCAATAGTCATAAGCACTGAATAATCCCTGCCCATGTGCGGGACCCCGGAGCATATACAACAGTACATATATATGTGTATGTTTAGAATCCCAAGTACATAGTACTATCCAAACATACATACATATATATACATGTATAAACACATAAATATGCAGCCTATTATATATCCAATAGGCTAAGAAGCCAAAATTACATGCATTTCTATTGTGTGAAAATAATATCACATACAAATACTGCAATAGAGAACATGCACTGCAATAGTGTTCCACAACAACCTTTTATTTTCAGAAAAGAAAATGGGTAATAGCAGGCAATTAACCCAGAGGCTGCAAAGATAAATAACATCACTGTATAGAAAAAACTGGCACCTTGCCTTTAAGGCTTCCAAGAACTTGGACACCGTGCCTTCAAGACCTCCAGGAGCCCCCTGCTCCCATCCTGCACCACAGGTAACAGGTCAGTTCTTTTTTCCGGCTCCTTCTGTGAGGATCCTGGTGCTTGAGCTAGTCAGTTTTTGGCTTTTCTAGTCAGAAATTGTTTTCTAACAACTTTATTCGACATTTTCTGCTGCTGGGATTGTTTTCCAGTATTTTTCTGACAACTTAACAGTTATATCTGAAAGAGACACGTTAGTGACAGATTCCTTACCTTAGAATATCCCCAGGCGTCAGGCTGGATCCGGAAAGTTTTTGCGTAGCAGTACCCTTGCGCGTCGGTAGGCGGCGTCGTGCGGCTCCGCGTCCGTCGTCGGCGTCGTGATCGCCGGGATGACGTCGCGGGCAGTACCTAGGCGCCGCCCCTGCGTGCTGACGTCAGTTCTTCTTTTCCGCGCCAGCAACGCAGATCCGGGAAGAGCAGTACCCTAGTCATTTTTTGACTAACTTTTTGGGTGAATTTTTTCACTGTTTTTCTTCGAATCGACTTCAAGGTGTCGTAGGGATGCCCGGGTTTAAACGTTGCGGCGCCTGTGCTCGGATGATGTCCATCACAGACCCGCATCGGGAGTGTCTCTTCTGCCGAGGCCACGACACGGAGTCTTGTTCCGACTGCCGGGCCCTCAACCCGAAAGCTTTGCGAGAGCTGTCTCGAAAGCTCCTCGAGGCCCGGCATTCGGCTCTGCGCAAGCCCCGGTCGCGTGAGAGGTCCAGGGGTCGATCGCGGAGTCCTCACCGGTCGTCGGCATCGAAGTCTTCTTCGTCCGATAAGTCCAAACACAAAAAGTCCAAAAGCATCGTCGCTCTAGGACTTCGCCTCGCCGGTCTCGCGACTCGGCTGAGGCCCCTCCCGGCACCGTCCCCGCGACCCCGGACATGCCTGTGGAGTCGCCCCCGCAATACCCGTCCTTCCCGGGTTCGGGGCGGATCCGGCCCAAATACAGGAATTCCTGTCGGCCATGGCCCGCCTCTTCGGGCCTCAAGGTCCCTCCGGTGCGCCTTCGGGCCCCGCGGGCCTGATGGGGTTGCTCCGGCGTCGCCGGCGGCTCCGGCCCCGCCCGTGCCTCCAGCCTCGATCCCGGCTCCGGCCCCGGCCTCGATCCCGGCTCCACAACCCCCATCGACGCCGGTCGACCTAACGACACCTCCGCCGGCGCCGATGTCTCCGGTGCCGTTCTCGACGCCGCCTGGGGCTCCGGGTGGCGTCGTCCCCCAGTTCCTTCCGGCTCCGGACATGGGCCCGGACCAAATGTCCCTCCTCCTCCTTATTTTGAACCAGAGGAGGACCAAGAGGACTGGGAGGGGTCTGATGACCCTCTGACACAACAGTGTCAGTACGATGAGGACTGGACAGAGGGTCTAGGGGATGCCAGTGGTCTAGATACTTCCCCTGACACTGGCATGCTGTCTCCTCCCGTGGCTACGGAGGAGGGAGCCAATTTTGCAACGGTGTTGCGTAGGGCGGCTGGGGCCTTACGTCTCCAACTCCCTACTGTGGCGGTCAAGACTAATATCTTGACAGAGGTGCTTCAGCCGGCAGCCTCCTCTACGGAGACTGTGCTGCCGTTTAACGACTCCCTCACTGACGTTCTTTTGGGCGCCTGGTCCAAGCCCAACACAGGGGCTCCTGTGGATAGGAACGTGTCCCGACGCCATCGCCCAGCTCCGGGCGACCCCCTGTTTCTCTCTGTCCACCCCACTCCTGAGAGCTTGGTTGTCCAAGCCTCCGCTTCCCAAACCGCCTTCCCTACCGCCCCTCCGGATAGGGAATCCAAACGCCTGGATCAATTTGGGAAGAAGGGTTTTCTTCCTCCAGTGCTAGCTTGCGGTCCATCAACACCGCTTGTCTTTTGGGCCGATATACCCACTCCTTGTGGGATTCGGTGGCGACTGTTTTGCCCCAGTGTTCTGAGGAGGTCCAGACACTGCTTTCCCGCGCCATTGCGGAAGGAAGGGATGCGGCCAAATACACGCTACGATGTGGCCTTGATACCGCCGACTCGCTGGGCAGGTCTATTGCAACGACGGTGGCGCTGAGACGCCACGCCTGGCTGAGAACCACTGGTTTTTCAGGGGATGTCCAGAATACTCTCATGGACATGCCCTTTGATGGAGTCGGTCTTTTTGGGTCCAAAGCAGACCATGCGTTGGAGCGCTTTAAGGACTCACGGGCTACTGCCAAGTCCCTGGGCCTTTCTGCTACACGCCCTCCGCTGACTTCTGCTTTTCGCCCCTATCGTGGCCACGGTAGGGGCGCCCCGTCACGTCAGCAGCCCAGCCACCGGCCCGCGCAGCAGGCGTCTTCGCGTGGCAGAGAACGTGGATTCCGCCGTGGCGGATCGGGCAACCTACGTGCGGGTCAGGCCACCACCTCCAACCCGTCCGCGGCCTCCAAGCCCTCCTAGTCCTTCCTTTCAGGTGCACAGCACGCCAGTAGGGGGCAGGGTCCGCCATCACCTTCCCCACTGGCGTACCATCACCTCGGACAGGTGGGTCTTGGACATTGTCCGAAGGGGCTACTCCCTCCCCTTCGAGACCACCCCCCAGCCATGCCACCTCAATTCCACCGCATGTCAGGGGATCACTTGGTACTTCTGCAGAAGGAAGTCACGGCCCTCTTGACCAAGAGGGCCATCGAGCGTGTTCCGACCCCAGAAGTAGGGCGTGGTTGCTACTCCCACTACTTTCTGGTGCCCAAAAGGACAAGGAGGACATGCGTCCTATCTTGGACCTCCGGAACGTCAATCGTTTCCTCCGGAAGGAGAAGTTCAAGATGCTCACCCTCGCTCAGGTCTTGACTGCCCTCGACCCTGGAGACTGGTTGGTAGCGTTGGACTTGCAGGACGCATATTTCCACATCCCCGTCCTGCCGGCCCACCGGCGTTACCTTCGGTTCACGGTAGGCCCCGAGCATTTTCAGTTCACCGTGCTCCCCTTTGGCCTTACCAGTGCCCCTCGGGTGTTCACGAAAGTGATGGCGGTGGTCGCAGCTCATCTGCGCCGGGCAGGGGTTTCAGTCTTCCCCTACCTCGACGACTGGTTGCTGAAGGCGGGCTCGTCCCAGGCAGTCGTCTCCCACCTCCAGACTACGGCCGCACTCCTGCACTCGCTGGGGTTCTCCATCAATGTGCCGAAGTCGCATCTGATTCCTTCTCCACAGCTCCTTTTCATCGGAGCAGTTCTGGACACGACGCAGTTTCGGGCCTACCCTCCCGAACGGCGAGTCCGGGATATTCAGGCTATGATTCCGATCTTTCAGCCTTTATCCTGGGTTTCGGTACGGATGACCCTGAGGCTGCTGGGCCTCATGGCCTCATGGCCTCATGGCCTCATGGCCTCCTGCATCCTGCTGGTCAATCATGCCAGATGGCATATGCGGGCTCTGCAGTGGGACCTGAAGTTCCAGTGGGCGCAGCACCAGGGCAACCTGTCCGATCACGTCCAGATCTCGGAGGGGACTGCAAAACAGTTGCAGTGGTGGCTCTCGAACCGGCAATGGGTCATGGGCAGATCCCTCTCCCTTCCCCAGCCAGAGCATACAGTTGTGACGGACGCGTCCCTTCTGGGATGGGGTGGTCACATGGGAGAGGCGGAGATCAGAGGCCTCTGGTCTCCGGCGGAGTCCCGGCTCCATATCAACCTTCTGGAGCTCCGGGCGATCCGACTTGCACTCAAGGCATTCCTTCCCTCTGTCAAAGGGAAGGTAGTGCAGGTGTTCACAGACAACACCACCGCCATGTGGTACTGCAACAAACAGGGCGGGGTGGGGTCTTGGACCCTTTGTCAGGAGGCTCTGCGCCTCTGGACATGGCTGGAACATCAGGGCATGTTCCTGATGGTTCAACACCTGGCAGGTTCCCTGAACGCCAGGGCGGACGAACTCAGCCGCAGGTGCATGATGGATCACGAATGGCGTCTTCACTCGGAAGTGGCGCAAGGACTCTTTCTACAGTGGGGAGAGCCTTGGTTAGATCTATTCGCCACCGAAGAGAACGCGCAATGTCATCAGTTCTGCGCGTTGGAATTTCCAAGGCGGCACTCGCTCTGCGACGCTTTTCGTCGCGAGTGGAGTTGCGGTCTGTTGTACGCCTTTCCGCCTATACCACTTCTACCCAGAGTGTTGAAGAAGATTCGGCACGACCGGGCCCAAGTCATTCTTGTGGCTCCGGACTTGGCTCGAAGAGTTTGGTATCCCGAGCTACTCAATATGAGCGTAGATCCCCCGATCCGTCTGCCTCTTCGGGAGGATCTTCTGTCGCAGCAGCAGGGGACGGTCCTCCACCCGAACCTGTCCAGTCTACACCTGCTTGCGTGGAGATTGAGCGGCGGCAGTTGATTCCTTTCGACTTGCCTCCCGAAGTTTGTGATGTGATTCTGGCAGCCAGGCGTCCCTCCACTAAGGTGGTATACGCCTGCAGGTGGAACAAATTTGTGGCATGGTGCACAGCAAAGGCTGTGAATCCCCTTTCTGCCCCTCTTTCTGAGGTCCTTCTGTTCCTTCTCTCTCTGGCCCAACAGGGTTCTGCCCTGGGTACCATCAAGGGTTATCTTTGTGCTATCTCGGCCTTCCTCAGGCTCCCTGATCAGCCCTCCCTTTTCAAGTCCCCTGTTAACAGGTTCTTGAAAGGCATTACTCACCTCTTCCCTCCTGTTCCGTTTGTGATGCCTCAGTGGGACTTGAACTTGGTTCTTACCTTTTTAATGTGCGCTCCCTTTGAGCCTCTACATAACTGTCCTCTTCGCCTTCTGACTCTGAAGACAGCCTTTCTGGTGGCCATCACCTCCGCTCGGCGGGTGAGTGAGCTCCAGGCTCTATCTTGCAAACCTCCCTTTCTGTCTGTTCATCCAGACAAGGTTGTTCTTCGGACGCGTCCGTCCTTCTTGCCAAAGGTGGTTACTGCTTTCCACATTGGGCAGACCATCACTTTGCCCACCTTCTTTCCGCCTCCGCATCCTTCCAGAGAGGAAGAGAGGCTCCACCGTCTGGACCCAAAACGTGCGCTCTCCTTCTATATTGACCGCACAAAACACTTCCGGGTGGATGACCAGCTCTTTGTTGGCTACGTGGGCGCCAAAAAAGGTCGGGCGGTGCACAAGAGGACCATCTCCCGCTGGGTTACCTTGTGCATCAAGACCTGCTATTCTTTGGCTAAGAAGGAGCCTCCTGTTGGGCTGCGTGCCCATTCCACCAGGGCAACGGCTGCTACCACGGCCGCGGTGTTCCGCTGCCGGTTATCTGTCAGGCAGCTACGTGGGCCTCGCTGCACACGTTTACAAAGCATTACTGCCTTGACAGTC
Organism: Calotriton arnoldi; assembly: GCA_963921515.1. Lineage (NCBI taxonomy): Eukaryota > Metazoa > Chordata > Amphibia > Caudata > Salamandridae > Calotriton > Calotriton arnoldi. The sequence goes on along the minus strand of CAWUFW010000005.1, from coordinate 3,142,071 downwards.
AGGTCCGGAGGGACGGCTTCTTTGGCCGTTCTGTCCTCCAGGACTTCCTTGTCTGATCTTTGTTCGCAGACCCACCACCGGGGTTGGTATTGCTGGGGTATCTATTCTAAGGTAAGGAATCTGTCACTAACGTGTCTCTTTCAGATGCACAAGTTACTAACTTGTGTAACGATATATCTGTAAGAGACAGTAGTTAGTGACAGATTCCTTACCGCCCACCCATCCTCCCCGTTCTGCGAACTGATTTCTAGGGTTAAGGACATCCCTTTCAGGGCCCTAGTATTTTTCAGACACCTATGTCAGCTTCTTGCATGGCTCTGCGTTCCTGGCGCGGAAAGTCGTGTACAGAACTGACAGCGCGCAGGGGCGGCGCCTAAGTACTGCCCGCGCCGTCATCCCGGCGATCACGACGCCGACGACTGACGCGGAGCCGCACGACGCCGCCTACCGACGCGCAAGGGTACTGCTACGCAAAAACTTTCCGGATCCAGCCTGACGCCTGGGGATATTCTAAGGTAAGGAATCTGTCACTAACTACTGTCTCTTACAGATATATCGTTACACAAGTTAGTAACTTGTGCTTTTTGATCAGAAATGCCAGCTTTATTCTACAAGTGCCCTTCCTGTGGGAAGAAGATGGCTAAATCTGACACTCACTCTGTGTGCTTGCCATCCTCACACAACGCAGAGGTTTGTTATCTTTGTCCACAATTTTCTAAAAGAACTCTGTGAGACAGAGAGCAGATCAGGCTTCTTGCCTCGTTGGAGAGAGGAAAACACCATAAAAGTGGCCTAGAGAGTAATCCTACCTCTAAGAAGCCCTCCTCTCAGGAAAAACAGAAGAAGCGGCGAAGATCTGCCTCTCCAGCCTCCAAAAGTAAGAAAATTCCTGAGTGCTCGGCGTCGAGATCGGCGTCGGAACAACAGCTGACACTCCTCGACGTCGAGGGACAGATCGTCGACACGAAGAGAACCTCCGTCGACGAAAAGTAAAGCGACGTCGAAGCATACTACTTCGGGCTAAGTCATCATCGAAGCCTCCGTCGACGTCAAGACATCGGTCGATGTCTCCGCCTCCTTCCCGAAGATCGGCGTCGAGAGGATCGACGGCAAGATCACCCTCACGGACCCCCAGGAAGTCGACGTCAAGGGCACGTTCACCGTCAAAGAAGTCGAAGACGCCGCAGGTACACAGACGGTCGACGTTGAAGAGACCGACGTCGAGAGCATCGCCGCAAAGGCGTGAATCCTTAAGTGGATGATCGCAGCAGCGTTCGACGTCGAGACATCGCTCGACGTCGAGGGAGAGGAATCCTGCCATTTCTGCTGGGGACGTACCAGAGAAGCCTAGATCGGCGTCAAGATCCATGCGCTCTACGTCGAGAGGAGCATCTTCGTCACCTGGCATCACCATTATCAAGGTTACGCCGGAGGGCTCTCCGACTCCAAGAGAAAAGTCTCCTTCGATTCATATGTCACCAAGATGGCTGGAAAGCTTAAGGCACTGGAAAGTTCATTCCAGGTCTTCTGAGGGACCTCCTCCTGCAGAATCCTCGAGACCCTCTCCTCGCAGGTCTCCGAGACGATCTAGATCTCCATCACGAAGGCGTTCACATTCAAGAGGGCGTCAAGATCTCGCCATTCTCCTACTCCGAAGAGGAGACGGAGGTCTCCATCAACAACCTCATCTTCCAGGTCTTCCTTTAGGGACTATTCACCAACCCTATCTTCTACACCGCCATCCAGGGTTTCCCCGATTGACGATATCGGGACTTTCAATGAAGTGCTCTGCAGGGGTGCCAGCAAGTTGAACATCAATATGACTGCACCACCAGTTTCAACTTCCGTTATATTTGAAACCCTGCATCATAGGTCTTCGGCCAGACCTCTTCTCCCTTTGGTCCCAGGTCTGCTAGAGCCAGCAATGCAGACTTTCCTGACTCCGGCCACGGTGGGCTCGGCTCCCACTCGGATCTCGAAGAAGTATAAGGCCCCAGACCAAGACCTGTTATTTCTTCGTGCCGACTCACCTCCAGACTGTCATAGTGGCGGCGGCCAGAAAAGCACATTCCGCTACTTCCACCTCCTCGGTTCCTCCAAAAAAGGACAGTAAAAATATGGATTCCTTGGGGAAAAGGATGTGCAATACCTCTGCGTCAGTCATGAAAGTGGCTAGTGCTTCCGCCCTGCTGGGTCGGTACGACAGATCACTGTGGGACTCTTTGGCAAGGTTCACGGACAAGCTACCAAAAGAGGACCAACAAGATTACCAAGAAATCCTGCAAGAGGGTGGATTGGTGGCAAATCAAGTAATCAGTGCCGCTGCTGATACAGCAGATTTAGCGGCCCACGGATATTCCCATGGCATTTGCTCAAGGCGTTCAGCATGGCTTCGTCTCATGGGGTCTCAAACCTGATGCACAGAGGAAGATTGTCAACCTTCCCTTCAATGGCTCTTCTCTGTTCGGGTCCCACGCGGACGACGAGATGTCCAAGATGAAAACTGAACTGGACACTCTAAAGGCTGTTGGTTTGGAAAAGCGGAAAGAATTCCGACGAAGGTTCCGTCCCTATGATCGGCGTTCCTTTCAGCAGAGGGTTCAAACCCCTCACTGGACCACACAAAACTAAAGTCAGACGCAATCAAGGTCTCACTACCAACAGAGGAGACCTGGATGAGGGAGAGGAACGCAAAAACAGCAGTCAGCTGCGCCTAAACCACCAACAAAACAATGAGGTGTAGCTTCCTCCAGACCCGTTGACCACTCCGGTGGGGGTAAGTGTTTCTTTACATCTGGAGGAGTGGAAAAAGATAACAAAGGACAAGTGGGTCATCAATATTGTGCAGAATGGGTATCTGCTCAGGTTCAAATCTCCACCTCCATCAATCCCTCCGCGAGAGAAATCTCTCCACGACCACCATTTGTTACAAGAGGAGGTGAACATTCTTCTACAAAAAGGCGCCATAGAAAAAGTTCCCATTCCACAAAGGAAACGGGATTTATTCTCGCTATTTCCTCGTGCAAAAAAGGGGCACCACCACAGAATACAGACCAATACTGGACTTGAGACTGTTGAACAAATTCATTCGCAAAGAAAAGTTTTGAATGTTGGCACGTCATCAAATCTTCCCACAACTTCATCAAGGGGACTGGATGTGCTCCATCGATTTGCAGGATGCATACTTCCACGTTCCAGTGTCCAAGAAACATCGCAAATTTCTAAGGTTTCGGGTTTCATTCCAGCATTACCAATTCACGGTGCTCCCGTTCGGGCTCAAATCGGCCCCTCGAACATTCTCAAAATGCATGGCTGTGGTGGCAGCTTTTCTCCGCAAGCAGAGGATATTCATATATCCCTACCTGGACAACTGGCTCATGAAGAGCTCGTCCCCTGCCCTGCTGCAGACTCATCTCTCGTTCTGTCTTCAGCTACTAAACCGGTTGGGCCTTCATGTCAACTTCAAGAAATCAATCTTCAATCCAACACAGAGGATCCACTACCTGGGTGCCTCCCTGGATACCGAAAAAGCAAGTGTCTCTCTTTCGGAGGAGAGGTTATCCTCAATCCACGAAAAATGTCTGAACCTCCTTCACACGCAATGTCCCACAGTCCGACAGGTGTCATCACTGCTGGGCTCAATGGCGTCATGCATTTTCATCGTACCAAACGCAAGGTTAAATATGTGTCTTTTACAACGTCTGGAAGACCAGTGGATGCAGGTATCAGGACACTGGGAAGATCATGTGATTCTCCATCAATCAGCCAGGGATTCCATCAGATGGTGGATGAAGCGATCCCACCTGATGAAGGGAGTTCCTTTTCACCTGGACCCCCCTACTCAGACGATAGTCACGGATGCCTCACTCCAAGGATGGGGTGCTCATATGGGTCCTCTGCAAGTTCAAGGTCTGTGGTCAGAAACAGAACGAGGTTACCACATCAACCTCTTAGAGCTGAGAGCCGTGCATCTAGCTCTCAAATCACTGTACCCTTCGCTCCAGTCTCGGTCCATTCTGATTCAAACGGACAATACAACGACGATGTATTACTTGAACAAACAGGGTGGTACCTGATCGAGACCTCTTTCCATAGAGTCTCAGACCATCTGGAACTGGCTTCTCGCACGAGACCTATAGATTGTGGCCATTCATCTCCCGGGGACTCTCAACTCCCAGGCAGACGCCCTAAGCCGAGACTTCGTCGAAGCCCACGACTGGGTGCTCAACAACTAAGTCACTCAAAACTGGGGTGTACCAGACATCGACCTGTTTGCAGATGCGGTAAACTCAAAATGCCCCGTCTTCGCATCCAGGTTTCCCCCACCAGGCTCTCAAGGGAATGCCCTTTTTGATAGAATGGTCTCAGACATTACTGTACGCCTTTCCATCGATTCCGTTGATTCCCACAGAAATCAACAAGTTCTACAGGACCAACACCAGAATGATCCTGATAGCCCCGGAAATGCCTCGTCAGTGGTGGTATCCGGACCTTCTTCAGCTATCGGAAGTACCACACAGGAGGTTGCCATGCCGTCCGGAGCTGCTATCCAAGCACGCAGGGAAGGTTTTTCACCCCAATCTTTCATCCCTACGGTTGACGGCATGGCTCCTGAAGTCCTACAGTATGGACACCTACAGTTGACTTCAGAAGCAAAGAGACCTTCCACTAGGAAATCGTATGCCTTCAAGTGGAAGCGTTTTTACCTATGGTGTGTGAACAATGGACATGATCCCGTCCGGGGTCAAGAACAGGTGATTTTACCATATTTGCTGCATTTGGCCAAATCTGGTCTCCAGTTCTCCTCTATTAAAGTCCATCTTACAGCTATCACAGCATATAGAAAGTCCCCTACGCAGATTTCCTTTTTCAAAATTCCTGTGGTCCAAGATTTCCTTGAGGGTTTGCGAAAGGTTTACCCTCCAATCAGGGCTCCGTCTCCTCCATGGGAGCTTAACATTGTTTTAACTAAGTTGATGAGGGCTCCTTTTGAACCTATTCATAGAGCTTCTTTACAACATTTGACATGGAAAGCCGCTTTTCTAGTGGCTATTACATCTGCTCGCAGAGTGAGTGAGATCCAGGAGCTCTGCTGTAAAGAGCTGTACACTGTGTTTCATGCTAACAGAGTGGTTCTAAGAACACATCAGAGTTTTTTTTTTTTAACCTAAAGTAGTCTCGGATTTCCATATTAATCAGGCAATCACACTCCCTACATTCTTCCCGAATCCTTCAAATCCTCTGGAAAGGTCCCTCCATTCTCTGGACCTCAAGAGGGTTCTGAAGTTTTATTTAGATAAAACAAAGGAACTAAGAAAATCGGACCGTCTGTTTATTAACTATGGTTCCATAAACACCGGCTCTGCAGCTTCCAAAAGATCTATCTCTAGGTGGATAGTATCTTGCATATCATTGTCATACCAACTGGCCAACAAAACCCTCCCGGGCAAACCTAAGACCCATTCTACCAGGGGAAAAGCCTCTTCCACGGCTCTCCTTAGGAATGTGCCCATTGCAGAGATTTGTAAAGCAGCTACATGGCGATCAGTTCACACTTTCACTCGTCATTACTGTTTGGACTCTGACACACAGGCGGATGCTCAGTTTGGGAAAGCCTCTCTGAGAAATTTATTTGGTTAATGCCATGTAACATGTTTTCTTTAACTGTGCTTGCTGCTGTTTGCTCGTCCGCGAGGAAGTGGGTATGGGCTTGCTACTCTATTCAGTGCTTATGACTATTGATGAGTATCCCCTGGAAGAGAAGGATAAGTTACTTACCTGTAATCCTAGTTCTCTTCCAGGGGTATACTCATCAAAGTCATAAGCAACCCTCCCGCCTCCCCAGACGAGCATTAACGGTGCTATACTGCGTTGCTTGCATCATATATGCCGTTTCCTACAGGTGTATACACCGTAAAAAAAAGAACTGACCTAACTGTCACCTGTGGTGCATGATGGGAGCAGGGGGCTCCTGGAGGTCTTAAAGGTACGGTGTCCAAGTTCTTGGAAGCCTTAAAGGCAAGGTGCCAGTTTTTTCTATACAGTGATGTTATTTATCTATGCAGCCTCTGGGCTAATTGCCTGCCATTACCGGTTTTCTTTTCTGAAAATAAAAGGTTGTTGTGGCACACTATTGCAGTGAATGTTCTCTATTGCAGTATTTGATATTATTTTCACACAATAGAAATACATGTAATTTTGGCTTTTTAGCCTATTGGATATATAATAGGCTGCATATTTATGTGTTTATACATATGTATGTTTGGATAGTACTATGTACTTGGGGTTCTAAACATACACATATATATGTATTGTTGTATATGCTCCGGGGTCCCGCACATGGGCAGGTATTATTCAGTGCTTATGACTTTGATGAGTATACCCCTGGAAGAGAACTAGGATTACAGGTAAGTAACTTATCCTTCCTGTCACAGGGAGGTGCAACAACCTCCCAGACAGGAATTGGTGTTTGGGCTGGGGTAGGGGCCTAACCGCGCCACCAGACTGCTTTGAAGGGCCCATTTGGTGCCCTCCTTGCATACTCCAGTTTGAGCCAGCTCAGGGAGCCCTTGGCTCCCGCTCTAGCGTGAAACTGGACAAAGGATTTGGGAGTATCCTCCCCTCTGTTCAGCCCCTCCTCTGGGAGGGACCCCCCTGAGTCGTTCCAACCCTTTCTCTAGGATACTTACCTGTGGGTGGTTCCTTAGATTCATCGTGGGACAAGACTCAAGCCTGAAACCACATCACTCTTCGACTGTCTGGACACTTGGACTTCGCCTGGAACCAAGACTGCACAAACTAAGACTTCTGCTGCTCCTGGTCTCACTGTTCTGCAACTCTTCTTCGTTGTCTATGCTTCTTCCAGGATCTTCAACAGACCTATAGGCATCAAGGACACCTGAAGTAATCTCCCTTGGAGTGAAGGAGTCACTCCCCTACATCTGCAGACCTCACAAATAAGCTGACCGGTCTGCTGCTCCTGATGTCCCATGGACTTCAAAAGGCTCAGCAACACAGGTGGTGGTTTTGCAACTCCCTCCAGGCCTGACCTGTCCTCTCTGCAATTTTGAGGCCAGTATCCCTCGTTAGAACCGCTGGGACCGAAACCCTGTGCACCGTGTCACCTTTATGTTGCCAAGGCTTGTTGGCTCTGTACTCCAGAGATCTTCGGGCTACAAGAAGCTCCAGCGTCCTCACTGCATCCTCTGCACCGTGGGCCTTCCTTGTTGGTGAGCTGCTCGAGGTCCTCTTGCGCTTTTGGCCTGTGGATCCTCCTGAGGGTCGTCATCTGCTTCAGTGGGCTCCCCTGCTTGCTCGGGGCCTGCTCTGACTCTCCTACTTTTGATGAGTCCCTCTGACTTTGAAGTCCCAATGTTGCGCCTTCTTCATTCTCCACGTCAGTTGCGGCTACCAAGGCCTGTGGGTGCTCCCGCTGGACACAGAACTTGGTCACTGACGTGGGACAGCTCCTGGTCTTCCTCAGCATCGCCTGGTTCTCAGCACTGCAGCGACAAGGTCACCGTCAACTCATCTGAACCGTCTGACATCGGTGGGCATTGCTCTCCGTGCCTCCTGGTCACTCCCGAGTGACATAGACTCTGCCCCCTCTGCTTTAGAGAGGGCCTGTAAAGTTCAGAAGGTTCCTCAAGGGCAGTGGGCAGCTATCCTGAGGCTCTCCTTAGAGAAAAACTTCCCACTGTCAGGGAGGAAGATGCAGATAATTACTCAGTCTTGAAGAGTGCCCTCATAGATAGGTTTGGTTTAACTACTGCACAGTACAGGGTTATGTTTAGGGACATACAGAAGGCCCACACCCAAGACTGGGTTGATTTTGTAGACCGTGCTATTAAGGCTCTGGAAGGCTGGCTTCATGGGAGTAATGTGCATGACTATGAGGGACTACAATTTATTGATGAGGGAGCACATCCATAATTGTCTATCAGCAACTGCACCAGTATCTGGTGGACTCTGATCTGACCTATCCCCAAGAACTGGGAATGAAGGCAGACAAATGGGTCCACACCAGGGTCAAGCAGAAATCTCATGGTGGTGGTGACCAGAAGAAGCAAGACTCTTCTAAGGCCCAAAAGCAGGGTGGGGAGAAAGGTAAAGACAAAAAAAGAGTCTTCACAAGGTTCCCAAAGGTTTTCCTCTGGTGGTGGGTCCCAGACCTCCTTTTCCGCTGGCAAGAAACCTTGGTGTTACATGTGTAAGGAGAAAGGCCATAGAGGAAAAGATGCCAATTGCTCTAAATCTGGCATCAAGGAAACTACTACTACTGCTCCTAAAGCAACTAATGCCCCTAGCACCAGAACAAGTAGTAGTAGTAGTGCCAACGAGGGATTAGTAGGGTTAACCTTGGGTTCTGAAGTGGGTTCTGGCCTAGTCAGAACACCCACTCAGGCTGTCCTTGTCTGTGACAGTGGCATGGAAGTTGCCACTTTACTTGTAAGTCCCACTAACTTGGGAAAGTACAAACAGCAGCCCCTGATTAATGGTCAAGAAGCTGTGGCATACAGGGACAAAGGGCGACTGTCACTATGGTGACAGAAAAACGTGTGTCTCCTGTACAGATCATACTTGGTCACATTTACCAAGTGACCAATGCAAGCAATGTTAGGACTAATCATTCCTTGGCAGTTGTGAATCTGAGCTTGGGGCGATGGGGGTAACTGGCCCTAAAAGTGTTGTGGTTTCCCCAGACCTACCTGTGGACTGTCTGTGGGGCAATGATTTAGAAACTTCAGCCTGGTCTGAAGTGGAGTTCAGGACACATGCAGAGATGATGGGAATCTCTGCCAGTGCCTTTGCTGTTACCAGGGCTCAGGCCAAAAAGTTAAGCACTGAGGGAGCTCTGGATCCTGGAATAATGGACCAGCCAGCTCCCAAGAGAAGGAGCAGGATTTATCCTACACTCAGTGGGGATCAGTCTCCTGAGGGAGATGACCTCCGCCCTTGTGAAAGAACTGTCCCAGAGGAACTTTGGCCTGACGCAGCAGAGTTCTTGGGGGCAGGGGTCCCTTCCAGGGCAGTCTTGAATCTGGAGCAGAAAACCTGCCCCTCTCTTGAAAAGCTCAGGCAGCAAGCTGCTGCTGAGGAGGCAGGGAATGTCAGTGGGTCCCGTAGGATCTATTGGGAAGATGGACTTCTATTTTCGGAGTGTAGAGACCCCGAGCCTGGTTCCAGCAGGAGGTTGGTCATACCTCAGATATTCAGGGGTTTTCTATTGTCCCTAGCACATGACATTCCCCTTGCAGGACATCTTGGGCAAAGCAAGACTTGGGACAGGCTTGTCCCTCACTTTAACTGGCCCCACATGTCTGAAGATACCAAGTAGTTTTGTAGCTCCTGTGTTACTTGCCAAGCCAGTGGAAAGTCAGGTGACACTATAAAGGCCCCCTTAATTTCACTTCCAAGAGGTTGGGGTTCCCTTTGAGAGGGTAGGGATAGACATTGTAGGTTCCTTAAACCCTCCAACAGCATCTGGACATAGTTACATCTAGGTATCCAGAAGCTATACCACTTAGGACCACTACAGCTTCTATGGTGGCTAGGGCCCTCCTGGGAGTCATTTCCAGGGTTGGGTTTCCTAAGGAGGTCTTGTCAGACAGAGGTACTAACTTCATGTCTAGCTACATCACTGCTATGTGAAGAGTGTGGTATAAACTACACGTTTACCACACCTTATCATCCACAGTGCAATGGGCTTCAACAAGACCCTAAAGGGTATGATCATAGAACTCCCAGAAAAGCTGAGGTAAAAATGAGATATCTTACTACCTTGCCTTCGCCTACAGCGAGGTCCCTCAGAAGGGGGTAGGCTACAGCCCATTTGAACTTCTGTTTGGACATTTAGTTAGGGGTCCATTGTGTTTGGTTAAGGAGGGATGGGAGCAGCCTCTCAAACCTCCTAAACAGGACATAGTGACTGTCTTTAGCCTACGTTCTTGTATGGCTGAGTACATGAAGAAGGCCAGCAAAAACAGTGAGGCCAGTAAGGAGCTTCAGAAAGCTTGGCATGACCAAAAGGCTGTGCTGACTGTTTATAAGCCAAGACTGCAAGTGTGGGTGTTGGAGCCTCTGCCCCCAGCAGCTCTCCAGGGCAAGTGGAGTGGCTCCCACACCATCCTTGGAAAAAAAAAAAAAAAGGGTGAGACCACTTACTTGGTTGACCTAGGCACTCCCAGACGTCCCCACGGGGTACTTCATGTGAATCAGCTAAAGCCTTTTAGTGACAGGGCTGAAATGAGCTTGATCATGGCCACTGATGAGGAGCATGACCTTCTCCCTGATCTCCTCTCTCAGGACCCTGTTGATGGGTCAGTTGATGGAGTAACCTTGGCAAGCAGCCTGACTGATCAACGGCAAGCTGTTTGTAGACAGGTTCTCAATCAGTTTGCCAATCTCTTTTCTCTGACTCCCAGTCAAAAGCGCCTGGTGTACACAGGTGACAGCCTGCCTGTGAAGAGTAAAATCTACAGACAGCCTGACCATGTCAGAGATTGCACCACGACTGAGGTCCAAAAGGTGCTGGAGTTGGGGTCATTGAGCCTTCTGATAGCCCTTGGGCTAGTCATGTAGTCCTTGTGCCAAAACCTCACACCCAGGATGGTAAGAGTAATGAGGTTTTGTGTAGACTACAGAGGTCTCAATGTAATCACAAGGACTGATGCCCATCCAATTCCAAGGGCAGGTGAGCTGACTAATACTCTGGCCTCTGTAAAGCATTGCGGTACATTTGACCTGACTGCTGGCAAATCAGACTCTCTGAGTATGCCAAACCAAAAACAGCATTTTCAACCCCTAGTGGGCATTATTAATTTATTGTGATGCCTTTTGGCTTGAAGAATGCACCTGCCACATTTCAGAGGCTGCTGAATAAAGTCTTAACAGGTCTGAAAGCCTATAGTGCAGCATATCTAGATGACATTGCTGTCTTTAGCTCCACCTGGGAGGATCACCTGGTCCACCTCAGAAATTTATTTGAGGTCCTGCAGAATGCAGGCCTCACTATCAAGGCCACAAAGTGCCAGATGGGGCAGAGTAAGGTTGTATACTTGGGCTACCTTGTAGGTGGAGGCCACGTTCAGCCATTGGAGAGCAAAATCCAAACCATAATGTACTGGGTTGCTCCCCCTACCCAGACTCAGGTCGGAGCTTTCTTGGGCCTCACTGGGTACTACAGGAAGTTTGTTTGAGGGCTATGGATCGATAGTGACACCCCTTAATGATCTCACCTCCAAAAGATTGCCTAAGAAAGTTCAGTAGACAGCTGTCAAAAGGCATTTGATGACCTGAAGCAGGCCATGTGCTCTGCTCCCATTCTCCAAAGTCCTGATTACTCCAAAACCTTCATTGCCCAGACAGATGCTTCTGAGATAGGGGTAGGTGCAGTTCTATCACAACTTAATGCAGATAGCCAGGACCAACCAGTAGCTTTTATAAGCAGAAGGTTGACCCCCAGGGAAAAACGTTGGTCAGCTATTGAGAGGAGGCCTTTTCTGTGGTCTGGGCTTTGAAGAAGTTGAGGCCATACCTGTTTGGTACTCACTTCATTGTTCAGACCGACAATAAGCCCCTCTTATGGCTTAAACAAATGAAGGGTGAAAATTCCACACTTCTGAGGTGGTCCATTTCCCTACAGGGGATGGACTTTTCTGTGGAACATAGACCTGGGAGTAACCATGTCAACGCAGATTGACTGTCCAGATATTTCCACTTAGAAAATGAAGACTCAACTGGGCAAGGTTAGTCTCATTTGGGTGGGGGGGGTGGGAGGGCGCGGCAGTGTAGGAAAGTAGGATCTGCTTTCATGGTTACCTGTGCTTTTTGCTTGGTGTCAGTATGTTTTTGACTAGTCTGAGTGGGATCCTGCTAATCAGGACCCTAGTCACTCTGTTTTATCCCTATATTGACCATGCTTCGTACTTCTGTACATACACAATTGGCTACTGGTGTACCCTTGTAAGTCCCTAGTATATGGTACTAAGGTATCCAGGGCATAGGTGCACCAGGGGTCTCCCATAGGCTGTAGCATGTATTGTGCCACCCATGGGAGTCCACTTAAACTATGACTACAGGCCTGCCATTGCAGCCTGTGTGAGTTGGTGCTTGCACCTCTCACAACGGATATAAGTTTCCTTATATCTGAGGTCACTGAACTTAAAACCTATAAGTCACCCCTATGGCAGGCTCTTCAGTCCTGATGGCAGGGTGCTTGGTTATAAGTGTGAGGGTGCCCCTGCATGAGCAACATACCCCAACAAACCCCGGAGTCGATTCTCCAGGCTTTGTAAGTGCGGTCAGCCATTTTGGCTAACTTTATAATGGCTGTGCCGAACCTGGGCATGTTTGGTATCATATCAAACACTAGCAAGAGTCCACGGGTCTACAAGGTCCAGGTAGCCTTACAGAAACTTCGTATTGAGTCACAATGATCTCATAGACAAGGGGCTGGAAAGGAAGGAAAAAAATCTTTTTCTCTTTTGTTCAACAAGAAAAAGGAAACAGGAAAAATCCTAACAGGAGGACGGATTCCCATCACTCACCTAGGTGACATGCTTCATCATCTGGGATCTCCTCCTGGTTACACACTGAGGTAACCAAGGGCTGCAACCTTCTGTCTATCAGAAGGGAGCTCATGGATGTTTTCAAATACAATCTGATAGATGGAGCTCTGCAATACCCATCCAGAATGATGAACAAAAGTTTCAGAGTGAAGGGCGCAGTGCAAAAAAAATAGAAGATAGTAATATGTGCAATTTAAAATTGAATATCAAGAGAGTAAGTATTTTAATGAGTATCTCCTGATACCCAAACTAAAAACAGTGCAAGAGCAGTATTAACAAAATAACTGGCGGAAATATTGGGTCTACATGTTTCAGCCAACTGGACGTTAGATAGTCCAAGGCCTTCCTCAGGACCACTGCATATACTATTGCTACTGCGTTTGTGAAAAAGAACAAGGTGTATAGAAAACAAAAACAAATTTTAAACCAAGGTTGGAATGAATACAACCAGGTAACCTGAATTACAGGCGTAGAAATCCTCCACAAATCACCGCATGCTGGTGGCACCCGTGATTCACGAGGATAGGACCTCACCTGGCAACAGCTCAGGAAAAGAGGCCCCGCTCTGTCCGTCGGTACCCCGGGCTAATACTGAGCTCTTGGTGGACGCTTGGTCTGTAAATGTTCCCTTAGACCCCCCCCTCTCCCGTTAGTTTGTTTTTGCATGTTTGGTATCAAACATGTTGTTGGAATCATACCCCAACGCCATTACCGATGTTGGAGGTATGATTCCATGCACTGGGGGGCCCCTCCAGGAAGCCCCAAGTACTCCCGGTCACAGCCTTCCAGGGTCTGCCAGCAAGCTAGTGTTGCTGCCGACCCCAGACACGATTCTGCCATCCTGCTGCTGAGGTGGAGCAGGGGAAGGTAGAACAATAGGTTTCCTGTCACAGGGAGGTGTGACCACCTCACAGACAGGACTTAGTGTATTGGGCTGGGGTGGTGGCGCGTGCCAGCGCCACCAGACTGCTTTGAAGGGCCCATTTGGTGCCCTCCTTGCATACTCCAGTTTGAGCCAGCTCAGGGAGCCCTTGGCTCCCGCTCTAGCGTGGAACTGGACAAAGGATATGGGAGTATCCTCCCCTCTGTCCAGCCCCTCCTCTGGGAGGGACCCCTGAGTCATCCTAACCCCTTCCTTATGGTATAAAAGGGCTTACCTGTGGGTGGGTCCTCAGATTGGTCGTAGGACAAGACTGAAGCCTGAAATCACGTCACTCTTCGACCATTTGGACACTTGGACTTCGCTGGCCTTCGCCTGGAACCGGGACTGCATCAAGGAAGACTCCTGCTGCTCCTGGTCTCACTGTTCTGCAAGTCTTCCTCGTCGTCTGTTCTTCTTCCAGGATCTTCAACAGACCTGTGGGCATCAAGGACACCCGAAGTAATCTACCTTGTAGTCAAGGAGACACTCCTCTGCATCTGCAGGCACCCCATCAAAGCTGACCGGTCTGCTCCTTCTGTCTTCCCATGGACTTCGAAAGGCTCAGCAACCCAGGTGGTGGTTCTGCAACTCCCTCAAGGTCTGACCTGTCATCACTGCAATTTTGAGGCCATTATCCTTCGGTGGAACCGCTGGGACCGATCCCCTGACTTGCCGTTGCCAAGGCTTGTTGGCTCTGCACTCCAGAGATCTCTTCCTGCCAAGATCATCGTCCTCACTACACCCTCTACACTGTGGGCCTTCATCTTTGGTGAGCTGCTCCAGGTCCTCTTGCAACTCCTGTGGCTTTGGCCTGTGGGTCCTTTTGAGGGTCTTCTCCTGCTTCAGTGTGCCTTGTTGCATAAATATCTTGTATCGTCCTACACATTCTGCTGGGGAAGTTACTTTGTGGCCGAAGGTCCCTGTTGCTAAAATTAACTTTGACCATTTAAGCAGACCGAGAGCCTTATTGTTTCAAAAAATTTGTATCCCTTACATCTGCCCTAAAAACGTTTTACCTCCGAGTAGCACATTCATTGTACAATCACCGTTACGCACTCAATTGCCACAGCATTTTGGTGAGCTTGTACACCGTATTTTCAATGCTTCTCACACCCCTGGAGTGACAAACCTTTTTAAAGTGATTGGGTATGGATTTGTTTCTATGTTTCAGACTGTGCTTGGAGTTAGTCCGTCTTTTTTACATTTGTTGTTTTCAAGAGTTTTTCGGAGGTATTCAGATTGGGCTGTTTTTTCTGGTTGCTATTTTAGTTCTATTTTTTGTTGCTCTGCAATAGATGTCCCGCAACAAGGCATAATTGTAATGGAACTGCCACACGTCCTTCTGTGTCATGAGTGCATGATACAGTATTTTGGAGTATCTTTGTTATCAGAACTGAACGAAAACTGGTCTCTGGTCTTCCTGCCTGTGTGGTTTCAGAGAGTGAAGCCTGTGTTTCACTGTTTATGGTGCTCTTTCGAGTGTGTACTCAACTTATGCCTTGCTACGCAATTGTCACAGTCTACGGTCACATTGGTTGTGTTGTCCTGTGATGTTGTGTCCTTTGCTGCAAGACGCCTAATTTGAGCTGCCAGTGCCAGCTGCTCCATCGACTTCAGACTTCCTGGCAGCTGGATCCTCTTCTGAGGCTGCACTCCTGGAACTGTTGCTTCGGCTTCTGCTGAATGGGCTGGTGATGACCATATTCTCTCCTTGGATTTTGCTGTTCAGGCCTCTGTTCATATGCTGTCTATGGATGAGGGTTCCATCCTGGGCCCCAATGGCAGGTTGGACATGGATGTGGTTGACATACCGGTGACGCCATCAATTGATTCTGATGCCTCCTAGACTCTGTAAGTGACTTGTTGATTTTTAATAATTTACATGGTTTTTTAATTTGGTATTTTTTATGGCTTTTTTGCATCTGCTTATGCTGTTAAGACTTTTTACATATATTCATTATTCTTGCTTATTTATATATATGTCGTTTCATCAAACCAAGGGGAGGGTGTTGTAGAGCTTACATTTAGACTCCATTTTAGCTTTCCTTTTTTAACAGCTTCTTTTTCTAATGGTGATTTGCATATGTTTTCCCTAGTACGAAGCAATGGCATGCATGCATTTATTCCTAATAGATATTGTCTGCCTGTAGTCTGCACAATTATTTCATGGTCACACATATTAGAATGTAATGCCCTTGTTATATTTTTGTGCTCGTAGGAGACAACTCTTTTTCTCCAGACTAACTAAAGAAGCTGTTCTGCTGGCACAGTGCTATAAGGGTGGTGTTTTATTATTTAAACAATGTTCATGCTGAATTTGGTGAGAGGCACTTGCACCAAAGTTACCATGGAACACTGCTGTGACTAAGCTGCAGCTCTGTTGGTCCTGACCTTCATCCTGAGAAGGAAGATAGCCGTGCAAGAGGAGTGTGCATTCCTGCTCACTTAGATGGGTGCATTTGCTAAAACTTGGAGGCTGGATTCCTGACATATAATGCCACGGTATAGGGTTAGATCATTGCAACATGGCAAAGGATACTCCCGCTATGCTGTTGTTAGTGTAGATATACTAGAGCTTGCAGGAGTAACATTAAGAACAATTAACCTAGTTGAATTGTTTTGTGTTTTTCACCATTCTAATAATCCTTATAACAATGATGTGTTTCATCTGTCTAACAATCGCAGTGCAGTTTATTTACAAGGATTAGAGCTTTTCAATAAACATTTGAGCCTGGACATCTTGAAGCAAGGTGGACAGGGGGATCTTCTTAAGGATACTCTGATGAGGGCAGAAGATGTGGCAGGTCAAGAAGGAATGGCACGGCATGGCCTCATTAAACAATCTGAAGGACACACCTGTTGGATGTTCCGTTAGACACCCTTGAAGGAAATGTCTGATTCTGCCTCCCACAGGGTGGCAGTGTGCCACTAAGAGCAAACTAAAGCAGCTTGGAGGCTGATGCCGCAGTGGTAGGGACTTGTAAGTTTACTATCTCAGGTGGCCTAGATGTTGTCTACTTGATCCTTGATCCTAAAAGTGCTGGGGTGTCTTCTGGAGGCAGTGGGCCTTGGTGGTATGCCAAACCTCTTGATCAGCCTCAAAAGGGGCAAAACTGCTGTGGGTACTGTCTTCACCGGGGTAAAAGGCCTAAGGAACACGCCGTGGCCTAGCTTTCTTTGAAGTGTTCCAGTGCAGAATCTGCCGTTGTGCCAAACGGGCAAGATCCATCCAATGGCATATCCATCAGGAAGGCTTGCACATCCTTATAGAAGCCAGTGGATCTCATCCATGCATGACACCGAAGCACCACGCTAGTATTAACTGCTCTACCCAAGCAGTTGGCAGTGTCCAGTCAAGAACGACTAATGCATTTGGCAACATCCTGACCATCATGGATGATTTGGACCAGGTTGCCACTAATTCTTCTGGCAAGGTCTTGTTAACCATGGCCTATAAAGCATGGGAATATCTTTCCAGCAAACAGCTGGCATTGACTGACAAGAGGGCTAGGCAGGCTGATGAAAATAGCAATTCCCTCTCATTCTTCCGTTCTCTGAGTCTGTCTGAAGGGGGAGGGGTCACAGTGAATGAACTGGGGTTCACCTTGATGGTGGAGACCTGAACTAACAGACTTTCTGGCGTAGAGTGTTGTGTCAAGAAGTCAGGACTGCCTGTCGCCACCCTATGAAACATGGCTACCTGTCTGTTCACATGTGGGCAAGAACAATGATTAGGCCAGGTGCCCGACAAGGCTTTATTAAATGGCAGTAAGGGTTCAGAGGAAGCCTGCCCTAGTTGCAAAACCTCAGTTAGAACTTTGGTTCTGATTTCCATAGATGGTAGCTGTAAGTCTAGTACCTTTGCTGCACATTGTATGACCACAGCAAAGAAAGCACTCTTTTGTTGATGGTCCAGGGGAGACCACAACCCAGTGTCGGGGGGGGGGGGTGTTCAACCAACTGGCCTCTTTTCCAAATTCATACACAGATTGTCGTCATCATCATAGTGTGGGAGAAGGGAAATAATTGCCCCATCTTTGAAAGCTAGCTAATCAGAGTTGGAACTGAAAATTTGTGGGAGTGCTGGATTGTGGTTTTGAGGTAAAGTCATGGTTCTGTAGTAGTCGAATTGAACTGGGATCGGGTGCATTGGTTTGGCTTTGGAACACGAACTTGGTCAATGTCCAGAGGGATTTGGCTCGGAGTCAGATAGGAATATTGGGACAAAGTCTTCATCCGGTGGCTTCAGGGCCAGCACCGATGTTAAACAGAACAGCATGTATTTTGTTTCCAGATCAGAGGCTGGCTCCAATGCTGGAGCAAAACCCAAGATGGGTCAGGACCCACAGATGGTGCACCTGCCGGCAGTAACCCAAATGGTGGGATCTGGATCCTTGGGGTTCGAAGATATGCTGTCTGGAGCCAGACGAGTACCAAAGATTCGCAATATGGCCTATTTAAGGACCTCAATCTGTTGAGGTGTCGCGGATAGCCCTGGAAACTGGGGTTGATCAGGACAAGTTGCAGAATCAGCTCCTCTGCAGAGGGACTAGGAACGAGACAGAGAGGCATCCCGATGGCCTCACAACTTCTTCAGCTGAGAGTGGTGGGACTTGGACAAATCCAGCTTGTGCTTCAACATACCTGAAGACTTTGGCCATGACTAGGGCCTGTTGTGGGAACAGCCCCAGAAGCGGGAACGGCCCGCACCAACTTTGTGCACTTATGTTTAACATGTTTACAAAGTCTTCTAGTCCATTTCAATAGATGGGTTGTTTCCCCACATAAAACCAAATCCTACATAAAACCAAAAGTAAACTCTGCTCACATATTGTGAGGATTCACTCACATCATTAATTAAAACAAGCACTGGCAATGCAAGTCAAGGTTTCTTTATTCGGCCTGTCTAGGCCATAAAAGCGGAAAGGCAGATGTACAAATAAAAACAGCCACAGATGATTAAAATCACAATTATACATGAACAGGATAAAATACACAGTGCATTATAAAATTCATTTCAAAATTAGCAGCAATCCTTAAAAATCTGTCTAAAGCACGAAAAGTTAAAATAAAAGTTTTTAAAGAACAAGGGGACTGTAGAGATTTTGGAATCCGGGTGAATACTCACCCTAAGACCTGACAACAAAAACCTCTAACTTAGGGTCCGTTATGTAGGCAGGAAAAAGATCGAGACCGCCTGAGGCATTACCTCTGGCTGTATCAATAGAAAACCGGAATAAGCGTAGCTACAACAGTCAGTCATATGAAAAAGTGCAATTTTGCACTACCAAGTAAATAAAGTGCAAACAGAGGGTCGCCCCTTTGCAATCCCTACATAGCACCAAGTAAAGTACTGGATAGCCACTAATCAAATGGAAACAGATTTTTCCTAAGTCTGATTGCCCCAGCAAGAAAGCATGCTACCCCATAACAAATTGAGGTGGAAGACAACATTGTAAAAACATCAGGGCTGGTCTGACTTGTGCAAAGTGGTTATTTCGCACCAGCGGCAGGATGTAACTGGATCTTAAAACCTGATAAAAATCACAAAAGAACATAAAATGCAAAATGTTTTGGTCCGAAAAGTTACCACAAGGGCAGGGTTTTAGGTCGCCATGTTTGTGAAAGCCACTGGGGACAGCTAGGGACCAGTAGATTTGATTTTACCTGAACCTTGTTAATAAAAAGCGATGGTGGGCGTTGGTGACAAAGGACGGTTAGGGTTCTTCCTCCCCCCCCCCGGGCATGTTTTCAACAAAGCATATTTTCTCATGGTGGGTTTGAGTAACTCCTTACCCTCGCTATCACTTTGCCACCTAGATCAAAACAAGTTTTTTAAGACCTTGAGATCCCTTTCTCACAGCTGTCTGGCGTTTGTGAACAGATCTGTGCAGCCCACACTCATCAGCATCTGCTTGACATATCTTAACCATGGTATGCAAGTGCGCCAGTGAGTGAGTTACAATCCTTAATCACAAACTGATTTAATTCAAGAGCGGGGCTGGCCCAGATTCTTAGCCATCGCAAAATTGGTGCTAGGGCGATGGTGTCGGTAATGTAGCCAAGCCCCACCTCCTCATGTACCACAAAAGATGGTGTGGAAGCGGGAACGGCGAGGAGGTTACATAAGAATTTGTTCTCAATCACTTGAAGCTCCCCTGCGTCTTTGTACCACCAAACGTCACACCCATAACATGCCAATGGGATACACTTCTTGCAATATATCTTGACCATAGCGTGCACTGGTTTGGCCCCGAGCCTCTTAGCAAAATCAGTAGTCGCTCCTACAGCTCTCAACAGGGTATTTTTTTCCAGGGATTTTTGTGCTAGCCATGACCCCTTATCATCGAAAAGTACTCCGAGATACGGGAATGATGATACTTTGATGAGTTCAATCAATCCCATTGCTATAGAACTTGGTTCTGGCAGCCTTCCGACATACGAATAGTTGGTGGACAGATCTAGGGAGTCCATGAAATCTCTAAAAGTGTTCAGAAGACATTGTAGCGCCACTGCAGTCCGTGCGATCAGGACCGCATCGTCTGCATACAAAAGGGCTGGTATGAACTTAGAACCCACTTTCAGAATGTTCCCACAAGAGGCTATCAGGGCTTCTCCCAGTTTATTAATATATAGTGTAACTAGCAGGGGAGCTAAAATGTACCCCTGCCTTACCCCTCTCTGGACCTCCCATGAATCTGACAAGCTGCCATTCTCATTGTACCTTACTGAAGCTGATAGGTTAGAATGTAAACTATGTAGGAAGGCCACTATCTCAGGTTCAATACCCATGTCCAGGAGAATGGGCCGTAGTTTAAATCTCTTTACTCGGTCAAAGACCGATGTAAGATCCATAAAGGCAAGGCGCAGACATCCCCCCCTTGGCTACAGTGTATTTACCTATGATCAACTCTACACTAATACACTGGTCCAGGGTCCCTCTCCCCTGCCTAAAGCCATATTGCAACTCTGATATAATATCGGCTTTATCCAGCCAAGATGTTAAACGCCCCAGGACAACCTTTCCGATGATCTTAGAAGCAGAGTCTAGAAGTGAGATGGGGGCGATAGCAAAGTGGGTTATCCCTTGCCCCTTTTTTAAAGATGGGTAGTATAAGGGCTTTGGACCATGTAAGTGGAGGGTCATGGTTACAGGCCGCATTAAATACGCGGGTTAACACATTTGCCCAGGTTATAGGATCTGCCTTGTAAAGATCTGGGGGAACCCCAACTGGGCCAGGCGCTTTCCCCCCTGCAATGGCAATGATGGCATTGCGTACATCGTCTACGTTAAAAACCAGCTGTGGGATGTCCTTATCCAGTACCCACAGCCTATCTGTTCCACCCGTAGGCTGCCCACTGTACATCCACTTGAAGTGGGAAATCCATATGTCGGGGGCTATAGTACAGGCCACACTGGGGTTAGCTATCCCTGCAAAATAAGGTCTGTTCACAATCTCCCAAAATTTGGAACTATTTGAGAGCACACAAGTCTGCAATAAATCCTCCTAAGCCTGCTCCTTAATTTCTTTTTTTCCTGTGCAGGGTTGCCAATTTATAGGCTTTCCTGCACTCCCTAACCCTTGCTTCATCCCTGGGCTGCTGTTTCAGGGCTTCCATTAGATTTCTATGGGTTCTAGAGCATCTCCCGTCAAACCACATACTTTCCATATTAGTGGCGTGCGTACCACGAGCCGCAAGGTTGGTCGCAATCTGCTCACAGAGACTGTCGAAGGCATCGAGGACCTCTTTATCCCGCGAGCCACTCTCTAGACAGAGTTCTAAGTCACCCGCGTTTGTTGTATAGAGATTATCTAGCAAAGCCCCTGGAATTATCCTGTCCCATATCAGTCTCCGGGCTTGGTCTTTAACGCCAAGAGTGTTGTTTGATGAGCCTTTTTTCTCCCTGGGTTCCTGGTTGAAATCCCAGGCTAAAACCAACGTTATCGGGTTGTGCTCGCTAAAGTTATTCCAACACACACATGGATATTATGGCTAGGATCAAAGGGGCGGAAAGGGTGATAAAATCAATTGTGGAGGAACAGCCCCATTAAGTAAATGAAGGTATGACTACACCCACCTCCTTCTGTTCCAGACAAAACAAGTTATTGGCCACCATTAACTCCTCTAAAATGTTGCCTTGCTCGGAGTGCTCGAAGTGCGTTTGAGTGGGGATAGTATCAATTGTGTTTTTCGAGAGGACACACCCCTGCTGACACAGGTGAATGTTAAAATCGCCTAGCAACATAACCTAATAGGCGTCCTTTCCCTCACCATGGGCTTGCAAAAACGCTTAAGAGTGTGAATGTGTTCTATGTCTGTTTTCCTGCAAAAAGAGTTCTAAAAATTCACCAACAGGGGAGGTTTATTGGTAAATCTTATTTCAACTGCTAAAATATTTGGCGCAGTGTGTTCCACCACTGAGGTAATACAGGGGATCTTGAGGGGAAACTAAGGTAAGAAGGCTGCCCTTAGCACGCCCTGCAGGCAAAGGGAGCGCAGCTTTAAAGAACATCAGGAACCCATCTACAAGGAAAGAGTATTCTGTGTCCCAGGTTTCCTGCATAGCTATAATATGATAGCCCCCAAAACAATCTAGCATCGTCCATTTTAGACTTTAACCCAGCAATATTCCAAGTCATGACCTTAAATGTAGGGATATAAGGGCACAAACTTTCAGGTAGGTCTACCGTGCCTGCTTGGGGGATCTGATGCCTAAGGCCAATGGGGTACGGTGATAGTGACGTCAGTCAATCATTCTGATCCAACCTGCCCAATAGTGCAAACCTGTTGTGTAGTAATAAATCGAATCCTGGCGCTTCCCTCTGAGCCCTCAGGTTCCTTGTTATGGGTCTTATAGTAATCCAACCTCAGCCTGCTAACCTGGGTGGTTTTGGAGGGTAAAAATACTGTAGGAGAACAATCCTAATCTTTTTTCCTTGTCCTGCAATAGGAAACTGCTCTGTGAAAATGCATTAGTAAATCTTGAGTGCCTAAAATTAACCACAATACAGTCCCCCTCCGTGTTCTTCTCCACTGTCTGTCCCACCCACCCCACTCTTCTAACCATTAGACTGTGGGGAGACAAAAGATGCCCGTTTACTACGGTATTATCACACCAGTGCATTACTTTGTGTATGAGATCCAGCGTGGTCTTCCTTGCACCCTGCTTAACGGGAGGTACCCCAATAAAATACTAACCAGGGGGGCTGATTCAGGTGGCAGATGTAATACTGTTGTCTCACCCAAATGTGCTGATGAAATTCCATTGGAGGAAACTGAATTAGGAACAATGATCCTTGGTTGCCCGGGTACTTGTGGGGTGTCCTCCTGCCAGTTGGTGTGTGTTGCCAGCGAAGAGCTGGTTTGTGGGTCAGTCTGACTCAAGGCCCTTAGGGGACCCCTCATATCCTTGTTCTCCTCTGGCACAATCTGCCTCAGGTCCACCAGTGCAAACCCTGTGTTATTATAGGCAACACTCAGGGGGGTGGGGGGCCTGAACCCCCTGGCCGCTCTGACCCAACGAAGAGGAAACTTCTACCATAGCACTGGTGGAACCATTCTTGCGGTGTATATTTTGGCCTATCAGTGCCTCAATCCTATCAAGGCGAGCCAAGATGGGTGCAAATAAGCTAGACAGTAGTGTATCTAGCCTTGGGAATAAATAATCACAGACCTGGGCCAGGAGGCAATCAACACCAGTGTCCTGAGGTGCTTCTCCCCTTTTCTGTGTCAGTGGATCCTTCCTCCCTTCTTTGGACCGGAGGCCCTTCAAACGACTTGCTACCAGTCACAGGGGAGTTCACCTCGGCCTGAGAATGACGAGGGGCAAGGGGCGTCTGCGATCCTGGTGAAGTATTTACTAGAGCCTCAGTCTCAGTTTGCAGCTGCTGCCCGGATTTGCCTCTGGGATTTTCAATGGATAAACTTCTTTTAGTTAGGACTATTTCCTTAGAAATAACGCTTGCAGCCCTCACCAAAAATGAGTCTATGGTTGAGATGATGTCTCTCTCTTTGTAATTTAACTCGCTTTAATGATAAAGTTGGATTTGAAGTCACAATACTGAAAATGCCATTTTAGAAGGTTGGCATTTTCTTGTCCTAACCATTTTGTGCCTGCAGCCAGTCCGTGGGTCACATGACTGGGTGTAGCTGGCCTTTGTGCATTCCTCCCAGACAGTATCACAATAGAGGGTCTGGGTGTTGGCAGGAGGGGGCTGGTGGGGTGGAGCTGTCACATACCACACTTGCATTTCAAAGGCACTGGCTCAGCTCCCACACAGAGGACTTCTGGCCTATTGTGCCCCCTGACAGACTGGGACCAGGGCAGAGAGGTAGGAAATTCCAGACACCTACGTGGGGGGAATTTTCTAGCATGTAAAAATGGGCACCAGGTATAAAAAGGGGACCCTCAGACCCAATATTAAATACACTCCTGGACCTGTGGATACTCCAGAAGAACGCCCTGCTGCTTGAGGTCTGTGCTGCTTGCTGAGAAGGAACACTGGATCTGCTCCCTTCATCTCAGGCTGAGTGAATCCAAGGGTCAGCTGATTGACCTCCTGTGTGGAGCTCTAGGGACACAACAAGCTCCAGAGGTCTCCCTGCAACTGCCCAGCTGACCTGCTGCACTGGACCTAACTGGACTTGCAACTGGACCTGCCTGAGCACTGCTGGCCTCTGCTGGAGTGATTTCCTGAACCCCCATTGGTGATTCCCCAGGTCCTGGGCCCTTAGCTGTTGATCAGAGAGCTCCTCATGGCCTAAATGAAGGTTCCACCAAATCAGGCGCAAAGCAACTCGAAGTCTCACAAAGCCTCGCCGCACTGCTGCAGAGTTCATCGGAACTGACGCCAAGAGACACGAAGCCCCACAAAGCTTTGCCACACAGCTGCCAGCCCCAGTGGAACAGACACTGAGCGAAGTAAAGCCCCACAGAACTCATCGGAACAGACACCAGATGACACAAAGCTTCGCAAAGCAATGCCGCACAGACAGCGCACCTAGGACATAAGTAACAATCCACAGCAGGCAAAACTATGTCCTTTGTCCAACATGTGCTCTCTCGTGGTCGGCCTGAACTTGTGATTTTGTCACGGTCCAGCACGATCAGAAACCCTCAACTGGCGATTTGCACACTGTAGGAGGCTGGCTTAGTATATTGTGCACACTTATGTAGGTGGGCACCCTGCACTAATCCAGACAACCCTTATGGTGATTTTAGTAGTCTTAGATAACTTTAGAAAGCTCTCCAAGTGGTAGCTGTGGAGAGCAGCCTTCAGGCTTAGTCCTGAAGGAGTGTAAAGCAGCTTGTTTTACCAGAACGTAATCTTATTGGTATAGATTAAGTGAAAAAGAACCACACAGTATATTTATAAAAATAGGTATTTATTATAAGACACTAACACATACAAATATCTCCTACCCGGAGATATACACAATGCACGTAATACTTTGCAATAAAAACAGGTAAGTAGCACGAATACACAGTGGTCGCCAGGGGGAGACCAAAACATATACTAAAATAGTGGTATGCGAACCACGACTCAAGTCAAGACTATACCCAGAAGACGTAGAAGTGCTGGGGACCCAAGGAACCACCTGAGGTAAGTAACCAGGAACCCCACGGAGGCCGAGTGCAGAGTGGGAACACGACCACTTGCTCAATTCAAGTCAATGGGTAAGTCGCGTTGCAATTTTAAAGAAGGACCCTTCCCAGTAGACCCTGAAGAAACCCTGTGGAAGACAGAAGGTTGGAGAGCCACCCCACCTGTGGATACCCTAGGAACCAGGATACCTACACCAGGGAAGCCGGGTGCATAGGTGTGAAGTGGCATCAGAAACCGCCGTCAAACTCAATGGAGAACTTCAGGAAGATGCCGCTGCTGGGGAAGGTGAAAGAGTCCGGTGGAACCCAACCCAAAGGTGGATTCAAGTTGAGAAGTACCTGCAAGCAGAGGAGACAGAGTCTATGCCACTCAGGAGTGACCAGGAGGCACGGAAGACAAATGCCCACAGATGTCGGTGTTGCAGGAGAGTTGACGGTGACCTTGGAGCTGCAGCTGTGTGGACCAGGCGACGCTGAAGAAGACCAGGAGCCGTTCACGAGCTGTCCCACGTCGAATGTCGAGAGTTGAGGGGTCGGTGTCCGTCGGAAGCACCAACAAGCCTTGGCAACTGCAAACACATGGAAGGCGAAAAAGGTGCAGTGTCAGGACCAGCAAAGGTCCAAGTGACTCCCCACAAGCAGGGGAGTCAGAGCAGGCCCGAGCAATCAGGGGAGCCTGCTGGAATCAAAGAAGACCCTCAAGAGGACTCACAGGCTGGAGGCACTGGGGTCGCAAGAGGACCTCGAGCAACTCACCAAAGATGCAGGCCCACGGTGCAAGAGATGCAGTGAGGACGAAGATCTTGGTCACAGGAGATGCTTGAGGTGGGGGCTATTTGCAACCACAAGTCAACGCAGTACACAGGTTTGGTTCCTGCGGTTCCGACGACGAATACTGGCCTCAAACTTGGTGACACAACAGTGCAGGCCTCGAGGGAGTTGTAGAACCACCACCTGTGTTGCTAAGCCTTTCGGAGTCCGTGGGAGCCCAGGAGCAGCAGAACGGTTAGCTTGGTTGCGGTGCCTGCAGATGCAGAGAAGTGACTCCTTCACTTCAAGGGAGATTCCTTCAGGTGTCTTGAATGTCCACAGGCCTTGGAAGGTTCCTGTATGGAGCACAGGCACAGACGTTGCGGCAGACGAGCAGGGCGACGAGACCAAGGGCAGCAGGAGTCTTCCCAGTTGCAGCCTCGGTGCCCAGAGCAAAGTCCAGACTGCCTACACGGTCGAAGATGAAGTGGTATCTTGATCTGAATCTTGTCCCACGACGAATCAGGGACCCACCCACAGGTAAGCCCTTAAGTACCCTAAGGAAAGGGTTGGGACGATTCAGGGGTCCCACCCAGGGGAGGGGTTGGACAGTGGGGAGGATACTCCCATGTCTTTTGTCCACTTTCGCGCCAGAGCGGGAGCCAACGGCTCCCTGAACTGGTTTGACCTGGAGTATGCAAGGAGGGCACCAAATGTGCCCTTCAAGCAGTCTACGTGGCGCTGGCAAGCTCCCCCACCCTTCCCCAATACACTAAACCCTGTCTGGGAGGTGGTCACACCTCCCTGTGACAGGATCTCTATTGTTCTGCCTTCCCCTGCTCAAGCTTGGCTCAGCAGCAGGAGGGCAGAAACATGTCTCTGGTCGGCAGCAGCCCTAGCTTGCTGCCCGGTTCTGGAAGACTGGTAACGGGAGCACCGAGGGCCTCCCGGAGGAGCTTTACAGTGCATGGAATCATACCTCCCACACCGTTTACAGTGTGGGGGTATGATTCCAACATGTTTTATACCAAACATGACAGGGTTCGTTACAGCCAGTTTGGAGATGGTCATCGCGTAATGACGCAATGCCCCTCTATATGTCATAATGGCTGTTGCACTTACAACCCGGGAGAATGGACTCCGAAGGTTGTAGGGGTGTCCCGCTCATGCAGGGGCACCCTCACACTTAGAACCGAGCACCCTGCCTTCAGGATTTAAATGCCTGCCTTAGGGGTGACTTATAGTTTTTAAATACAGTGACCTCAGATGTAGGGAAACTTATATCTGTCATAAGTGGTGCTAGCACCAGCTTACACAGTCTGCAATGGCATGCCTGAGTCATAGTTTTAGTGGCCTCCCATAGGTGGCATAATACATGCTTCGGCCCATGGGGGACCCCTGGTGTAACTATGCCCTTGGTACCTCAGTACCATATACTCGGGACTCATAAGGGTACACCAGTAGCCAATCTGGGATGTACTTAAGTACTCACCATAACCAATTTAGGGGAGAAAGCAGAGAGACTGGGATCCTGATTAGCAGGATGCCAGTCAGACTAGTCAGAAGCAGCATAACACCACGCAAAAAGTGGGGGTAGCCATGAAAGCAGATCCTACTTTCCTACACACACTTTGGCGCTATTTATATCTACATTTTTAAAATTGCATATATCCAGTTCTACTGATTGGATTTTTGTCATTTTGGTCTCAAAAAGTTTATTACAGTCTACTCTATTTTTCTAAATTGGTGTGGGATTTTTCTTGTGGTGTGATGGCATTTTATTACTGTTTGTGTGCTGCAAAAATATTTTACACATTGCCCCCAAGTTAAGCCTGACAGCCAAGCTACATGTCTTTTGCGTCAACCAAAGGGATAAGCACGTTAATTTAGTGACTTTTTGTGCTTCACCCTGACCAGCATTGTGGCTGCTGCGTAAGTAGGGCCCCCTCAACCAACAACCCAATTTCTCACGCTCTATCCAGTCTCTTCCTCCATCCATTCTCTCCTTCCCTCTTTGTCTGTTTGCCTCTCAAATGCACCTCTCTGGGTTACATTTCTTTCTGTTCTCAGTCTCTTATTATTTTCCGTTTTATCTACAATTGTCTATTCACCCTTTCCTCTTACTCTCGACCCCCTCATGCTAGTCATTCACACCAACCCCTTCTATCCTAATTATACATACCCTCTGATCACATTCTTCACATTATTCCCCACTCTTTTCTCTCCCACATACTCCCTCTCTTTCTTACCTGCCACTATTACTATCTGTACACACCTGCCTATGGTCAATAAAAGAAAGATTTTGCCATACCTAGTTCAAGGTAAATGCACTGTACCACAAAAACAGTCATTACACAAAGTGATTATCCACTTCAGACATCAGAGAAAAACAGAAAGTTCAACTGACAGCTTCCCCCACCCTCAGCCACATAAGGCTACGCTGTACTATTATAATTCCTGTAAATACCAAGCCAGGGAGGGTGGGCGGGGTGTAATGACTGACAAGGATGTAACAGACTAAGGATATCGAAGTTCACCGGTAAGTAACCGGGCATTATCCTCACGTCCTCGTCCCACTTATTACACAAGGCATACCAAAGTCATTGGCCTTCAGAGAAAACCAGAAACATGGCAAGGTTTTCCATACACAGGTATTTAGCAGCAGAAATCATCCAGTTTTTTGACACGTTATGGATTCAAAAGTGAAGTTAAGACTTTTCGACCAAACAGTTTCAAATTCAAACCCACACCACCAACTCTGTACTAACAAGATTGAGTAGACGCCCAAGCGGCAGTCCTAAAAATCTCATTTAGTGACACACCCTGCCCTGCACCTCTGTCCAGGATGTAAATACGCTTCTAGTGGATCTTCCTTGCACCCCCTTAGATAAACCTTTATAGGACAGAGAATATGCCAACACAATAGTCTCACTGATCCACCTACTGATGGAGAGATTTGAAGCCTTATGACCTTGGTTCTTTACCAATAATGTCACTAAAAAGTGGTCTGCCTTCCTGAAATGACTGGACCTCTTCAGGTAGATTGAAATGGCTCATTTGACATCCAAGCAATGCCACAGCTCCTCCTCTGTAGAGGACATATTAGGAAAAAAGTATGGCAGCACAAATTTCTGTACAGCATAAAACTTAGACAGCATTTAAGGTAAGACTGCTGGGTTAGGACTCAAAATCACCCGATCCCCCCCATCTTAAGAAATGGGGGTGTATGGAAGCCAAAGACAGATTTAGTACAAGGTGATAAAAATCTCAGAATGGACTACCTTCCCCTCCCAGTTTACGCCGATGCACTATAACCCGACATTCCCCCCAGCTCTTTTACCCGATCCTTTTGACGCCTGGAGGGAGGGAGCTGCATCACCCTCTCCGATCCCTTTCATAACTGGTATATCTTAACCTTCGAGCACTGCCAACGGAACTTCCAACTTTCAAACTCTGCACAGTACTGTTATATACAATTGAAACACCCACCCACAGAGCGGGTCACACCCTCGACCCCATCTTCGCGGGAGGAACAAACATCCGCTTCTGCCACACCACCCAGCCCCTCTGGACTGATCACCACTGCGTCCATTTCACCTTCAACACCACCACCGCACCCAAACCCGCACCACGTCCGCCACAACGGAACTGGAGCAAGGTCACAGAGGAGCACCTCAACACCACCCT
Source organism: Calotriton arnoldi (assembly GCA_963921515.1). Taxonomy (NCBI): domain Eukaryota; kingdom Metazoa; phylum Chordata; class Amphibia; order Caudata; family Salamandridae; genus Calotriton; species Calotriton arnoldi. The sequence goes on along the minus strand of CAWUFW010000005.1, from coordinate 3,112,535 downwards.
CCATCAATTTCCCCCCACTGCTACGACCGACACCAACTCCGCAGCCAGGGAATTTCAGAGCTGGATCTCCTGCTGCGCCGACAAACTCGCACCCCTGCGCCCCCCGGCCAAACAACGCCCGCTGAAAGCCGCATGGTTCACCACAGAACTTCAAGAAGCCAGACGCGCCTGCAGACGCCTAGAGAAAACGTGGAGAAACCTGAAAACCACGGAAGCACGGAACAACCACAAGAGCGCCCTGAAGGAATACCACCAGCGCATAAGAGACACCAAACGGACCTTCATAAGAGACAAAGTCCAGACCAACGTGACCAACGCCAAGGAACTGTTCAACGTCATACAGCAGTTAGCAAAACCCACCTGCGAAGCCACAGACATCACACCTTCCCAGGAACTCTGCGACAAACTCAGCTCCTACTTCCATCTTAAAATCAAGGCCCTCTACGACAACTTCAGCGAACCAACAACGAACACCACCCCCCAACCCACCACCGCCGATATGCCGACCATCACGTCCTGGGATCCCGCCACCGTCGAACTCATCACAGCAACCATGAAGAAAACCCACTCAGGAGCCCCAACAGACCCCTGCTCACCGCACATCTTCCACAGAGCCGCCACCTTCATCGCACCCGAACTAAGACGCACCATCAACGCCTCCCTCAGATCAGGCATCTGCCCAGACGACTGGAAACGGGCAGAGGTAAAGCCCCTCCTCAAAAAACCATTGGCCGACCCAACGGACCTGAAAAACTACCGGCCCATATCCCTCCTCCCCCTTTGCGGCCAAAGTCACCGAAAGACTCGTGAACGCCCAGCTGACTGCCTTCATAGAAGAAAACTCCATCCTGGACGCCTCCCAGTCTGGATTCCGCAGCAACCACAGCACCGAGACCGCACTCCTCGCCGCCACTGACGACATCCGCATGCTACTCGACCAGGGACACACCGCGGCCCTCATCCTTCTAGACCTCTCTGCAGCCTTCGACACCGTCTCTCATCGCACTCTCACAGCCCGACTGCACTAGGCAGGAATACAAGGAGCCGCCCACGACTGGATCCAATCCTTCCTCTCCGGCAGATCTCAGAGGATCCGACTCCCTCCCTTCCTCTCCAAACCCACGGAAATCAACTGCGGAGTACCCCAGGGATCATCGCTCAGCCCCACGCTTTTCAACATCTACATGGCCCCCCTCGCCGCCATCGTCAGACAGCATGGGCTCAGCATCGTATCCTACGCCGACGACACCCAGCTCATCCTCTCGCTCACAAAAAACCCCGAAGACACCAGACTCTGTTTCCAGGAAGGTATGAAGAACGTGGCAGCCTGGATGAAGGACAGCTGCCTAAAGCTAAACTCAGAGAAGACCGAGGTCCTCATCCTCGGACCCTGCACCTCCGCCTGGGACAACACCTGGTGGCCCTCCGCCCTAGGGAGCCCACCCACCCCTACAGACCACGCCCGGAACCTCGGCATCATCCTCGACTCCTCCCTCTCCATGAACCGCCAGATCAATGCAGTCGCCTCCACTAGTTTCAACTGCCTCCGCATCCTCCGTAAGACTTTCAAGTGGATCCCCCCAGACTGCAGAAGGACCGTCACCCACGCACTCATCACTAGCCGACTGGACTACGGCAACGCCCTCTACGCCGGAATCAACAAGTCTCTCCGGCGCAGGCTCCAGACCATCCAGAACGCCGCAGCCAGACTCATCCTCGGGACACCGCGCCATGAACACATGACCCATCACCTACGAGGCCTCCACTAGCTCCCCGTCGATAAGAGGGTCACCTTCAAACTCCTCACCCACGCCTACAAATCCCTCCACAACATCGGACCCAAATACCTCAACGAGAGAGTATCCTTCCACGTACCCAAGAGGAGCCTCCACTCCGCCGACCTCGCCCTGGCAGAGGTCCCCCGCATCCGCAGAAACAGAACCGGCGGGAGAGCTTTTTCCTACATCGCGGCCAAAACCTGGAACGAGCTCCCTGTGAACATCAGACGCTCCCCGACCCTGCACAGGTTCAGGAAGGACCTCAAGACCTGGCTCTTCGACTGATCCGGAGCCCCCCCCCCCCCCCAAGCGCCTTGAGACCCTCACGGGTGAGTAGCGCGCTTTACAAACCCCTGATTGATTGATTGATTGAAACACTGGGCACTCCACCCCGACATTAGAATAGCTGCCATTAGAGAGCTTACCCCTATTGAGCAATTTGTCAGAAGGGCGGGATCCTCCAGAGGAAACATTTCCTATTTGTACTCGTTATTGCTTACCACACTTTTTACTCCACAGCCGTACCACATAGCTTTTTGGGAACACATTCTCGAGGGGGAAATACCGCCAGCAAAGTGGCACGAACTCTGGAGAGACATTCTGAAATGCAATCATTCTGTAGGCATGAGAGAGGTACACTATAAAATACTTTATAATTGGTAGCTGTATCCCACCAAGCTGAAAAAAATCTTCTCTGACATTTCTGATTTATGCTGGAGGGGGTGTGGGTTGCTGGGGGACTTCTGCCACATATGGTGGGACTGCCCGATGATGCGTCCATTTTGGTCTGAGATCTTGGCGCCAATCAAAGATATCCTGGGATACCCGATCCCAGATACTCCAGGATTTGCACTATTGGGTCTGCGTGAGGCTACCGTCCGATGCCAAACTAAAAGGCGATAGAGCTATCATGTGGTTATGCCTGGGTTCAGCTAAACAAGCACTAGCTGCGGCCTGGTAGAGGAGTAAGGCTCCAGCACCGACGCAACGGCATGCCCGTTTATGGCGAGCCCTTACAATGGAGAGAATGGAAGACATTTTCCAAGTGAGTTTAAGAACTTTGAATTCACTTGGGGGCCTTTAGTGTCCTACCTCTCTAGAGGGCTACTGCTGACTGCCTTCCAACCTTGTACAAGGGCGCTTCATCTCTTCCAATTCTAAACATGGAGGATGGGGCCCCCTTGGCCACAAATTGTCTCCTCCCTCTTTGACTAAACATCTCCTGCGGATCACCTCCAATACCTGCCATAAATGTAGGTTCAGTTGAGTAACATCCATGTACTTCAATTGTTCTCTTTCTTTTGATATTTTCATGCCTTTTTCATTTTTCTGTGCTCTATTTGATTGGGGGGGTTCCATGGGAAATGTTTACTGCTTGGTACATTTTGCTTGATAGTTTTTTCAATGCATATCTGTGATATTTCAGGACTGATCCCTCTTCACAAAAGACACTGTCCTTTCCAATAGCTTGCTTGTGATATAATGTTGGGATTTATCTTGCATGTCTTGCTGCTACTTGATATGAGCAAAATCTAATAAATAAAGTTGACGGAAAAAAAGGGGGGTGGGGGCGTGCCCAATAATGCGAGCAGTTCACCCACCGACTTGGCAAATGTAATTGCCTCTAAAAATAACACTGTCATGGTGAGAAATTTTAAATCCACTGAATTTAATGGTTCAAACTGAGCAAATCCCAGGAGGGCAACACAGGTTTAAGCCATGGTCTAGAAATGAAAACATCTCACGATCCCAACTACCAGATCCTCATTCAGGTGAATCAGCCCACTTGAGACCCAGAACGTCCTGGTGGCTGCCCATTGGGCCCTTAAAGTAGAATTTGCCAATTTCCTATCGAAGCCATCTAAAAGAAATTGCACAATTGCTGAAATATTGCAATCCACCGGAGGAATCGAGTGCCATAAACACAATCGCCCAAACTTTCGCAAATGTTTGGACTATGAAGGCCGTGTCACAGGATGACGAGAAACTATCACTTCAGCTAGATGTTGAGGGATTCCTCTACTTTTAAGTCCTACCCTCTCAACTTCCAGACCGAAAGAGAGTCTCGCCGGAGGAAGACACCTTAGTTCCAGAAGAGGAGGGGGAGACCACTGGATCCTCCAGCAAGGCTGCATGGCTATCTCCTTCAACCAAGGGAACCAAGCCCTGTGATGCCAGAATGCTACCACAATTATGACCGCACTCCTCTCCCTCTTGATTTTTAGCAACACTTGTGGAATTAACTGAAGTGGTGGAAAAGCCTAAAAGAGATGAGAAGGCCATGGCATAAAGAGAGCATTCCCCTCCCCCTCCTTCCCCCCCACACGACCCTGGAGCAGGATATTGAGAAAAACAATTTGCATACTTGGTTGTTGCCAGAGGAAGCAAACACGTCCAGGAGAGAGATTCCAAACAGTCTGTAAATCTGGACACATGTTCCTAATGTTAGGGACAGGTCTCAGGATGACAAAGACGCTGTTCAAATGGTCGGCCTCAGAATTCTCCTTCCACTTTATGTGGAGTGCTTTCAGGAGCAACAGATGTTTTTCTGCCCACAACCCCATCCTCATATCAATCTGGTTGAGGGAAACAGCTTTTGAACCGCTTTCCACATAAGACACAGGAGTTTTGTTGTCGGTCTGCATCAACACATTCTGGTGAAGTATCAATCCTTGAAACCCCAACAACTCATTAAAAAAGGTCGGTCAACTCTCTCCATTTCAAAGAATAGGTTCTCTCCGTGTCTGAAGGGACAGAGAGGAGCACGTCGCTCCCCAGCCTTCAAAGCTGGCGTCCGTAGTTATGATCACTGCTGGGTCTTGTTGCCATGGAAAACTACGTTCCATAAAAGTCAGAAATCAACCACCACAGCAAAGCTGATCGGATCTGCATCACAACTGGTCTCAGATGTAACAGTCAACAGAACCAGAAAGAAACAGGACACCATGTGACCCCTATACTCTTAAGTCAGCAGCTCGCTCACGCAGACATCTCACCCAAGAGCTGTCTTCTGGCAAATACAACTTGCTCAAGTCGGTCTTGAACTGGGCCCCTAAAAAGAGTCTGGCCTGGCATTTCAGATGATTTATTGCCATGCATCTGAAAATAGGGTTGAACAGACCTCCAACCTTCCAAAGCGGCTTCTCTTGAGCCAGCATGGAGGAGCCAGTTGTCGAGGTAGGGATATACTTTCCATCCCTCTAGATGAAGTGAAGCCACTAATGGTGCCATAATTTTGGTGAAGAATCTCTCAATATCCTGAAAGGAAGAATTTGAAACTGTAAATGATGACCGCCCACAGACAAAAGTGGAGGAACTTTCAATGGTATCGGTGCATGGAGATCAGATCCTCCAAATCCACTATGATTAAGAAGTCTCCCTTCAAAATGATCCCTCTGCATTTCCCTGAAGGCTTTGGGACCAAAAAGACAATGGAATAGCACCCTTCTCTCTACTCCTCTGAAGGGACAGGTACTATTGCCTCCTTTGCCAAGAAAGTTTGAACAGCATCCCACATAGCAGCTTTCCTGGTTAGGTCTGCAGGGAAAGGCATAGCTATGGTCCCCATTGGTCGAGGCGGAGCAGAAAATTCATTCTTGTACCCTCTCTGTACCACTTTCAGTGCACAAGCATTGGGAATGAACCTTTCCCAAACCAGTGCAAATTGCTGTACTCTACCACCCACTGGTAAAGACTGGCCCTTGGCATAGTCAGGAATGCTGCTGTTTATTTGGGGACTGAAGCTTAAACTTGGGGTCAAATGCCATTTTGTAGTTTAGATTTCAGTGTTTTCTAGAAAATGCTGAAAACTGCTGCCTAGACTTCCCTGAAGCCTGGCAAAAAGGAGTTTTCCAAGAAGACTGAAAATTCTTAGATGTAGCCAGGGTCTGTTAGAAAGAAGAGGAATGCTTCTCCTTAAAAAGATGGTGAAGTTTCTCCTCCAACTCAACTCCAAATAGACTAGTGCCTTCAAAAGGCATATGTAGAGTAGCTGCCTTTTGTGAGAATCCTGTGCCATTCCTTTAAAAAGATTCCTCCTGGCAGCCACATTAGCCCCCTGTGCCAAGCCCAAAGCGCTGACAACGCTTAACGAAACATTTGAGAGGAACTCGGCTTGTTTTCCAATAGCCTCCAACAATGCAGAAGACACAATCTGATCCTGCACAGCCCGAAGTACCTCCTTGAGATCAGATACTGCACAGTGTAAGCACCATAAATGCTAGCCCTCATGGCCAAATGCGTTCCAGCATAGTTATTTTTCAAAGCTGAATCCACCTTCTTATCAACTTGATCCTTTAGAATACTGTCCTGCAGAAGGACATCCTACTAGACTAGCCACCATAGAATCCACCACAATAGAGTCAGGCACCTTCTTCTCCATATCGTCAAATGGATATTATTTCAAAATTAATCTGAGAATCACAATTTTATCTCAGACCTTCCATTCTTGCAACAGAACATCAAGCACATGTTGAAGGATTGGCAACCCGGGAGCATTTGCAAATTGCAAACCCTCTCTGAAAACCGGTCATGACTCAAATTTGCTGAAATCTGCTGGGACAGCTGCTGAAAACTGGGTCCGTCCAAGCAAATCCAGGAAATCTGGTCACCATAGCTTACCTGAAAGAGACCAACCCCGCATACCAGCAGCCAGTCCCCAGTAGGTGGTCCTCCAGTTAACACTGCTCAATTTACCAAGCTCCTGAGCGGTGTTGTGGTAGATGTGCACCTGAACTCCTGTACGTAGGAGACCCTGGGGCAAACGTTGCAGGTGGAGGTCCAGGCGCGGCAAAGACCCCACTCCCTACTTCCTCTACTCAGTGGATGACATAAGAAACAAGCATTTGCAATGCAATAGGTCTCGCTTTTGCAAGAGTTTATGCTGTTGGCATTGGAAATGACAATGCCTTTGATTAAACTGTTTTGAAAATTAACACATAAATGAAAGGCATTGTAATTTAGAATGCTAATGGCTGGAACTCTCGTAGGTGCGAGACCTATAGCATTGCAATGAAGCGGCCACCATTGTCCCGGGGTGCTTGGAAAGTGAAAGTACGGGTGGGAGACTGAAAGGAGTCCGATACAGTCGTAGGGTTTCCACTCGAAAAGAATAAATGATTGTCTGGTGATGCAGACGTAACCTGAGCCACTGACAAAGGTCTTGGAGCAATGTGCTTTTACAGTGCGCCTTAAGGAGCTGGATTTGCCGGAAACCCTTTGAATAATAATGTTGTTTACTTCATGTAGAACTAGCGTGATTAAGTGGTTCGAGGCGCTGCAAAAGCTTTTCTAAGAATATAAGACACCCCTCAAAATGCCGGGGACATTATTGGTGATGTAGACGGGCCTGAACAGGCCATAAGTAAATTGTCACAGGACCAACCCTCCCATGGCCCTTAATGGATTTAATTTAAAACACTGAACCAATGCACGTGGCTGTCAGTAAAGTGTATCATTTTATCCCTGTTAAAACTTTTTTTTATTTTTTTAAACACTTTTTCTTGGGTGCAATATGAGCGTGTGTTAGGCGGGTCTCTCCATGTTATCTGAATCAGCTTAGAGGGGAATCAACACACTGAGTAGTGAATGTTCCGAGCTTAACTGCAATTCCAGTAGGCCAATCACGAATGGTTTATATTGGTTCTTAGCTTTTATAAATTGAAATTCCATTTTAAAACTAAGAAGTTATAACCAGGCACGTTCAAATGGGTAGGTGAAGTTACCAACTGAAAATTATAAACAGAAAAATAAAACTTAAACTGCCACTTCCAAGAAGCAAATGGAAATGTGTCCACAGTTGTTAGTTTAAGGCACCTAACCAATAAGCCATCACTTATGTAAAGGTAGCTTTTTCGTGGTGACCCCTGTGAAATTGTCACCGGTAACGTGCATAGTGCTCTGAACCACCACGTGTAAATCCCCTTTACTCACTGGCAGCCCACCCCTCCCAATCTCTTTTACCAAACTAGCTCCACAGCAGGTTTTCCTCGCTGGATCGGTCTGGAAGCCCTTATTTAACCTGTGGTGCACACCAGTGCTTTAAATGGGCTGGTACTCACAGGTACTGAGTACCGGCACTTCTTATTTTTATCGCTCTGAGTACCGGCACTTCTCTGCTGCCAAGGAGAGTACCGGTACTCATCAAAGGTAGGCTCATTGTTGCTAGTGCTCACGAGCACGAACGAGGCTGTCTGACAGCCAAAGCGCCTCTGTAGCCCAAGCGAAGTCACCTCTAAACTATTCAGCAGGGCTCATTTGCATAATGTCCGGTGTTCACCATCACGCTGTGTTTGACAGATCAGGGTCCATTCAGGCCCTGTGCTGTCAATCATATTCACACTATCGTGTGCATTTATGCAAACACTGGAATCCAGGCATCCCGCTGACAGCAGCAATTAAGAAAGCCGCCAGAGATAAGGAGTGTAAAATGGCCTTTATCCCACCGTAGTATTTTGTGTGAGTGTCTGCTTGTGTCTGGGTGTTTGCCTGCTTGTGTGTGCATGTTTGTGTGTGTGAGAATAGGGAGTGAAAGAGGGAGAGAATCCAGACACTCGGAAGGTATTTTAAAGGACATTCTTGGAATGTGTGCATTGCTGCTTGTGTCTGTGAATCCGCACTCAAGAATATAGAAGTATTTGGCCACATCCAAGCATATAAGAGTATGGCATTAAGAAGCTGCAGATATTACAAAAGCAGGACATATTAACATGTGATTATGATTGGCCTTCATGTTGTATAACGAGGTAAACTATTTTATTAATAACAACAGCAAGCACCTTTTCCATATTTGCTTGATCTATTTCCCGAAGACGGGAAGCAGCTTCCATTTGTGATAGCTTCCAGAGTTCATTATATGTTTCATAAATGAATCTTTTAGGTCGGGGACCACGAGGTCCCAAAACAAAGTCGGACAGATCAATATTGCCTGTAAGAAGGGACGAATGTTGCAGCCATTGTTTGCATAATTTACCAACAGAGTATGTAGTGACAGTACGGGCATCAGTAAACCTCGGATCAGGCCTATTCTGTGTGTAGCTAGCACCAGTATCATGAAAACGCATTTGACATGCATTAGATGATATAGGCCATACTAACCAGGGTGACTGAACCAGCTCAGAAACATTAAACGAATTATTTTGTAACATTGCCTGCAGGGACACGAGGGACATATTGAATCGTGAGCTTTCATTTGGAAAACTCGACAGGGATGGTATTGATGGCGTATTCAATTGTTTAGTGGTTGCTAAGCCCCAACATGTAGTCTGATAGATGGAAGCATTTAGGAACATAATTTGGGTAGGGATGAGGCACGCACGATGCAACGCCTCGGTTCCCTGTACCTGCCATGGCTTGGAGCCCCAAATAGATTTTAAATCCACTGTATTATCCCAGTACTCATAACCACCCACAGCTAGGGCACTCAGAAAGGAACCTGAATAAAGCAATTTGGTGTGTGTCAACATAATTTTCTGAGTTGATGTGTTATTAAGTCTAAAATAATAGGATGCAGGGTTCGACCGATTAAAATCAGTAAAATAATTAAACTTATTTCGAAGAGTTTGAGAGCTACCTGGCAAGGGGTTTGGACAATGTTCCCATTGGGTGAAGTTAACAGAACTTCGCAGGGCACTGGGCTTATGAAGAAAATGATTACCCCAATGTTGGTAACAATACAAATCGGCATAATTAGCAGAATTCATATATAGATCTTCAGCATTAAAAGATGCATAATATTTTAAATCGGCAAACAACGCTTCAACGGCATGCACATCCCAATCATCAGAATGAATATTATTTTGTACTACATCACCCATTGAAACACGAAGGACATTAGGTACATTAATAATTTCCGTCGGACCATGGATTTGATAATTCACGGCATCCCATACGATGCCATCAGCAACTGGGAAGGCTGAAATGTTCACAAATGTGTGGTCACGCTTCATGATGTGAGACGAGGAATGAGGAGCCAAAGTTCCAGAAACATAGTCTACAGCAGAGCGTTCAGGTAAATAGTGACCATTGATTAGTAGAAAAAACACTGTGACAAAGCCAATGGACATGAACAAAAATATCAAGAAAAGTACCAACCAGAGGTATGTCCAGGGGGAATCAAAAATTGTCTCTAAACCAGGATATAAAAATACTGAACTTGGATGGAACTTTTGAAGATGTAGAATCCGAATCAAAGGAATAACGAGTCGGGCTTAGTGGCGTTGTTGGTTGATGTGCCACCGATTCTGATGCAGGATAAGTATACTCGTCCTCGTTGATATTGGTGGAGAGTTGGGGATCAATTATAGTTTCAGGCAAAATAGAGGATTCAGGCAAATCGACCATCTCAATTACAGCATCAGCGATCGTTCGTGTAGATGGACTATGAACATATGTCCGATAAATGGCAGGACAAGAGACCGCTGGTGTGACACTATTCAGGATCGGCCAGGCGCTGTAGCTTGACATTTTCAACTGAGATGTATCTGTTCTCTTTGCGACCAGGAAGCGGTGGTAAAATAACTGTACGTGTTCCCTTCAAGCCCAGAACTGGAACCGGTGCACGAAAAGAGGGGCCAAATTCTTTTTTGTTTTCAACCTTCTCTCGAACCAGTTCTCCAATCTTCGGAAGCCAGCCGGCTACCGGACTCTGCAACGCAGGATCTGTGGCTGAAGGTAAATGTGTAGTTGCAAGTTTGTCTCGGGCTTCTTGTAAGTCCTGTAACATAGCAGAATGGTTATCTACATCAAACTTGGCGGATTGCGCCGCGATGTCTGGACCCTCAAGGTCAGGCACAAACATTCTTATGCCAAAGAGCATTTCGTATGGGGTCCGCCCACCCAGAGGTCTTCTAGGGAGATTATTAAGTGCACGCTGAACGGTATACAAATGGGCCAGCCAGTTCCTGCCAGTACCTAAAACCCTAGCTGTTAAGGATTGCTTTAAGTCACGGTTCATTCGTTCAACGATAGAGTTGCCCTCAGGCCTATACGGAGACGAAAATTTCACCCGCACCCCAAGCGAAGCCATTGCATCCTTGTAAGCCCTAGAGGCAAACGCTGGACCTTGGTCCGAATGGAAGGTGCCGCATGCGAAAATTCCCACAAAGACACGCAAATCCCTGATTACATTTCGGGCGTCAGCACTCCGTTGTGGCCAGACCCAGAGAAACCGTGTGCACGAGTCCACTGCCACTAAGATGTATTTATAAGCAGTATCTGATGAGAATGGACCGCAGTGATCCAAGTAAACACACCCAAAGGGTCTGTTAGCAATGCAGAGCGGTGTTTGTGGTGGACGTGTTACCGTGGAAGGCTTAATCTGTTGACAAACGTCGCAAGAAAGCACAAAAGCACGGGTATCTTTATACAATCCACGCCACCAATAACGCTGCTGCAAGATGGAAACTGTAGCTGACACACCTGCATGAGCCGAAGCCATGCCTTCGTGTGCAGCTGATATCAAGGCACTCCTGCGGTCCGCGTTGGGGATCAGCCGATCTCCAACGTCAGGTATAGTTACATAAGGAACCTGATCGGGACTTAATGTGTAAGAATACTTGGAAGGGAAACCTGTAGGGTAATTATTACCTTCCTTGGTTGCAGCAATAGCTGCTAATATAACAGGGTCTATTTTAGACATGGACCTGGTAACCGCTGCTACTGAACACGTTACTACTGCTGAACGGGCAGCTTCATCTGCCAGATCGTTACCAATAGCGTGTGCGCCCACCCGCTGATGGCCTAAGGTGTGAACCACCTGTGTGAGGGGCAGACGTTGTTGCAATTCTGCCACTCGAACCCAAAGCATTTTATGCTTAATTGTGCTCCCTTTTGCGTCCTTGTAGTCGTTTTTCGACCAGAAAAACAGATTGTCATTGTAAGATTGTACACAGTAAAAAGAATCACATACAATAAGAGTGGTCTCATCCTGTGAAGCGAACTCAAGTGCAAGTAGCAATGCATGCAGCTCGGCCAATTGTGCGGTACTATCTCCAAGTGTGCGTGTGTGCACTTCAGTGGATTTGAACTTTCCATCCACAAAGGATCCCGCAACAATAGCACATGCAGCAGAATAAGCGTGCTTGGACCCAGTGGCCGGTTGCGCCGAACCATCGGTGTAGATCACACATTTGTAATCCTCAAGCGGCAACAAAAACAGAGGAGGAGGATGAACAAATTCATACTGCAAAAACTCCTGAGTCTGAAGAGAAGAATCAAAAACAAAAGTGACGTCCGAAGACGTCAAGGATGTAGCCCATTGTATCCAACGGGGATGCATTGCTTTTGAGTTCGGTACACTTGCCTTTGTTACTGCCTCCAGGGCAGGACAGGGTGTTACCACCAGAATCCGCTTTCCCTGTGCTAGTGCGCGTTCTTTCAGAATCGCCATTTGCACTGCAGTTAGAACTTTTTCGACAGATGTAAAGCGCAATTCAGCGGAAGTGTACAGATGTGACTTGTATGCGATGGGTACTGTATCACCTTCATTAAAGGTTAAGTAGGTGAATCCCACCGCCCCCGGAATAATTCTAATCACCAGGTTTGTGTGGTTATCACGAGTCAAAAGATATTTAGACTCCAAAAGGTCTGTCTGCAAAGACTGCAGAATTGAGGTGTGCTCAGGCAGCCAGCAAGACCTTGAATAAGTAGGTTGTATCAAAGCATACAAAGGCTTGATACGCTGGGCATATTCGGGAATGTAAGTACGCCCGAAATTCAGGAAACCCAGCAAAGACTGAAGTTTCTTCAGAGTATTTGGGGGGCACAAATGTGCACATTTTTCCAAGAAATGGGGGCTAAGCCCTTACCTTCGTTATTGAGCTCATAGCCCAAGAACAGAACGGTAAATTCAGCAATGTGTGATTTAGCAAAGTTAAATTTGTAACCCTGCTCCGCGAATTCAAGAATAATGCGGTCCACACGGGACAAATGCTGAAATAATTCGTCGTCCGTCAGATAAATGTCATCTACGTACGAACATGCGTCTTGATCAATGTCATGTAGCAAAGAAACAACACGGGCGGCGAATATACCCGGACTATTTTTATAGCCCATGGGTAATCGCCGGAACTGGAATAATTTACCACCGGATGTGAATGCGGTCCATTGACCACTCTCCGGGGCTAGGTTGTGCGTGTAGAAACCGTTTGAAAGGTCAAGTGTCGTTTTGTATTTTTTACGAACAAGACTGTCTACAAGCGCAGAACTGTGTGTATTTTGCACCGCAAAGTTCCGACAATGAGTATTTAAATGCCGGTAATCCAAAACTAAGCGGTACGATCCATCGGGTTTAGAAACCACGAAAAGGGGATTGTTCATAGGTGATACGCATGGTTCAATTACTCCCTGATATTCCAACTGTGTCAGAATTTCGGAGACGGGGCCTTTTGCCTGCCGTTTGATGGGATATTGGGGTTGTGGCTGCGGTAGTGACCGCAAAGGTATTGCATGAGGAGGTGATTCTTCATCCCATCCCACATGGTTGCGGTATAACGCTGGTGCCAGGTACACAGCCCACTCAGCTGCAAATGCTTCAGCTTTGTCTTTTGGGACATGCCGTGAAAAGCTTGGAAGGATTACCTCCTCTCCTTTATGTGCAGCTAAAACGAATGGGGGTGGCCAATCCACCTCTGCTAACAAAATGTCATACGAAGAGGTTAGATTTTCCCAAAAAATCCCTTTTATTTCACGCGGTATGTCACCTTCAATTTGTATGACTATATTATATAGTCTGTCAGGGGGTGCCACTCTCGTGTCAGCTGTCTCTACAGTAACGAATGTTTCAGTTGCTGTCGCCTCCATATGAGGACGTAGCGCCTCCCGCACTATGGTAACTTCCGCGGCGCTGTCTAGGAGGGTCACTGCCCACGTCCAATTCTGGAGTCTCGTTCTCACGGTCTGAGGCATATTTCGCTGTAACAGCGGCAACCTTTTTCTTCTGAAATTGCGGTCGAGGAAGATGAAAGTCTTCTGCTTTACCTCTGACTTGTTGTCGAGGTTGGTCTCGCTCCTGGGGAGCCTCTCGGCCCCTTCCTCTATCTTGCCGTCCTCCTCCACCAGCCTGTGACGACGTCTGGGCCTGTGAAGAACGAGGAGAACGCGTATCAGAGCTCTGAAACCTTTCTGGTGATTTAATCCTTGACCTATCACGTAAATCATAAGTACGTTCAGAAGAAACCGAAACTGGGGAAGCGCCTCTCGACCCCGGCTTCTTTTGTTGCTTACCCTGTTTTTTCTGTCTCCAACTCTTTTTAGTGAAGACCGGTTTATCATCTTTCTCAGATGCACTTTTTGTTTGTATAACTTGTGTTTGCGATTGAGTTTGCATTTTTACAAAAGGCTTGTTGCCCAGGCTATTTCTTCCAATTGTTTTATAAGCCCGGGCTATTATTTTCGGTAATTCGCGAGGCCTGTCCAACTCTGGGACCAAAGCCAAAGCATTCGCTACTTGAAAGTTCATAGCATCGCCCTTGACATTTCCAAGGATCAGCTCAGCTACTACATCAAACACTCCCACTAGTCTCATCCCTAATTCCACAGCCGCTTCAGGGCCATGTTCATCCTGTACTTTTTTAATTACAGAGGGTAGAACCGTCATGGAAGGAGTTCCAAAACATTTTGAATAAACTGCTGCGAATACCTTACCCCAGTTTTCACATGATGTCAAATCGGGGATTATGTCTTTTGGCAAACTTATCGTAAGGATGCGGTGTTTATCTACTGGGGATGTATGTGGAAACACTGCTTCTATCTGATCGAACTTTTCTGCAAGCCAGTAAGGATAGTCGTCCTTATTTTGTGGACGTTTGCCCATCACAGAATTTACCATGACAGGACTTATAGTCACTCCAGCAGCAATAGCTGGTTGGCCTGCGACTACAGGAGCAGCTCCATGGAGGCTACCTGTAACGTATGTCACCAAGGCTCGATGCACTCGCACCAATTCGGTATGCATAGTGCGCAGTTCCGCAAGCGGTAATGCCAGATAATTTGGATGCGGGGTATACCCGGCCAATACAGGCCAAGTGGCCCCCTGAATTGATAAGGGGCCTAAACGAACTGCGGTAGTTGGTTGTGGTAGGGCGCCATTGAACCAAACACGGTGCTGCCAAGCCGTGAGAGGCACTTCAAGAGCAGTATAGGGTCGATAGGCAGCAGGAACAGCGGTGGGCTTATATTCATGAAACAGCTTATCACCTGCATCCACCGCTTCAAAAGTGATCCAAGTGTAAAACACTTCAAAGTGATAAGCCGCATCGGCTTGAACCACAAAGACCAACTCGACCCCAGTATCGGGCACTCCATACACAGCTAAGTGGTCTCGGAGTGCTCCTCGACTATGTGCAGCTATCGCCACACCAGCCATGACTAAACAATTATATTCGACAACCTAACAGGGAGCACAAAATGGGTTTTCTATGTAACCTTTTTTAATAACTTCAAGCTTGAAAGTACCTATAAAACGTTCAATATAGGAGGTATCACCGTCACTTACGCCTCCGGAAGCGTACGCGAGGGGTTTGTGGACAAGCACAAGTACTACTCAAGCGTCTCGCAGATAAGCTGCCCCACGGTGGTCGCGCCATGTCATAAGGTTTCTGCACATACACAGAGCTATGCACAGGACAATGGGACCCCGGAATACAGTGGTTTGCCACCATATACCGTAGCACCCAAAAACCCCAACCCAACTAGCTTAGCATCCCATTAGCACACAAGTACTAATGTTTGGACAACCCAGAACACGGTATCTTTATCTCAGGACTCGCAGAAGCAAGAACACTCTTTCGTCACTCACTCGTACTTGTCCACAAGGTGCGTAGTAAGAGACACTGGATAGGTTAAAATGTTTATTCCAACTTACGTGCTCTAATGTACAGTACACGTGTCAGTACTAATAGCATAATGCATATGACTAATATAAGCAGCATGGTTACAATTCCATAGAATACAAACGGGGAAAGCATCTCAGAGCTCAGTGGATAAACGTTTAAATAACATTACCACCCTCCCCTTGCAGTAAGATAGTTTATTATAATAATAGAAGACCTCTGGGCTTTGACTAGCGAACCCCCATACCTCAGTCTCTAGATGCAGAATTACATCAGCAGGACATCATAGCTCTTCTCACTGAAAGGGATTTCTCCAAGTGTGTTTTTGCGCTAGTAAACCACAGTATTAAAAGCATACCAAATTCTTCATGGCAATTGCACATAATGTTATGTCTGGGTGCGCGAGACTGGCCATATCAGGAAGAACCAGAATACATTGTTATGCGACCTTGTACATGTTTGTGCAGACTGAGCCCAGAAAGGTGAACAACAGAAAATGCAGACAGTGCAAAAGAACTTGGCACGAGCAAAGGGCGAGGAAGGCCCGGCTCAGTGTAACGTGCGCAAAGAAAAGCAGCATGGCAGCCAGGCCTAGGCCAACATAACAAGGCAGGTAACAATCCACAAGACATTGGTACATGCAGCTAATATTGAAGTCATTAATGCTGTTATTCCAGTCCTTTTCCAGGGTCACACTGATTATTAATCCCGTGGGGCCGATGGCTTAGCTGCATTAATAGTGATTTAGGGCCTATTCCCAGCAGATGTTCACACCACTGTTTGTTAACATAGGAAGTTAAAAGTCTTCCCATTTCACCTTGTAAAGAAAGGCTGGCCCCTAGAAAGCATCCCTATCACACCTTATTTATAGTGTGCAGCTACATCCAGTATGGGCCTCTTCAGGAGTTTTCAAATGCAGCAAACAGAGAAGAGAACTAAGGGCACTTTCAGTTAATTTAATGAACCAACTCAGTATTATGCCAGTTGCACTGCAACTTCACAACAATCATTAATGCAATCACTACATCTGGCAAACTGGAAAGCCTTTCTGTCTTGTGTTGAAGATACACATGCCTCTACATCAGGTGCAATCCAATCTACTTCTCTGCGAAGCTGGTAAACATTTAATAAGATGTATAGTCAATTCCCTGTACATAATGTTGGTGCATTAGTAGCACTTATCTCAATATACAGTGTTGGCCCAGTCCACCTATATAGAAAGTGGTAGGCAAGATCACTCAATGTTTTGACAGTATCAAAAAAATGAGGCCAGGTATCACAAAGTGCATACAAATTACACAGCTCTTGTCCAGTATATAGAAATGGCATAAATTCACATACTGTGCAATCAATAATCAATATTCCACAGTGGTCAGATCACATAACACTGGTCTACAACACTGTCCAGGTCTAATATCACACACAGTGATGGCAGTGTGTACCTTGCAAAATCTATCAAATTTGTTCTAAGGATCCATTGGCAGGGCTGGTGTGGCCAGTCCATATAAATACAACGGGCCTCATGAATATGCCCCTTTTGTGCTAGGGGATATTAGAATAAGCCCTTAAATTGAGAACAACTTGAAAACTGTGGGGCTGAAGGGAGTGGGTGCCCAGGACTTCACAGGTATGAATTGATGCTGCCTGGTTAAACAGAAAAAGTTAAGAAAGCAGTGATGGGTGAGTGTGTGCATTGAAACTGCTCTCCTGCACCTGCACCCTCAATCTCTTTCTATGGCAGGGGAAGATAGGTGGAAGGACCACGAACACTCACATTACACATCCTACTCTATAACTGACAACATATTGGGAATCAAGCAAACACAAGGAGATGATGGACGGAGTGCTGAAACTTTTCAAAACCTCACCCCCCAGTCACAGATCTGGGTTGAATCCATCATCATTCTTTAGCTCACTTTGCCACCCCAGTTCAGACACAGCTATATGCAAATCAGTCTTGACCCTGTGCTTCATGGGAACAGTCCAGACCGAACTGCCAAGCCATGTCTTCCCTGGACCGGAATCAAGCATCCTGGGACTGGTTTCGGGCTAACAGCCCTCATCAGCCAAGCTAGCTTGAATCCAGTGGCAAAGTGAGCAAGGGACCCACGTCTGGGCATACCCTGCCAACTTAGGGCGAACAAAGCAAACACAAGGAGATGCTGGACAGAGTGCTGAAACTTTTCAAACACTCACCCCCAGTCACAGATCTGGGTTGAATCCATCATCATTCTTTAGCTGACTTTGCCACCCCAGTTCAGACACAGCTATATGCAAATCAGTCTTGACCCTGTGCCTCATGGAAACAGTCCAGACCGAACTGCCAAGCCATGTCTTCCCTGGACCGGAATCAAGCATCCTGGGACCGGTTTCGGGCTAACAGCCCTCATCAGCCAGGCTAGCTTGAATCCATATTGGGAATACCTAATAGTTTTAGAGACATACATTGCAAAAACTGTATTTTATTCTTAGCTTTCATCAGAATGAAGACAGCATGGAAAAGTTGAAATATAGTTTTAACTTCACCGCATGAGGTTTTGCATGCATGCAATTAGGAAATAAATGGTGGTCTTCATCAGCTCACCCTGATCTTTTAATTATGTCCTCTGTGCAAAACAAAGCACCGAGCAAAGATCTAAAATGACTGAGCCAAGATTAGACCGGGCTGAGCTAAGACCCCACGACACTGGCACAAGATAGTAAATCGATGGTTCAGTATTATTTCTGGCCTAAATCACAGCAATGGCTCAGGATCAGATAAGGATGGCTTAAAAACAAGCTGTTTTGAGCCAAGTCCACTGATTACTAGCCTAGGACAACACATTATGGGTCAAGATCATACAGTACTGAGCCAATTTCACACACTGTTGGGCCAAAATCAACCACTCACTGGCCCCAGATCATACGTTACTGGACCACATAACACAGAGTGAAGCCAAGTTCACATACTAGTGGATAGAAATCATCATCAAGATTCTGCTGATTATTATGTGCAGTTCTAAACCTGGCAGATTGGCCCTGAATCTCCTGAGGCATCAAGATGATTATCCAGTCTAACCTTTCCCTTCCAATGGACTGAATACATATTTCTGAAGGTCATGACTTCATACTAGCGGTTAATTACTATATATGTCTTGTGCCACATGTGCAGAGGGAATCTGCACACACGGGGAATTAAAGACCACTATCAAGGGCAATATGAATACTCCATAGTAGAAGGGTCTTATGTGTCTTGTCCTTAGCCCCGCCCCTAGCCCTGCCCACTTGCCACACTCAAAGCTCATTTTAATGAGTACCTGCACTTATTTTTTCCCATTTAAAGCACTGGTGCACACACACAGTCCCTGCAGCACAACAAACAAAACGTACAGGCAAAGAGTCCAAGTGATATTTGTTTGGCTTCAGTGAAGCATAAAAAATATGCAATGTGTGCGTTACAGTAAAAAAAAAGAAAAAAACAATGAAGAAAGAGTGCCAGCAAGAGAGTGAAAATATTTCTTTACCGCTTTGGGCTCACTGGGCGTTTTGTGACCCCATCCCGGCTTGATGTGCGGGGACAGACTGTGCACAGACTGCGCTCACTACCCATTCGGGCATACTGTGGACACCTCCCCATGCAAACAGAAATGTGCTATGACCCCCACCCCACTTTCTCACCCAACATCGAGTTGGTCCTGCCGGTATTTGAACATGTACCAGCAGCCACTACACAACCCGCTGAGCTATTTTACCTGCAAAGCAAGATTACCAACCTCACATGCTCGAAACTTAGGATTGTTTCTTAAACAATTCTGTCTTGTTTTTGGGGGGAAAAAGATACAACCAATTATATTTTTGCAGATGTTTGTGCAAACTTCTCACAAAATAATAAAAAAAGAATGGAGTAGGGAGCAAACATTTTGTAAACTTCACGTCATAAATGTACGTAGTTTCGTCCGCTGAGAACATTCTGTCTGTCTCTGCCTGCGATTCGCATCTCACGGTCTTGTTCCTGAAAAGGTGGGTTTTGTAACAGTTTACCGCTATGTCTTCGGTGAACTCCCACCCATTTCATCATCAGCATACACTCCTTACCTGCGGCCTTCACATCCCCTGCTGCCCTCGGATACCGGCTCCTGCTGCCTGGGGCCTGCCTCACATCCCCGGGTTACACATTCACAGCTTCTGGGGGCAGGAGAGCAAAAGTACCGCGACTAACAAACTCAGAACCGCAGAGGAGAGAGGGGACTTGGTGGTAAGAAACGGAACCACCCACCACTAAGTTTTATTTGCGTCATTTGAATTCATAAGTCAAAGAAAGATTTAAATGGCAATAAAATGCCCAGTTTATAAGCGGAACCCTAGCTAGACAGCATTTCCTCATATGCGGAACAGACACAGCACAGACTGAGGGCTCTCAGTGAACTCCAACAGGTACAGCACAGATACCGGCAGCGCCAGCTCGCCTCGCGGCGAGCGCACAAGCTGCAGCAGCAATGCCGTTTTCACACATGAATACAGGAGCAGTACAAGCTTCGTGACACATAAAACAGATACAGCCTGCGCAGTAGGAGTACACGCCGCCTCCCACAGGCCATGCATTATAGACAGCCTCGTAAACAAGCTTCTCACATGCAGAACAAGCTGTCGCCATTGCGTGAATAAAAAAAAAAGTGCTCACCCACTAATTAAAGGAGACCGTGTAACGCCGCAAGTAAACGATCGAGTCCAGATGGGCCGTCCGAGAAGGAGACAGGGCGGCAACAAAGAAGCCTTGTTTTCAATGGGAAGCCAGCGTTTAGCATAAACGCTGACGCCAGCCAATAGGAATGATGGGCGGGGCTTCAAGTTCCCTTCTGAAATCTACCGGATTACTATAAGCCTCGCAGAGCGAGGAGCGCATGCGCGTTCCAGCGCTAGGTCTGCGAGACCTAAAAAATAGTACAGCATAGCCTTATATGGGTGTGGGTGGGTGGAGCTGTTGGTTGAACTTCCTGTTTTCGCTCATGTCGGCGGTGGGGATTCAACTCATGTGTAATAACTGGGATGAGCATGTAGAATAATGGACCTAGCACAACTTCCTGTTGGCAGCCAGTGTGCTTTCAAAGGCCGCATGCTGCTCCAGGTACTTTTTTTTATTTTTTTACTTTTGGTCATGCACTCTATAAGAGTGAATGGCACTGTACAGTCTCCTCACTCCCTGCCTTTTTTTCACTCCCCTCTCCTCTACAGCACACTTGTGTTGCTCCCCTGCCCTCCTCCGCAGTCAGTTGTTTGTTTAACCTCCCCATACCCTTCTTCCGCTGTCTGTTGCTAGTTCCCCCCCCACCCAGTGTTTAATTTGTTTAAAAAAAAAATTCCAGGGCCCTCATCAGAAGGCCATCGCAGTTTGCACCATGCAGTGCCCTGCTAGTGCTGCCAATTACACAACTATTAACCATCACGCTCCTAGAAATTGGACAATTCTGACTATTCCAGCCTCCCAAAGGTATAAGGTGTTGGGAGGCAGGAAATAGTCATTTTTAATGCACACTGTATATTTAGCAACTGTTGTTCTGCTCATCTTTAAATTGCACAAAGAGTGCCATCATGTAGCAGACTACAATAGAAGCCGTGTTGACAATTAAGTGCTGGTGCTGAGCACCGGAAACCACCAGCTCAAATTATGCACTGCCCCCACCCCTACACTTGCCTGCTGTCCATGGTTCCCACCCCACCCCTGCCCTCCTTCCTCTGTCCGTTGTTCCCCTAGAAACCCTCCCTCATGTTGCTTGCTCCCTCCAATCCCCACACTGTTTTCACAAGTTGCACAGCAGCATTGCTTGATGTGAAACATGGCTTAAAGGGGAAAAAAAGTGCTATGACGCAGTCAGAACTGGCTGCGTGATAGCATTTCTTTCAATCTAAGCCATGTTGCACAGTAGCTTGTGCTACTGTGCAACGTCTTAAAAAACTGACAAAATCAATAGATATTGAATAGGCGAAACCTACTGGCTTTGCCAGTTAGCAAAAAAATGCTAATTAAATTACAAAACGGTATTTATTTCAAATGTCTATGGGGAGTGGCCCACCCTCGTAGACTTTTATTGCCCCTCACACTTTATAATTAATACTACTGAGGAAATTTCATATACATTTGAGACGTGTGTTCTAGGATTCAGCAGATTCAGAGACCTGCTATGGTTTGGGAATATCACAGAATGCTAAAATAGATAACTTTGTTTAGGCTTGAAGGGGTAACTACTGTAACTCGAGGAGTGTGGTAATGATTCAGTCCCATCATATTCCTCGTCTCTTGACACTTTGTTCTCCATGTGTTCTGTAACCAATCTGTTGCCTGCAATCTGAATATAAATACCCTGCTAATAGTTAAACCGTGAAAAGTGTTCAAATGTAAACATTCTTTATACACTACAAACAACAAATTTGAATGTCAAAATTCCCATAGTCACACACGATATATTACTTGAAAGTTCTGTATAAAGTAAATAGTTCTGCTAGAGCAGGCATTCATACATTGAGTAAGAGCGGTTTATGTACCGTTTAAGGATCCCTACAAACTGCAACCCCAACAGGTTTCAGTTCTAAAAGGCAGTCCAGGGAAATACAAGTGATGAAATGATAATCTACAACCATCCCTTTGTGTTCAAAGCCTGAGCAGTGGAGGCAAGCCTAATCAATAGAGGTCTCCACACATGTCTAGTGGACAGTACATAGGGGTCATGTGATCATCGCTATTAAGAGTGTTAGGCTGTGTCAATGCCCTTATTGGGTTGGCAAAGTAAGGGTATCCATATATTGGTTGGCATTCCAATTTGGCAACGTAGTTTTACTAAACAAAAGGGGTACAAGAAAATCTTCATTGAGGAGGTGCTGCTTTAACCTAAATGCAGGCCCACTGCAATTATTCACCAGGGGAGGACTAAATTATGCAGGAGGAAAAGGCAAATTATGCAGTCTAATGCAGCACTTGTTTTTTGGTTTGTTTTTTAAACATCACTTCATTATTTTGTTACTTGTACACATGTTAACTCTGTCTGGGCAAAGGTTTCACCTCATTAGCACCAGTTTAACAGCCAAATATAGCAATAGGTAACTGACAGGTGACCAGTCCACCTTTGCAGAAGGCTTTCCAGTGCACTGTAGCAAGTGTCTCTGCGTTTTTATTAAATTTTAATTCGTTTGAACTACAACCAAATTGGTTTTGTTAAAATCTGCAGATTATGGAGCAGATGAAGGATTATGTGGCAAAAGGGTAAATTCATAATTAGATGGAAAACACCGCAGCATCACAAATTCTAGTGGCCCTGCCTAAACGGAAGGCTAAGTAAGGTCTCTAAAATGCACTCAAGGGGGGCGTGGCCAAGATGGCGGACGGGTAAGTCTCATCTTTTGCTCTCTCTGCTCCCCGCCGCCAGGCCTAATCACCAGTAGCCGAATAGCGCCGAGCCCCTGATTTAAGCGTCACGACTCTGATCCAGGGGGGCTCCCTCCAGGGCCAGTTCTGGTCTGCCTCTGCTTGCTTTTCGACCCCGAAGGCAGAATGTGGCCCGGGCGGGCAGTGGCCTGCTGATTTGGGGCCTGCTGCGGTGGCAGTGATGCCGTCTACTTCGATCGACCGGCCCGGGAAGACGGATTCGCCAGGGGGATGCTGCCTGCACAAGACCGAGACTGGTTTGGGCCCAACGTGAGGCCCGAGAAGCGCTTGGATTGTAGGATCGCGAAAGGCTGGGGCCGTTGCTGGAGGTCCGTACCGCGAGGGAGCCGAGCCTCGGCTCGTGAGGCGGGTGACACAGAGAAGGCAGTATGCTGCGGCGCAAGTGAATAGCAGGACGCCCTGGGGGGTGCTTTGGACACCGGGCCCTCCGTACGCACTCGACTGGCTGGTAGACGGCAGATAACTTTGCAGTGCCCCCCCTCATCTAAGGCTATCTGGACTTTGCTGTGTTGCCCAGTGTCAACTGGGGCATTACGAACAGAGGATTGCGTAGCGGCTCCTTTGCCCCCCGCCCCCGGGCTGCCCTCTCGACGGGTGTACTTGTCAGAAGCATAGTTTATTTCAGGGGTGGGCGGCACTGCGGACTCCAGTCCCACCCTATGGACACTCAATCTAGCCTACTAACCTGCTCTCTGCATCTGGGCCTTACCTGGCGGCTGGTGGGCCTTTGCAGCTTGCCCTCCCTAGTACTGCTGGACAGGACGCAGGGGCTGGTAGGGGGGCGTCAAAGATCTGGCAGCGTCAACCCTCCAGAAACGTAGAGCATTCCGACCCGTCACCTCTAATCTGAGAGTGCCTGGGGTGTCTTACTCCTGGGGGGCCTACCTTTCGCTTGGTCTTTTCGCTTGGAGGGGAAGCAGCGCCTGCTGGACCTGAAAGACCTTTCTCCTGAGTGCCTCCAGACGGGGCATCATGGCAGAAACAGGGGGGTGGGGGGGGGGGGGGTCCGTGACTGGAAGAGCACGAGGTCCTTCCCGGCTGAACTGTGCCCAGGCCAGGAGACTATTGCCAGGGAGAGACAGGCCGTCCTGGTTACACTGGCGGGGACCCGGCGGTTCCGGAGACAACATAATAGCGCAGCAATTCTCTCCCTCTTGTGCTTTCTGCTATCCCTCTCTCTTCTCTCGCTTCTCTGGGGGTCCTGGCGGGGTCATGGTCATTAACACCCCTCTTTCTGATAAGTAATCCATGGAGCTATACACCTTGGACAATGACGAACTTCATGATGTTATTTCATTGTTGTTTGTCTGGGCCCTAGAGGCCTTTTGTTATTTTTCCTTGTTGAACCTGAGGGCAAAGCCTATATGTTCTTATTGCAGTCACTCCTACTTTGGACATATCGCCATTCTCCTACTTAGGTTGCATTATATTGGGATGAAACGCAATAGAGCATTACTCAGTCCAGTTCATTACTGGGAACCGCCATGACTAACCAACTAGTGGTTCTCACTCTCAATGCTAAGGGCCTTAACCACCTGCTTAAAAGAAGCTCCGTCCTCTCTTATTTTGAAAACTCAGGGGCACACATATGCCTATTGCAAGAGACGCACCTTCTTCCCAAGGACCAGCATAGGCTCCGATCTAAAGCTTTCCCCCATCAATACTTCTCGTCTCTCGCCTCTAAATCGGCTAGGGAAGCGATCTTAATCTACTGTGCAGGCTAAAATAAAGGGCAGGGGGGCGTGGCCAAGATGGCGGCGTGAGCGGACGCGTTGTTCCTGAGCTCCGCTCCCGCCGGGCCCACAGCATCGAATACGGCACTCCCGGCCCCCAGATCCCGTCATCGACCTCGCAGCTGCACGGCGCTTGGGGCGGTGAGCGGCCGGACGTCTTTAAGGCCCAACGGTGTTGAGCTGAGCGGACCCGGTCCGTCCCACAGCCCTGGTGCGGAGTCTGGATAGACGCCAGGCTTGCTGCACGGGCCGCAGGGGCGCCCCTTGCAGGTGGCGGACGCACTCTTGCTCGCCGACAGGCCCCTGGAAGGTGCCACATCTCCACCGCTGCCCAGAGGAACCGGAGTGACCCCCGCATCGGCGCTTTGCTCCTCGCGCCTCGTGGAGGGTGAGCGCCCGGGCCTGCAACGAGGTCTCTGTCGACCAGACGTCACGCACGGGCCCACGGGCACTCTGGGAGCGCCTGGATCGGCCCACGAGCGGAGGGGGCGCCCGGACTGGAACGTCGCAGCGCTCGGTGAGTGCCCCCAGCAGAGCCGGAGCCCTGCGACCTCGCCCACGGTCCTGTGTGGGCCCCTGGGGCGATAGCCTGGGTGCGGCCCATCTGGGGCCTGCGGTGCACCGGCAGGCTCCAACGCAGCTACGCTCTCGACTGGCGCTGGAGACACGGTGTGGAACAGCGTTGATTGAGCGGAATAGCGGCTCCCCTACGGTGTGAGTGCTGTGGCTGTGAGAGAGGCCTTTTGGTCATATGGGTGCCGCCGGAGAGGCCTCGTGCCTAGCTGCAGGTGAGGCTTGCCACGAGGAGGGAGTGACGGAGTCTCCTGCCCCTGCTGGTTCTTCCTAGCGCTTCTGTTGGCCTTTATTGCACATTGGACATTGCTGGGGGTGAAGGCCGCCCGGATGGAACTGCATCTCCCTGGTGGTAGGGGGCTTTGGGGTACCTCACGAAGCCAAGTCATCGGTACCTCACGGAACCGGTCCCTCGCCGCATCCCGAGCGCGGGCCTCCCCCGGGGGCCGCACAGGGTTAATAGGCCTTCGCCGTCCCGCGCGCAGAGACTGGTGGAGCTGGGCCTCTTCACGGCGGAGGCGCGGCCTGCGGAGCTCCCAGGCGCGGCAGCACATCCTCCGAAGGCCGGTGCGCTTACTTACTCCACCCTTGTCCGCCTAATAGCGGCGCTGCCCCACCTTGGCGACGGCCAAAAACAAAAAGGACAGATCAGTTCGAGACCTCTTGCTGAGGTCCGCAGGGGACGCCATGACCTCCGGTACAACACCAGCAGGGGAAGGCCCGGACAGTGCAGTCACGAGGGAGTTCCTGGAGGCCTTGTTCACTTCTCAAAGAGAGGACGTTTTGGCCATTAAAACGGACCAGCAGGCGGACCTACGAGAGGTACGGAGAGATGTGGACGCTGTGGGGGAGCGGGTTGCCGCCCTGGAAGACTCTGCGACGGCCAGGGATGAGGAGATTGCGGCGCTCCAACAAGAAGTCCTGCGGCTACGGGACCAGCAGCTCGACCTCCAATCGCACACTGAAGATCTAGAGAATAGATCACGGAGGAACAATATTCGCCTTTGTGCGGTCCTACGGGGGCAGAGGGGGAAGACCTTGTGGGGTACGTACAAGAGCTCTTCCGCGCGGTCCTGGGCACTCCAGCGGAGTCCTCAGTCAAGATAGACCGCTGCCACCGAGTGGGTCCACCGCGTCAGCCGAACCGTACTCCTGCTGACATCCTCATTTGCGTCCACAACTACACGGTGAAGGAGGAGATTCTCAGAGCGGCCCGCACTTCCCAGCCTCTGCGCTTCAGGGACCACTCTGTGCAGCTATTCCAGGACTTGGCGGCTAGTACCCTCCAGAAAAGAAGAGACTTCCGGCCCATCACTACTCACCTGCGCTCGAAAAATGTCTCATACGCTTGGGGCCATCCCTTTCGCCTCATTTTTCGTCTTGACGGAAAGTTGCACCAGGTCCCTTCCCTGTCCGAGGCATGCAGGGTGTTGAACATGTCTCTGGAGGACCTGCCTTCCACTCCAGAGGCCCTGGCCCATGGCTCGCGGAGGCCTTCAGGGCGTGGGCCTGGGGGCGGCCGTGGCCTGGGACGTCTCCGCCCTGACACAGCCACAATCATCAAGGAACGGTCTGCAGTCCTCCGTACTCTGGCTGGCGCAGAAGGGGACTCTCTGGATGCTGACGACTGAGGGTAACATGCTTCTGGGGCTGTGTTGCTCTTTGTGGGTCCTGCGGGGGCGGAGGGCTTATTCTGCTTCTTCCTGGGGTGGTCCTTCACTCCTTCGGGAGTTCCCTCTGATCTCTATCCAGCTTCCGAGATGGACTTGGTATACTTCCATTTGTTGTCTTATTGTTATGGGGTTTGTCTTTTTTGTTCTAGGGTGGGGTGGGTCCTCTCTCCAGTGAGCTTTTTATCAAGGGCTTTTCTTCCTGGGCTCTTCCGACTACACGTACGCGCACGATCCCCTATGGAATCCACTCTCCATTACTGGTCGCAAAGCCTTAGCTAGCTATTCCCCACCTGATGGCAGTCCAGATAGTTAGTTTTAATGTCAGATATCTTAACAACCCCACTAAGAGTAAAGCGTTGCTCTCCCTGCTCGAGGGCACACAAGGGGACGTGTGCCTACTCCAAGAAACTCACCTCCTCCACACTGACACACACTGTATGCAGCACAGAGGGTTTCCTGTGCAGTTCTGGTCTTCGGGGAAAGAAGAAGGGGGGGTGGCCATTCTGCTTTCTAAACACTTTAGGGGTTCCGTGGTGGGCACGGTGGCGGAGATTAAGGGACGCCTCCTTGCGCTGCGCTTACGCATAGGCCACACCAATATTACCATAGCCTCACTCTACTCCCCCAATGAACATCAAGAGGAATTCCTGCTGAACGCCTTAGCAGAGGTTTTGCACACACCTGACTCCCTGGTGGTGGTGAGGGGGGGACTTGAACTTAGTTATGGACGCATGGGAGGACCGCTCTTGCCCGAGATTGGGCGGTACAGGAGCCATATCGGGGAGTGGGAGGGCGTGGCTAGACGACTGCGGAATCAAAGATGCATGGCGCTGGTTACATCCCGCCGAAAGGGATTACTCCTTCTACTCTGCTGCCCACAAGACGTACGCCCGATTGGACCACTTCCTTGTCACCCAAGCGGCGTGGGCCTGCACCCAGGCCTCTATCATAGAGGCTCGCTCCCTTTCGGACCATGCGCATATCACCCTATCTCTGCGCCTTCCGCGTGCGCAATCATCCCCACCACATTGGCGTCTACTGGACTCACTCCTGCGGTCTCCGCAAGTAGTGGAGGACCTCCGACGTACACTGACTGACTTTTTAGCACTCAATGACGACAGCACCACGCCCTTGTCCTCTGTATGGGAAGCGCTTAAATTAGTCACGAGGGGGGCTCTCATCGCCAAAGCGGCTTATGAGAACAAGGTCAGGCGGGACAAGCGACAAGATCTCGAGGGCCAAGTTAGGGAACTCTAAGCCATTCACAAACGCACCGGTGCCCCTCGTGTATGGCGCCAGCTAGAGAAGGAGCGACTCCAGCTGAAGCGGTTGGACCTCGACAGGGCCGAATATGCGGGCGGTGCTACGGCTGAAACATAAATACTACATAGGCTCTAGTAAGGGCGGTCGCATGCTGGCGCACTGCCTCCACAGTCAGCAGCAGACACAGGCGGTGAAGTCGGTTCGGGAAGCCCAAGGGTTGGAGGTAACGGACGACGCGGATATCGCAGCTGCCTTTCGGGCCTTCTATGCGAACCTCTACTCCGCCGAGTCCCCCACCCCCGCAGACCCTCTCGCATACTTAAGCGATGCTGCGGTTTCCCCTCTTCCAGCTCCCGAGGCGGACGGGTTGGAGGCTCCCATTCGGATTGAGGAGGTGATCTCCACCATTGCCCGACTGAAGCCCATGAAAGCACCCGGTCCGGATGGCTTTAGTGCCCTTTTTAGGTCTCGGCCTGCACCAGCGCTTGCGCTGGTCTGGCCGAGAGTTTTAGTAAGCGGGTTTTGGAAGTGCAAACCCACTGGCTTTCGGCCGGCGACCAGCTTGCGTTCACGAAGGCGTGCACGCGCGCAGCTGCCATCTGGGTTTCCTATCTCTTCCTCATTTCCTCGTCATGGCTCATTAACTCTCTGGACTCTGTTTCAATCGCAGCAGCAGCTCACATTACCAACTGACGGCCCT
Organism: Calotriton arnoldi; assembly: GCA_963921515.1. Lineage (NCBI taxonomy): Eukaryota > Metazoa > Chordata > Amphibia > Caudata > Salamandridae > Calotriton > Calotriton arnoldi. Next base: position 3,083,569 of record CAWUFW010000005.1, on the reverse strand, counting down.
GGACTACAGTCACATGAAAAACAAGAGCGATTAGCATTGAAATGCAAGCTTTTTTTTGTCTAGTTAGAAATATTGCTTCGGTGGGTTGATTTCACCTTATATCGCTATTTGTTTTATATTGGGAGTCACAGCCTAATTACCAGTATTTTTGTCTCACTCTGTTTTTTTAAAATATTTATTTGCGCAAAGCACAAAGCTATATTTAAGGTTACTTTTTCCGCGTCACTTCTTCACTCTATTTAAACTCTACACCCCCCACTCTTATTGTCTCTCTCCTCCTCTCTCTCTCCCCTCTCTAATTCTCACTCTACTTAATTAACTTTCCCCTCTCTATCTTTTTTAGCCTTTCATTCTCACCCCTTTATCTGTTTCTCTTTCAAACTCCTTCATTCACTCTCTCTCCTTCTTTCTCTCTCTCTATCCCGCTCCACTCTTTATTCTATGTACACCCTTTCTCTCTCGCCACCCTCTCTAATTGGGCATTATATCTTCAGTCTATCTCTCACTCAGCATCACCACAGCATCACTCAGCATCACCACAGCATCACTCAGCATCACCACAGCATCAATCAGAGCCAGCACAGCATCACTCAGCACCAACACATCTCTCAACGCCATCACGGCATCACTCAACGCCATCACGGCATCACTCAACGCCATCACAGCATCACTCAGAACCACCACAGCATCACTCAGAACCACCACAGCATCACTCAGAACTACCACAGCATCACCACAGCATCGCTCAGCGCCGCCACAGCATCGCTCAGTGCCGCCACAGCATCGCTCAGCGCCGCCACAGCATCGCTCTGGGCCGCCACAGCATCGCTCTGGGCCGCCACAGCATCCCTCAGGGTCGCCACAGCATCCCTCAGGGTCGCCACAGCATCGCTCAGGGCCGCCACAGCATCGCTCAGCGCCACCACAGCATCGTTCAGCGCCACCACAGCATCACTCAGGGCCACCACAGCATCACTCAGGGCTACCACAGCATCACTCAGGGCCAACACAGCATCACTCAGGGCCACCACAGCATCACTCAGGGCCACCACAGCATCACTCAGGGCCACCACAGCATCACTCAGGGCCACCACAGCATCACTCAGGGCCACCACAGCATCACTCAGCACCACCACAATATCACTCAGCACCACCACAGCATCACTCAGCACCACAGCAGTATCACTCAGCAAGACCTGAGTATCATTCAGCATCACCTCAGCATCGTCTCCGCAACAGTCACCACCACTACCACCTCAGCATCACTCAGCACCACCTCAGCCTGCTCTCGGAATCTGGCATCTGTTGATTCTCCCCTAGCGTCTGGCCGCTGCTAGTGTTATAATACAGGTACTAGTTCCCAACCTTCACCCTCAGATTGTTTATGCCCCCTCAAAAAAAAAGCTTTAACAAACAACCATTGCAATAGGCAGAAACAAGTTGCCAGCATTGCAAGAACAAAAGAAAACTGAGGAAATTTTTTATTGTAAATACTTTTTTTAATATGGTCGTTCAGTTTTACATAATGCCTTCTTGGTCATATATAAAGTAACAAAAATGCTTCTGACACTTTTTTATTATAACTTTTCAGCATGCTGCACAGCAGCCACACTTCTCTACAGCACAGCTTGAAGACATTGGCAAAGTCAATAGCTCTGGCTAAACACTTATAAGGCCCCAAAGATGAGACCTATTGGCTATGCCAATGCTTGTTTATAAGAGCTACTGCGTGGAGCTGGCACCTTTGCTCACCCGACTATTTAACTCCTTTGAGGACACAGGCACCCTCACGACTTCTATGCTCCAGGCGACAATCTCTGTCATCCCCAAACCAGGGAAGGACCCGGTGTTCTGCAGTTCATACCGGCCGATTTCCCTGCTAAATATAGATGCGAAGCTATTTTCGAGCATCCTGGCCCATAGATTGAACCCCCTCATGCCAGGCTTGATTGACCCGGACCAGTCGGGCTTTATCCCAAGTAGGCAGTGCGGGGACAACACCAAAAGGATCTGTCATCTGATCGATAAGGTGCACAGGTCACGGGAGGAGGCCCTTCTGCTGGCAGTGGACGCCGAGAAGGATAGGTTACTTACCTGTAATCCTAGTTCTCTTCCAGGGGTATCCTCATCAAAGTCATAAGCACATGAATATTCCCGCCCATGCGCGGGACCCCGGAAACACATTACATATATGTGAAAAACCATATATGTAGCTCTATATATATATCCATATATATATAAAAATACACAATGTAGCCTCCCATAAACATGCTGAGCAATGTTGTAAGGAATTCTCTTGCACATAAACATATTCCAATAAAGCAGGGAGAAAGAAACTTTTGAAAACTGCTTTAATAAACAGCAGACAACACAATCCTGCACGGAATAATGAAGAAAACATTGCCAGCACATAGGCTGCATTGTGGAAACATTAGTGTAGAAAGCTGAAAAGCTAACCCACAAACACTCAGATAAACTGGCACCGTGCCTTTAAGGCAGCCATGACCCCTAGCTTCCCATCATGCCTCAGGGGTGACAGTTAGGTCAGTTGTTCTTTGCGGATATCCGCAGACCTTTTTACAAAGAGATGTATGAATCATGTTCACTTGCCCGGGGAGGCGGGTGGGTTGCTTATGACTTTGATGAGGATACCCCTGGAAGAGAACTAGGATTACAGGTAAGTAACCTATCCTTCTCTTCCAGGGGATCCTCATCAATAGTCATAAGCACATGAATAGAATAGCAAGCCCATCCCCTCATCCTGCGGGCAAGTAAACAGAGTACCATCAAGATACATAAACGCCATAAGGCCTGTACCGACTCCAATAGGTTAGCATTGGAACAGATTCCTCAAGGAGGCCTGGCCCACTTGGGTATCTGCTCTGGAGTCAGAATCCAGACAGTAATGTCTGGTAAACGTATGGACCGATTTCCAAGTTGCCGCCTTACAAATCTCGGCCATCGGTACATTATTTAAGAATGCAATCGTAGCAGCCTTGCCCCTAGTAGAATGAGCTTTAGGGGAGGCAAACAGAGGCTTATTTGCAATTTGGTATGCCAACTTTATACAAGATACTATCCATCTTGAAATGGATCTTTTAGAAGCTGGGAAGCCTGTTCTAACAGAGCCATAGTTTACAAACAATTGATCCGTTTTTCTAATGGATTTTGTTGCATCCAAATAGAATTTGAGAACCCTCTTGAGGTCTAGCGAATGAAGAGACCTTTCCGCTGGTGTGGATGGACTGGGAAAGAAAGAGGGTAGAGAAATTGTCTGATTAACATGGAACTGACACAACCTTAGGTAGGAAGGAAGGGTGAGTTCGCATAACCACCCTATTATGGTGGAAAACCGTATAGGGTTCTTTAGAACAGAGTGCTTGTATCTCACTCACTCTGCGTGCTGATGTAATTGCTACTAGAAAAGCTACTTTCCAAGAAAGGTGTTGCAAAGTAGACTTATGAATGGGTTCAAATGGAGGTCCCATCAATTTAGACAATACCAAATTCAACTCCCAAGGAGGAGAAGGAGGTCGAACAGGGGGATAAACCTTTTTCAACCCGTGTAGGAAGTCCTTGACCACCTGAAGCTGAAAGAAAGAAGGCTGGTTAGGTGATTTACGATATGCTGTGATAGCCGCCAAATGCACTTTAATGGAAGAATATTTCAAACCAGATTTGGCCAAATATAGCAAATACGGCAAGATTACCTCCTCTTGCCCGTTAATTGGACTCCAATCATTACTGATACACCACAAGTAAAACCTCTTCCACTTTAGAGAGTATGAGGATCTTGTGGAAGGTCTCCTTGACTCCCTTAAAATGTCCATGCAGTCCTGAGGGAGGTTCAAATGTCCGTACTGCAGGACTTCAGGAGCCATGCTGTCAAGCTGAGCGAGGGAAGGCTGGGGTGCAGAATTTTCCCTCCCATTTTGGTGAGAAGGTCCGGCCTGCACGGAAGTCTCCGATGCGGGCGAACCGAGAGTTGCAAAAGGTCCGGATACCACCATTGGCGAGGCCAGTCCGGTGCTATGAGTATCATCCTCATTCTGGATCGCAGAAGTTTGGCCACCACCTTCGGAATTAGAGGGAGGGGTGGAAAGGCGTATGCAAACGTCCCTGACCAATCTATCAAAAGAGCATTCCCTCTCGTTCCTGGTCGGTAAAACCTGGATGCGAAGGCGTGGCATTTTCTGTTTTGATCGTCTGCAAAAAGATCGATGGAAGGATGACCCCATTGATGAAAGATTTCTGCCACCACTTCGTCGTTGAGCACCCAGTCTTCTTGCTCTTGGAAGTGACGACTGAGGGCGTCTGCTCGCACGTTCTGCTCTCCCGGCAGATGTATTGCCGTGATCGATAGGTTCCTGGCTAGCAGCCAGTGCCAGATCGCCTGGGATTCGAGAGACAGAGGGCGAGAGCGAGTTCCACCTTGTTTGTTCAAGTAATACATGGTGGTTGTATTGTCCGTTTGAACTAGGATCGATCCGAGCTGAATTGACGGATGAAAAGCTTTGAGGGCTAAATGAACCGCCCGCAGTTCCAGCATATTGATGTGATATGTCTGTTCTCTGCTGGTCCATCTGCCCTGAGTTTGCAGATGACCCAGATGCGCTCCCCAGCCCTGAAGTGATGCATCCGTGATCAGAGATTGCTCTGGCAGAGGTTGATGAAAAGGGACTCCCACCAGTAGGTTCTGTGGTTGCAGCCACCAGAGAATGGACTTCTTTGCTGCAGGAGAGAGGACAATCCGGTCGTTCCACTGACCCGAGGATTGATCCCATTTGTCCTCGAGATCTTGCTGTAACGGTCTCATCCTCAATCTGGCGTTGGGTATGAGAAAAATGCACGAGGCCATCGAACCCAGTAGAGAAGCCACCTGTCTTACTGACGGCTGATGAGCCTGAAGGATGATGTTGCCTTTGTCTTTCATTGATGACAATCTCTCCTCCGAAGGAAACACTTTTCCGAGGTCGGAGTTGAGGTTGGCGCCCAGATAGTGGAGTGATTGAGTTGGGTGAAGGATCGACTTGTCCAGGTTGACATGCAGGCCTAAGCGCTGAAGGAGATCTAGGCCGGTGCGAAGGTGTTCCTGCACCATTTGAGGAGAGGATCCCTTCAGCAGCCAGTCGTCCAGGTATGGATATACGAACAGGCCTTGGCGATGTAATGCTGCCGCTACTACTGCCATGCATTTGGTGAAAACCCTTGGAGCTGATTTTAGGCCGAAGGGTAAGACTTTGAACTGGTAATGTCTTGTTCCCACCATGAATCGCAAGAACTTGCGATGTCGTGCTGTGATTGGGATGTGAAAATACGCATCTTGTAGATCCACCGAACACATCCAATCGCCTTTCCTTAGATGTGGAAATATTTGGTGGAGCGCCAACATCCGAAACTTTTCCTTGATGGACTTGTTCAGAGAACGTAGATCCAGAATTGGTCTGAACTTGTTCGGTTGATCTTTTTTCTGAACAAGGAAGTATAGTGAGTACACTCCTTTTCCTCTCTGCGCCTGAGGGACCTCTTCTATTGCTCGTTTTTTGAGAAGGTCGACACTTCCTGACGCAGGAGGTCTATATATAGATGACGAGATTTCACAGGAGGAATGTCTCTTGGGGACGTCCAAAAACGTAGTGTGTACCCATTTTTTAGTATATTTAGCACCCACTGATCTTTGGTTATGTTGCGCCACTCTTGAATGTAACTTGAGATACTTCGTCCCACTGGAGTGTGCAACGGTGCTAGAGGAAGCAGAAACTCATTGCTTCCCTGGAGTTTTTGATGCAGAGGAGGACTGCTGTTGATGTCCTCCTCTTCCTCTCGAGGAACGGCGGCCTTGATACTGGGATTTGCCCTGTTTGTTTTGCGACCATTGAGGGGTTTGAACCCTCTGTTGGTAGTTTTTCCGATTGTAGGGCCGGTATCTCTTCCTAAATTCCTTTTTCTTCTCTAGGCCCACCGCCTTTAAGGTGTCCAACTCGGCCTTCATCCTCGCCATTTCTTCGTCTGTGTGAGCACCAAACAGTGAAGTGCCAGAAAAAGGGAGATTCAGGATGCGTTGTTGTGCTTCTGGTTTTAACGCTGTGAGGCGCAGCCAGGAAGATCGTCGTGCACATATGCCATGTGCATACGAGTGAGCCGACAGGGACGCACCATCTGCTGCAGTGCTGATTACCTGGTTAGCCACCAGAGCACTTTTGTGAAGGATTTCAGAAAAGTCCTGCTGATCCTCCTTTGGGAGCTTGTCCTTGAAGCGCTCCAGTGAGTCCCATAGTGATCGGTCATAACGACCCAGCAGAGCCGCAGCGTTGGACACTTGCAGAGAAGACGCTGCAGAGCCACAAGCCTTCCATCCCCAAGAGTCTTGTGCTCTACTCTCTTTATCCGGAGGAGCGGAGGAGGAAGATGCAACCGCATGCGTCTTTTTCGCTGCTGCAATTATAACAGAGTCCGGAGGTGGATCCGATCGAAGGAAAAGAGGATTCGATGCAGCTGGTTTATATTTTTTTAGAATCCGAGCTGGGGCTGCTTTAGCCGATGCTGGAGCAAGGAAGAGATCCATTACCGGCTCGATGATGCCAGGGACCAAAGGAAGCAATGGTCTAGTCGCAGACCTTTGGTGGAGAGTCTCAAAAATGATGGACTTGGTTGTCTGAGGAGCTGACATTGTGATGCCCAGCTTCTGAGCCCCTCTGGTGAGAACATCATGAAAAGTGTTCACATCATCAATCGGAGGCACTCTGGAGGGAGGACTATCCGTCAGGGTAGGTGAGTAATCCCTTTTGGATGAATGTGTCGAAGAGGAAGACCAAGATGGTGTACGCCGCCTCTTGCGATGTCCCTGAGACGACCTGCGTTCAGGGGATCTGCCTCGGTGTTCCCTGGCCCGAGTGGTGGGTGATTTGTCCACTTCCTGCACAAGACGCTGTAATGGTGATCTGTGCTGCGGACTGGAGTAGGTCGTAGGTCGTTGAGCGTCACCTGTGGACCCCGTCTGCCAATGATGGAGTGGTTGAAGCCATCTGGGAGAGAGATGGATGGAAGGAGATCGCTGTCTCCTTGGAGAACCTCCTGGCGGTGCTTTTGTAGGTTCCTGCGAATGAACAGAAGCACTGCGTGATGACGCCACCGTCTGGGGTGAGCTGCAGATGGAGTGAGATGACTCTCTGCAGCTTCTAGAGCGTGATCGGTGTCTGGATGAGCGATGTGACGTCGATGGGGTGTGTCTCGACGTCGACGTGCTCTGTCTCACCATCACTGGTGAATTTCTCTTAGACGTCGACCTCTCAGTGTGTCTGGCGCCCATAGACCTCGCCTTCGACGTTGAGCTTGGAGACCTCAACGATGAGCGGGTAGACTGAGACCGCCGTCTCGACGTCAATCTTTCTCTCGACGCTGACCTTCTCGCCGTCGGCGGAGACCGCCGTCTCGACGTCGAACGCCGTTTGGTATATTTTACCCTTGGTCTTGACGTCTAATACCTCGCCGTCGGAGAGGATCTTGCCTTCGACGTCGAACGCCGCCTGGACGACGGCGGAGGAGATTAGCATCTATCCTCAGGTGACGAAGTGTGTCTCGACGTCGACTGTCGTCTGGGTGACGTCGACCGAGATGCTTGCTTCGACGCCGAACGCTGGAGATCCTGCGACGGCGGAGCCTGTCTCGATGCCGAACGCCGTATCGACGGCGACGACGGAGATCTGTGCCTCGACGCTGGGCGAGCCCGCACCAACGGAGAGCGACTCCTCAACGCCGATCGTCGCCCGGTTGACGACGGCGGAGGATTCGACGTACCTGCGTTCTTCGACGACGACTGGTGTTCTCTCGACGGCGAGCCCGCCGTCGATGGTCTTCTCGTCGACGTTTTTGTTGCCGATGAAGGGATTTGAGGCGCCGAGCCCGACGCCGATGGAGAGCATACTGGAAACTTGTAGATAAGCTCTCTTTCCTCTTCTTCATCGGAGGCTTGTCTCTAGAAGATGATTTTCTCTTCTCAGCCAATCCATGGAGACGAATCCTTTCTCTGTCCTTTAGAGTTCTGTTGGACAGCAGCTTGCAATGCTGGCAGGATTTAGGATTATGCTCAGAAGGAAGGCATAGAATACAGACAGGATGGAAGTCTGATTTGGCCTTCTTCTTGCCACAGGAAGGGCAAGAGTCAAAAAGAGAGGGCATTCTGTTGTGAAACAATGCTCAATTCTCTAATAAAAACAGTAGAGAAATACTTTAACACCAAAAAGATGTCTAAGTAAGAGGTTTTATCCAAAATTGAAGTATTTTCTGACAGAAAATCAGAAAAAAGAGGTAGAGCTGAAGTAACCAGGGTCCTGACAGAAGGAGCCGGAAAGAACAACTGACCTAACTGTCACCCCTGAGGCATGATGGGAAGCTAGGGGTCATGGCTGCCTTAAAGGCACGGTGCCAGTTTATCTGAGTATTTATGTGGGTTAGCTTTTCAGCTTTCTACACTAATGTTTCCACAATGCAGCCTATGTGCTGGCAATGTTTTCTTCATTATTCCGTGCAGGATTGTGTTGTCTGCTGTTTATTAAAGCAGTTTTCAAAAGTTTCTTTCTCCCTGCTTTATTGGAATATGTTTATGTGCATGAGAATTCCTTACAACATTGCTCAGCATGTTTATGGGATGCTACATTGTGTATTTTTATATATATATGGATATATATATAGAGCTACATATATGGTTTTTCACATATATGTAATGTGTTTCCGGGGTCCCGCGCATGGGCGGGAATATTCATGTGATTATGACTATTGATGAGGATCCCCTGGAAGAGAAGGCCTTTGACCGGGTGCACTGGCTGTACTTTTTCGCTTCGCTAGAGCGCTTCGGCGTAGGGCTTAAGTTTCGCAAGTGGGTGGCAGGCATATACAGCGCCCCTACTGCGTGAGCCAGGGTCAATGGTGTACTCTCGGGGGATTTTGCGGTCGAGAGGGGCACCAGACAAGGCTGTCCTCTCTCCCCGCTGCTCTTCGCCTTATACATGGAGCCCTTTGCCCAGCGGCTTCGAGACAATCCGCAGGCGCAGGGCGTCCCATTTGGGGCTGACCGCCACTTAATCAGCCTCTACGCAGATGACGTTATTTTTTCGCTGGCACATCCCTTAACCTCTATGCCAGCCATCATGACAGATCTGCAGGCCTTCAGTCAGGTCTCTGGGTTCAAAATAAATTTACAGAAATCACAGGTGCTGAATCTCACAGCGGGGCCCAACACCGTGGAGGCTTTACAGGCCCAATTCGACTTCGATTGGGTGACCGGGGGCATTACCTACTTAGGGCTGGTCCTGCACACCAGTCTGGACAGGACTGCAGAAGTGAACTATACTACTCTACTCTCACGCATCCGGAAAGACATCGCCCAATGGCGCCGTCTACCCTTATCATGGCTCGGACAACTGGCTGCGATCAAAATGAATGTCCTACCCCGGGCCCTGTATCTTTTCCAGACCCTTCCTTTGCTGCCCCCGCCGAATATGCTCTCCCGCATCCAATCGGAGATTGAACGCTTCATATGGGGCCCGATCTCGCCTAGACTGCAGAAATCTTTGATACAGCGCCCTAAGAAAGAGGGCGGTTTGGCCTTGCCCAACCTCACTCGCTATTTCCAGGCTTCGCTGCTACGATATCTCGTTGAGTGGAGCCGTCCCATGACTGAGAAGCACTGGGTATTCATGGATCAGACAGTGGCTGGTCGGCATATCTGGAGGGAGGTCTGGCTACCTAGGTCGGCGCGCTCCTGGGGACTCTACTCTTCGTCAGTCACCCGCCCCACCATGCTAGTCTGGGACAGGGTGTCTAAGCGGGCAAACCTTACCACTTTCCCCTCTCCTATGTCTCCAATTTTTTCAAACCCTGATTTCCCTCCTGGAATGGTCAAGGGTGCGGGTGCACGTTGGGCGGAGGGCGGGTGTAAACATCTAGGGCAACTGTTCGACCAACGGGGCCATATTCCCTTTGCGGAGCTCCGAGAGGACTTTGGCCTTGCGGGCTCGGACCTTTTTCTCCACACACAAATGCTGCACTGGATGTCCGGTCCCCTTGTACGTCCCCTGGTCGGCAGACCGCTGCTTCTATTTGAAAAATGGCTTATTTTGAAAAAGGACGACCGTAAACTCATCTCCGAACTCTATAGTTTCCTCACACAAGGAACTCAAGGGGCTCGTTCCGCGGGTTAGAGGAGATGGGAGGCGGAAATAGGTCGCACCCTTTCAGACAAAGAATGGGAGGATATATTTTACAGGTCACACCATTTTGCACACTCCATGGGCCACACGGAGACAGCATTTAAAATTGTATCCTACTGGTACTACACCCCGGCCCGATTAACTAAATGGAACTCTCAGTGCGACGGCCTTTGTTGGCGTGGCTGCAGGAGTCCAGGCACACTTCTTCACTTGCTGTGGAATTGTCCTAAGCTTACGAGGTACTGGGACAAAGTCCTCGACGAAATTGACAGGGCCTTTGATACTACTATCCCTAGATTCCCCGCTTACACTATCTTAGGGCTCCCCAACGCTCTGACCTTCCCCTTGCGCTCAGTCAGAGGCAAGCAGATCGCCTTGGCTTTGAATGCAGCGCACCGGATTTTATTAGCAGGCTGGAAGACCGACAAGATACCGGATCACTCTCAATGGCTGTATCAATTGTGGTCCCTTCTGGGCATGGAACGACTGTCTATGGCCACACTCGGGGACAAATCTGACTACCCTAAGGTCTGGGCTCCCTTCATTTCAATCTTATCCTCGGAGTTCCGGGAACTCACATGCCCTGCCTATTTACGGCTTCTGAAGCTGATCCCTGAGAGTCAGTAGGGAGGCTAGTGTATGCGGCCTCTGAAGACTTCACCTATTCCCCGGGGACCAGCAGTCCTCGCCTGGGACTATATCTGTATGTCTGAATTCATTCTTGGCTCACTGGGAGAGAGGAGGGGTGGGGGAGGGCCCGGGGTCTTAACTGTTTGAAATTTGGTTTGTTTTTCGGTTCATTAAATGCAGACTTACTAGCCTTAAGTGAGCAGCGGTGTGTCCATGCTGCCTTGTCATTTGCACGCTCGTGGTGCGATAGACTCTCTCTTGTTCCCCTCCTATAACACTAAGATTGTTGCTTGTCTTACCTTGTCAAACGCGGCCGGCCCAGGATGGGTTGTAGGCGACATGCTGTGTTAATTACCTGCTTAGTCGATTCCTGATTCATATGCTCCGTTTCCTCTCCTTTGCTCGTGACGTCACCGGCCCAGTGGGTTGTAGGCAATGACGCACTGTATTTCCTTACTATGTGTTCTGCCAATAAAAATCGATTTAATTCTAAAATAAAGGGCATACTATTAGCACATTCACTAACCGATAGGGTCTAGTAGCATCACAGTGGGTACTTTATATTCTCCCAATGAGGGGCAGGAACCCTTTCTCCTTAGGGCAGTGACGGAGGTGATGGGCTCACAAGACAGGTCGGTGCTGCTGGAGGGGCGACCTAAATCTAGTGCTTAACCATGAATTCGACAGATCAGCGCAATGCCACGGCCAGTAAGAGCTCTCTCTCCTGCAGGGCTAGCCTGGTTGGCGGACATAGGCCTAACAGACATCTGGAGATCCGCACACCGACAATCCTGGGACTACACGTTCTACTCCCGTGCTCATAAGGCTTACAATAGACTTGTCTATTTCCTGGGTAATTCTGGGGTGGTCTCCATAGTACAGTCGGGGAGGGGGTGGGGGGGGATTGAGCCCCGCTCCTTATCTGACCACATGGCTGTGACTGTAATTCTCAGAGTCCCATCCCCTGGCCCGTCCTCTAGAACATGGCGATTCAGAGACACTTTACTACAGCGCCCACAGGTTATTGCCCAGATCACTAAGATCACCACTGAGTATCTGACGATTAATGATACCCCTGACGTTTCAATCTCCACTCTATGGGTTGCCTTGAAGGCAGTCGTCAGGGGGGAGTTCATTGCTATAGCATCCGCAGACAATAAGATTTGACGGGACAAGAGAGAGTGCCTGATCCGCCAAGTCCTAGACCTTGAGTGAATACACAAGAGAACAGGTGCTCCCAGAGTTTTGAGGCAACCAGAGGCTACTCGAGCCCAGCTGGCGGGAATAGACATAGACAGGGCTAAGTATGCAGGGCTTCGGCTCAGACACTGGTTTTACGTAGGCGGCAGCCAATGTCTCTTAGCTAACTGGCTGCGTGTTCAGTGGCAAGAGGCGGGAGTTCAAAAGGTGGAGGATGCTGAGGGTCAGGAGTGGACCGACGACACACACATAGTAGAGACTTTTCACGATTATTACCAGACGCTCTACACAGCGCAGGATCTCCAGCCCGATGCTGTAATAGCATACCTCAAAGAAGCCTGTACCTCCACCTTGACGACTGACCAGGCGTCTGAGCTAGACCGACCAATCCGAATTGAGGAGGTTATCTCTAGCATAGCCCGTCAAAAGCTGTCCAGATCCCATGGTCCGGATGGTTTCCCTGCATCTTTCTACAAGGCCTTCTGCCAAATCCTAGCGCCTCTCGTCACCTGTTTAACGCGATTGGGGATTCCTCCTCGCTTCCCTCCTCCAAGCTCATGGCGTCAATCGTTGTAATCCCCAAGCCTGGAAAGGACAAAAATCATTTCTCTTTTGAAAATGGACCTTAAGCTCTTCACGGGCATTTTAGTCGCCCACCTCAATCCCTTGCTATCAGGTCTTATTGACCCGGATCAAGCCAAATTTGTGCCTCAACAGCAGTGCAGCGATAACACTTGGAGAATCCTCCACCTTATAGACAAATCTCAGAGGTACGGCCAGGAGAGGATGCTCCTGGCCTAGTGGCCACCCTAGTGAACTTTGGTATGAGGGACTGTTCCATTCGGTGGATACTTAGCAGCTACACCCAACCCACAGCGGTGGTCCGTGTCAATGGATGTTCCTCTACCCCATTCCACATTGGCAGAGGAACCAGGCAGGGGTGTCCGCTATCACCCATGTTATTCGCTCTTTACATGGAGCCCATGGCTCATAGAGTACGCACTAACCCTCAGATAAAAGGGATCCAATTCGGAGGAGAGCAACACACTATAAAGCTTATAGGCAGATGACGTCATGGCATCCTTGGAGGAGCCCTCCACTTCCCTACCCGCCTGTCTATGTGACCTGGAGGCTTTCAGCCTGGCAGCTGGCTTCAAGATAAATACCCACAAATCACAGGCCCTTAAACCGGACCCTCTGGCCACACACTCTAGACGCCCTGCAGCGAGCCTTGCCCTTTCAATGGGCCCCAAAGTCTATTCCCTACCTGGGCCTTCATATCATACCCACAATCGCGGGCACGGTAGCCCTTAACTACCAGACCTTGACTCAAGAGATTAAATCTGATTTACCCTACTCGCTATCTTAGTTGAGGCGAATTGCAGCAAATAAAATGACGATCCTCCCTGGGGTCCGGTTCCTCTTACAAGTTCTCCCTGCCGCCCCCTGGGACATTGAGGTCCCTCCAGCAGGAGATAAAAAGATTTGTATGGGCGGACAGACGGCCTCGCCTACACAGAGACCTTAGCTTTAGACCCCCAATAGAAGGATGTCTAGGACTCCCGGACCTCTATCGCTATTACCAATCTACCCAACTCAGGGTCTTTGTGGAAGGGTTACGCGAAGAGTTAGAGAAGCGCTGGCGGTTTATGAATAAGGCACTGACGGGACAGGCCTTGTGGAGAATTCCTGTTCTTCCCAAGCGAGCCCGCCCCAAAACCCTTTATGTCTCTCCCATCACTAAATAATCATTGGCCGTTTGGGATGGACTGGCAGTACGGGGCGGCCTAACGTCCTTCCCTTCTCCGCTAACACCTATAGTTGGGAACCTGGACTTTACCCTGGGCCTACACAATCCCACATTCCACCTCTGTAACCAAGCAGGCTGTAGATCCGCTGGCCACTTGTTTGATTTGGAGGGCCCGATTCCCTTCTTGTCCCTATGCACTCCCAGAGTTGGAACGTTGGCATTACACCCAAATTCACCAGTGGGTGATGCACCCCTCTGTCCGCACTGGAGCTGAACAGCAACTCACCCCTTTTGAACGTTGGCTGCTATCTAAGACATCCGACAAGCGCCTTGTTTCAGAACAATATCGTATGATAGGCCCCAGTGCGGAGGTCACCAAATCTATGAGCCAGAAGCGCTGGGAGTCAGAAATAGGCAGAGAGCTCACGATGCAGAGTGGGGAGATATTTATTACCGTGCATGACACACTGCCCATAACATAGCATCGAAGCAGCTACGAAAAATGTCACCTATTGGTATTACATGCCCCACTGATTGCACAAATGTAACCCGTCCAGATCCCCAGAGTGCTGGCGCTAATGCGGGTCCCCTGGCACCCTACTACACATCCTCTGGGACTGCCCGAAACTCACGACCTATTGGTCACAGGCACTTAAAGACATCGATACTCACTTTGACATAGACCTCCTCAGATTCCCTGCTAATATTGTCTTGGGTCTTCCCAACGCTCTCACCTTCCCCCTTAAATCGTGTCGAGGCAGACAGATTGGATTGGCATTGGGGCAGCCTTACAGAATATTTTGACCCACTGGAGTACGGGGTATGTTCCCACATACCTGAGTTGGTTACACAGTCTATGGCACATAATAGGGATGGAACGCATAACCCTCACGCTATCTTACCAGGGTGCATTGTTTCCCAAGCTGTGGGGTCCATTCTGGACGCTGTTGACATCAGAATTTCATGAACTCACCTGCCCAAAATACTTACGACTTCTCCGCTTGCCCAAAGCTCTCCCTATCACCACTTCGGAGCTCCATCGTAGGACAGTTTTTCCTTGTGACAGTCATGATCTTGCCCGGGGTTTTGGGTGAGGGGGGGGGGGGGGGGGAGGGTGGAAAGTTGTGGGGTTGATCTACAATCCAATGCACAGTGTTCCGGAAGACAACGGGCCTCGAAATGCTGATGTATTTTGTTCTCTATGCTAACAATACCAATAAAGAAAATTAAACCATAAAACGCACTCCAATTATTCGGGTGATGTGTAGGAACGAGCAAGTGGCAATCAGACACCCGCTTCAAGTAGCACAAAGCCTGCAGAAAAAAATATAACACTTTACTACATTGCACACAACCTACAGAAATCAGACACGTTTACATAAAAGTTAATTTATTAATTACATAATTATATAGAGAACAATCTGCACATATATTGTTCTAACGCAGAGCAGGTTACCTTTTCTGTAGATTACAAACGTTGCTTAATGACATTTGCACGAGAATGCAGCCTATGTTAAGTGCTGTTGCACAAACAGAGTGAGTATCTTACACAGCTGTGACTTCATAGACAAGTTAAGGCTGATGAGTGAATTATTTGTTTAATGTTTAAAAAACATTTTCAATTCACTATTTGCATCGGTACTGCCAACCCCCAATATTTGGCAGTCAAAGCCAACAAGCATCAGGTTAGGCAAGGAGAACAAAAAGTGTAGTAAAGAGCCTATTCTTTCATGTAGCTCATTTAGACTGTCGTGAAAATATTTGCATTCAGCATCTGTGTCCTTAATTGGGCCATATTAAATACTGGCTCAAGATTTTTCTTCAAGTTCACTCTCGCTGTCACTGCTGTCGCTGCTGTCACTGCTCTGGGACTGCAGTTCTTCTAAAATGTTTCTGCAGAAGGAAACAAGGCAGCATTGGTGAGTTAGCAACAAACTTAAGGGGGCCAATACTGTTCGAGAAGTCTGCACAACTGCAAAGAGGAAAATCGTTAGAGCACGACCAAGCTAACTCCACAGAAATTACTGTATGTCCCCCTGACATTCTCTGCCAGTATTCACAATATTGCACATTATCAAGATTAGTAACTTGAGTACAATAAGTTCTTTTCTTCATGACCTTTAGACTTCCGGTTTCTGGTGACTAGGAAGAAGCGAGTGCAGTCACAGTCATGCTCCTCTTCATTACAATTTCTCCCTTCCCACTGCTGCGCTCTTTGTTCCTTCACTAGGTTTATCTTCACCTATCATGGTCACGTGACGGCGTAGCTGTATGGTTGCAAAAGATCTATTTGTCATCTTACAGTGGGTTTAGAAGAATACCTGAGAGCGCAGAGATTTTATGGTATGGTGCAGGTTACACTCCTGAATATCCTGCTCTTCATGGTAAATATTGATTCCTAAATATTTAAAGGTTTGGGACTCTCACAAAAATGATTTCCTCCCCCCAGGATGAGTTGGGATTTACACAGAGGTAAGACACAGGATGTTGTATAGTTAACTGCTAATCCCAAGATGTCTTTGAAGTGTTTGAGAATCTCGTCACCCTGCGTCAAGCTGGAGCGGACGTCTCATACATACAGCAACATATCGTCAGGAGACAAAATGTGTTTTTCCATTTATACAAAGCCCTAGCTCGTCCGCTAGGCTCAAGGGCTAGAGCCAAAAGGACGGGGGACAGCAGACAACCATGTCTGGTGCCTGGAGTGATATCATACGCCTCCGAGACATGGCTTCCCATTCTCTCTACCTTGCCGTGGGTTCAGAGTAAAGCAATTTGATCTAACTTATCAGGTCAGGACCTAGCTCATACTGGTTCAGAACAGAAATAAATATAGTCCCATTGCATGGTGTGAAAGGCATGTTCTATATTTACAGAAATACAGACAGAGTGGGGCCAAGAGGTAGGGGACTGCCCCATTATTTGATATAATAGTCTCAGGTTTAGGGATGTGTTTCTTGAGGGGAGAAACCCATTTTGGTCTGTATGAACTAGTACAGGTAGCAGCTGCAGCAATCTTTCTGTGAGCATTTTACTTAGTATTTTATCATTTGTATTTAATATTGATAGCGGTCTATATGAAGACAATGCAGAAGGGTTTCTATCTGGTTTCAAGATCGACGTGACCAGTGCTTCCCTAGTAGTGGCAGGGAGACTACTGGCCGTTTTGACCGAGTTATTTAATGTGAGCAATTCTGTGGCACCGAGGGTCTCAAATGTGGTGTAGAAGTCTGTGGGTAGGCCATCGGATACTGGCATCTACACATTTTATTTCTTTTTTGCTGATGTTGCACAGCATTGGGAAAAATTATTTTGCTTTTTACCAGTGCTAAACTGCATGGGTACAGAATCCATGTTACATTGTTTTTCACACAGTGGGCGAGTGTAGTATGGACTGCTGAATAAAGAAAGTATGCACTTGCAGGTTGGGTTCCCACTAGTGAACTTGTTCATGCGTCCTGTTCAGCAGGTCGTCCACGTTGTCGTCCACCCCAGAAAGGTACTCTGCCATTAAGGGAATGCAGGAGTGACTCTGAAAGGAAGTACCTTGAAATAATAGTGATGACCGCCTACCATGAAGCAAAAGTAATGCCAGTGGGTGGGATGGATAGGGATGTGTTGTAGGTGTCCTTGAGTTCTAATGCGGTCATGTCATCTCACCTTGTTGAAGCAGAGGGATGACATCCTGCAGAGGATGTAGCGATTTAGGGTCCTGAGGTCCAGAAGGGGCCTGAGGGAGCCGTCCTTTTTTGGGGGGGATGAGGAAGTAAATAGAGTAAAGCGCCCCTTACCCTGCTGGTAAAAAGGCACTAGCTCTAGGGTCTTTTTGGAGGAGCAATCTTACCTCATCCTTCAGAAGGGCGAGATGGTTACAGCTGAGGGTGTAGGTGGAGGGTGGGATTATGTGTGGGTGTGTGAGAGGTTCTAGGCAGAGGCAAACCACTTCTGACAACTACTTGTCTGATGTGATTTCCTACCAGTATGGAAGGAAATCCTGCAGTCTCCACTTGAATGGTGTTGTGTGATTGGGGTGGAGAGAAGGAGAGTCAGTGGTCTGAGGTGGAGGCCCCTTTGACGGAAACAAATTTTCCTCTGCCATGTTACTGTTGCCCTGTAGGCACCATTGAGCCACATGCTGGTGGCATGATTGATGCTACTTCTGGTATGAGGGGGTAAGGTCCGGTAAAACGCCTTTGGAGCTTTCCTGTATTGTTGCCTGACAAATGAGCCCCTTGGTGATAGAGTGTAAAGGGCACCCTCATAACCCATGGGTTTTGTTTTATCTATGTCCTTTTCGATTTTTTTCTAACATCTGATCAACCTGCGGGCCGAACAGATGTTCCCCATTGCAGTGAAGGTTAAGCAGGTGTTACTGGATTTCCAGCTTGAAGCTTGAGATATGTAGCCAAGCAGGTCATTTGATGGGGACACTGGTATTGATGCCCCGGGATGCAGTGTCTCCACCACTTTGAGGGCACAGCAGATGGTGGCTTTGGAGATAGTTTTCCCCTCTGTGACTATCTCCTCCTCCCTCTTTTTTAACTCCTCTCAAAGATGCTCAACTAGCTCTTGCATCTTGTAGGAAGCTGGTTCTGTATATATTATCCCAAAGTGAGGTAGAGAGTTTACAGAGTCTAGGGAGTCCCCATAGGTATAGCAGAGGCTGCATTATTAAGTACTAACAGCTCTCTTTGTGGTATTGTGGGCGAGCAGTTAGGCTTGAGGGAGGTCGGGGGATCACCAGATCCCAGGCCAGGATCGCTGGAAAGATCTCCATGTGTTGTTGAGCCACTCTAACTCGGGTCGTGGGCGTCGGGTGCAGAATTGCGGAGTCGCCGGAATCCGGATTCTGTGGTAAGTCTTTGTCTCCCGTAAGCACTGGACTTGCTCAAAACAGTCTGTAAGAGGGTTGCAGGGCAGGTCCTCCGGGCTCTGGGAGTTGCTGGCTGCTGGACTCGCCGGGGTTCTACCTGTAGGCAGGTCGTAGATGGGACAGGCCGGTAGGGCTGGGGCCAAGGCAGTTCGTGTCCTCCTCTTCTTCCTGGGTCAGCATGGCTCTTCGGTCCTCCTTTCTTCCTTGAATCTGAGATAGCAAGGGTCAGGGTTGCCCCTAAATACTAAATTTAGGGCCATTAAAGAGGTGTGCAGGTCGGGATCAATGGGTCCCTTCCTTGGGATGGGTACACCCCCTATTATGCCACCTTCCAGTGGGAGGGGGCATAAGCCTCTCCCTAATTGGCCGAGTCCCCTCATCTCACGATGGAGGGGACTGAGATGTGTGCTTCACCTCGCCTCCCCCACCTGAGGGGTGGGGTTGGCAAAGGTGGGCAACCTCTCTTCCTAGCTTGGTTTTCCCGCCAATTCTCCCGCCCATAGTGGGGGCCAGAACCAGTGGGAGCCAGTTGCTGGGGGCAACAAAAGGCAGGGACAGGTTCCAAAGGCGGCATGCCTTTGAAGCTTCCCCTTTCGTGGACCCAGCCCATCCTGGGGAAGGAGGCATGACACCTCTGCCCAGGATGGGATTTGTTTCTGGACCCAGAGTGTGGAGGTTCTCTACCCAGGGGTCGGGAAACGTGTCTGTTGGTGGCAAATGGCAGGCAGCCATTCAGGAACCACACCAGGGCTGGTTAATTTACAGCGGGCATCTCTAAAATGCCCTCTGTGTGCATTTTACATTAAATCCCACACTGGCATCAGTGTGGGTTTAATGTGCTGAGAAATTTGCTACCAAACTTCCCAGTTTTTAGTAAAGCCATTATGGAGCTGTGGAGTTTGTAATGACCCACTCCCGGACCATATACTCTTTATGGCTTTACTACACTTACAATGTCTAAGAATGAACTTAGACACTGTAGGGGTACAGGGCTCATGCCACTGTACCCTCACCTTAAGGCTAGTGCTCCCTGCTAGAGGGGTGACTTACCTAAGCCTCAGACAGTGGATTGTAGGCATGGCACACAGAGATGTGTGCCATGTCGACTCTTCACTTTTCTCTGCACCAAAACACGCAGCCTGCAGTGGCAGTGTGTGTGTGTGCTTCTAATGGTGGCACAATAGGTGCTGCAGCCCTTAGAGGCCTTCCCTGATCACAGTGGCCTTGGTACCCATGGTACCTTTTACAAGGGGCTTACCGGGCTTACCTGTGGCCAGGGATGTGCCAATTGTGGATACAAAGGTACCATCTTGTGAAAGAACACAGGCCCTGGGAACCTGATTGGCAGGGACCCAGCGCACATCAAGTCAGGTTGCATCAGATGTCGGTCTAAAAGTGAGGGGTAACCATGCAAAAAGGGGCACTTTCTTACACATCTCGTTCCACTAAGCTGTGTCATAGTGGAAAAGGAGGCCGACTGAGTTGGCTATCCTCCAGTGGATAGTGCTCCCTACCTCCACCCTCTTACCAGCAGTGTCCAGGCACTTGCTCTCCTTTATAGAGTGGGAAGCTTTGCACATCGCCTCAGCAGAAGACCGCTTGCGTGCTGTATGGACGACAAGTGAGTCTGCTGGGACATGACCCTTGATGTAGGCCAGGTTGTTGGGAGAAGGCTTATATATTTTTTCTACCTCCGCCTCAGAAGCTTGGCGTCGGTGCCTACAATACTAGCAGCCTTTACTGAGGTCTTCGTTCAAGGCCTGGCGGTTGGTGAATGAGACATCTTGTTTTTCTACCTCCTGGTCTGAATCGGAGGAAAAGTTCAAACACAATTCATAGTTTGTAATAAGAATCCATAAAGATCGGTAGCCCATGGTGGACACGAGAGTTGTGCTGACTCTACTGCATGTGCCCACCGCAATTTTCAAAGCCAGAGACCAGTAGGAACCTTAACTGTATCTAGAAAATTTTATCTGTGACCTGAAAACTGGTTACTGTACCACTAGTCACCAATGACTGGAGCACAGAGACTCTTGGCATCCTTAAAATATGCTAGACTTTACTTGGGAGGGACCCTTGCTCTGTGGCCAGTTTTGGGTAGTGAGGAGATTGTCATTTTCATCCACTTCAGTGCTAGTAACAGGAGGTCACATCTCATCATTATCTCTGTAAATGGTAAGGACATTATCTCCACTTCTAGCATCGGTTAGACATGGGAGGTGGAACAGAGGTGGCAGGAGGGGGGTTGATGCAGAAACACGCAAAACAAGAAAAGGAGCTGAATGACAAACGTTGCACTGATGTTAACGTTTGGTGGCCTTTTCATTATGCGTTGTTTAGAGTTATGCACTGATGAACATTTCCAATGGTAAAATCCTGTGGGTTTTTATGTATCCTGGGTGTTATGTTTTTTTCTTTTAATTTTAGGTGAACACACTTCATGTAAGACTTTTATCTGACAAAGTCACAACCGATACACACCCAAACAAGTTTACCCCATTTACCAGTTATTTTACACTACACAACAAACACAGGGATGTAGGCTCACTTGCAGAGCCTATTATCCCCTTACAAGAGGCCCTGGTTCAATGGCCTCCTTCACAACTGCTTTCTACCCTCACAATGCTAAACTACATGTTTTCTTAGCATTTCATTCCAGTTACTCGTGCCACACACAGGGCCTAGCACAGCCCGACCAGTGCATCACCACCAATTCGTCCAGCACTTCACTCCTTGTCACATATAGCGCCACATCCAGTGTTCAACAGCAGATTATCTAGCTTTTATGATCATCAAATGTTTTAATCCCGGTCTATGTTTCTGTTACTTTCTTCTAAAAATAACAAAACTAATACATATTTACGATGTGACCATGATCTGCAATATCAGTTTTCTGTTCGATTGGTTACCCTAGCCTGCCATTTAAACATCAGCCAACCAAGTGCAATTTTGTTTTTTAACTTTCTCTCTTTCAAATACTCTACCTTCAAATGTTCAAATTATGACCCCAGTATGGTGTCTAACAAAGCCACATTCACCAACATGAAGTTACCATGTGAGAGATCAGAAAACAAAGTTCAATGCATGTTACCTACCCATGGAGGGCAATTATCACACTCAGTTAAAAAGTACATTTGTTAAAAAGCTTGAGATAGTGGTTTTGATTATGTGTTCGGAGGCTTCACAGTCAAAGTTAAGGAAATCGTTAAGCATATTGATAAGAGAAGCCCAACTTCAAGATGCAACTCACAGGTATGTAGAACAGACACTGCTAAATATTTATGTATAGTCAATATGGAAGTCATTTACATGGACTGAACTATCAAATAAATGTAAGATACCTCTTAACAAGTCCTCGCCCTGCAAACATGCTTTCTTAATTGGCATATTCGATTGTTTTAGTTCAATCTCCAACTGCAAACCTGGGAAACCTGAACAATACTAGCAACAAAACAGTGGGCTTACCTTTGTTCCTCGGACAGAGAGAAATCTTGCATTACTTTTTCCGCTAGGGTCCCTGCAGATGGCAAACCAAAGTCGGCTGCCAGCTGAACAAGCTTAACTGCTTGCTCTTTGTTACCACTCTGCTTGGTGCAGTTCAAAAACTCAACCATCACTTCGTTGCTGAAAAATAGAAAAAGTATGTGTGAATACAATCTATCAAGAGTAAACATTTCTAACCTAGTTGTGTTCTCACACACAAAATATACATGCTTTTTGTTGTTGGTGTACTCGCAAAGGGAACTTAATTAAATTAGAATGAAGCTGCAAAAAAAAAAAAAAAAAAAAAAAATAATGATGTTAGAGTGCATGGGTCTCAATTTGTCCATCATCGTTAAAAAGTATGGAATTGTAGTGTTAAGTTGATGAGAGGCACCACTTGTTTCACAAGCTACGATTATGAATAGATAATGGATTAACAAGCATAAAGCATATGCCAAAAATATGTAGGTGACTATATTAGGGAGAAAACCATGTTAAATATTCAAACAATAAGATCTCACGTTTGCAAACCACTAAAAATGCATAGTAGACGATCCAGCGTGTGAAATCAGTTCTACAAACCGAGAGGTCAGTACATCAAGGACAACCCTGCACTAGATGTAATCAGTAGGTATGGCATGTAGTGTATGTGTATTAAAGAACAGCTCCCACACCAATATTAGATCAGCAGCAAAAGTGCTCAATAATCGAATACTAGAACTAAGAAAGGGTTCTAGAGAAATAGTGAAACCATTGAAATCTGTAGATGTCGGCAACACCCAGTTGCTCAAACAGAGGTTGGGAACGTTTGTGTCAGGTCCAAACATACTTGCTATATTCTTGCTGGAGCTTAATCACCCTAAATTGATTACTAATGAAATAACCTCAAATAAAATACAGTGGATTCATCATCCTAATTGAGTTTCTAAGTACCAATCTGGAGTTGTATTATTAACGAGCTTCAAGCAGCATACAGGATAAACGACAAACATGACTGTGCGTACTTACTGTAGCTGCACCTATTTAATGTGCACACAGGAGTATGTTCCACTAGGTAATGAACAACATGAAGCATAAAACATATGACAGAAAACACAACACAACTCAGATACTCCATGTAATCGAATATCACCAAGCTCTCCATGGTTCTAACCAAAACAATAAACAATCACAACCGCCAACAGAGCATAGTATTCAAAACATTGCACATAGGTCCAGTACAGTTCAGGGGAACCAAATAGTTGATCGTCATCAAGCTCAGAACAGCATTCCACTCTACATAAAACAAAATACGCTTCTTAGACACCACAACAGTAAACCTGCACGCACCCAATAAATACCATATAGCTAGTCTAATTTAAAGGGATACTGTGGACTCCAACAAGACACCAGTTGCAATTATACTAAGACCTGAACCACATACCAGTCCTTTAGATGGAACACACCCACATCTGTAAATATCTGTGGTAACACACCAAGTAACACTCTGCACATTTCCACAAACCAATAACCACAACTATACTACAGATGATCCTACTTGAACAGAGAAAAGGTTTAGATCCAAGTCAGAATCCTCTGGAGCAGGGAATGAGAAAAATGAACCAGATGGAGCGGTAAACAATTAAAATAGCACTATACAAATCTCTGCTAACATGACGTACAGATTAACTAGGTGAAATTGGCACAAGGGGTAAAAAGAGGTCTCATGAAGCAAGTCCAGTCAACCCAAGCTCATACAGCCCTCTGGCACATTTTTACTCCAACGTATCCCAGTGATCTGAATGCTGCCTATAAAATCAATAAATGCCACCACACAGTAGCAAGTCCATGTGAACACCTAGCCCAAATCCAGATGGACTAAATGCAATCTGCCATTCACACAGCATAATAAAATAAAACTAACCAAATCTAAAGATTCAGTATTTATCCCACACATTCCTTTGATGTTTGATTTCTGCACGTCTACTTTATAACCAACGTGCCTTCTGAACTATAAGCCACTTTAGTGAAAGATGCCAGAACAAGGCTGATGTACAGTAGGCTTTATTAAAGCATATACCAAGTCTGTGCCTTCAGATTATCTTTTTGTCACATATCCGGAGCATGGACATTTGGCATTACAACTCTGGAACCATATCGGGAGTATTGGGCTTGTTTTTTGACTCATACATTTGAGAAAATAATGTGCCGAAAAAGAGAATTATTTGGGACAGTTTTTGCTTTAAAATTAATAATGTGCATGTAATATAACAAGGTTTCTTACTGGAACACATGGATTTCTGTTGCACAAATTAAAGAATGCACTCAAATAATCAGCCCTACAAGCTTACTGTCAAATTCCTTTCCCATCAAAACAGAGCTATGTAGTTGTATAAATCTGGTTGGTATTTCTAGTGCTCTTACATTTTAATAACTGATGCTAATTACGTGGGTGCTAATTTGTTCTCTTACATATGGTCTTAAATGAGCAAAAGAACATTCTTACTCATTCAGTATGTTAACAGTAGAAATCCCAAGTGTAAAAAACACTTTCAGCCCAAACTGAAGGAAGTTCCTCACTTCCAGGTGTCACTAGGCAGTGCGGTGGGTCATCCACTTTACTTGCCAAACTCAAGAGTACAGATTCCATTTCTTAATCCACCATGGAAAAGGACAGAAAAAAATAAATCTGCCACACTCAACTGTGAATCCCATCTCATCCAGATTAAGAGTATTTTTCAGTAGACTTTGCTCTCTCCAATTACCTAGCAATGCAATGTCAAACCCGGGTGCGTCTGGCCAAAGGGTCTCCTCCTACTTCAATGAGATAACAGGCTATAAATCACTTTCTAAAAATACCTCCAGGCTCTTCTGCAAGCTATGAAGAGACACTTCAATGCCGCTATTCAAATGCCTTCACTGGAAAATAAATGGTTATTTCCTTGCATTAATAATTCTCTCACCAGGACCCAACCTGTAATCATAAGCTCTTGCCATCTGCTAATGTGTCCCCATGTAACTTCTTTGACAACCAAATAACTCATGCCACACACAAAAATCTCAGAGCATACTTCGACCGCAAACCGAACGATTAATCTACAAAAATATTTCTACTTTATGCTACACACCTGCGTCAATTGCCAAAGCATTGCTCCGGAAGGGACATGAGCTAATAACCACCGTTAGTTGCTTTACCGCCTTTCTCGTTTGGATTGGGTGTGTACATGCAATCTGTTTTAGTGCTTGCTATCTGGGAGATAGTCAAAACTTCAATGCCTGCGACAAGGAGTTTCATGGCGTTGGCTCCTAAAGTTATTTATCAGAAAGGTGAGCACTGGCTTTTTTTAATGCCATTAGCTACTCCAAACGCTCCCTAGGCTGTTCCAACTCCTTTATCTGTCTCAGCAGGGATCTCTCTAGATCTTAGAAGTGAACGAGGACCAGGATCTGTTTTGAAGACTTTTTTTATTTTTACTGTTACATGCAAAGTCCTACTGCACTCTATGCAGGCATCCCTAAAAACCAGCTTTACACGCGGAATATGGAGCAAATTACTTTTGGGACGTTCCTTGCCGACAGACTTCCCACTGAGGCCGGCACTGACTGCCAGGCAGATCAGAACTCATTCCAACTCTATCTGACCTACCTGTCCTTTATCCACTGCAAAAGCAGCAATCTATGCAACAGCACTCCTTGAATGCCCTCACTTTAAATCATATGTAACGTCTTGCTTATACACTTTAATAACCATACATTTACACTATGTCAAAACAGAACTACCACAACCGGATTTGTAATTTAAAATAACTATTTGCGAGGATGAGCATATGTGGGGATTAAGCACTCTACAAAGCCTACAATGAATCAAATCTACAAAAATAGCCATAGACTTACCTGGGTATTCTATTTAATTTTTTGAAGAGTTCCAGCATTTTCCTAGTAAAGACAAAAGGCATGTTGTGTAAAATTCTAATGCAGAACAAATGTGCATGTGAACGGATGAAATGTATAAATTGATGAAAAACACTCGATATAGTATTAAAGACAGTCAACAGATTCAAAGGCCTACTGTGTACATGAGCTGGTGAAGTGTACTCTGAAACCCCAGTACAGGATAATCCGAGCGCTCCATGATAGTTAAACATTTAATAATACTGCCTTTCGGTAGCAAAATCTTTATTTGATTCTTAGGGTGATTTGACATAAATAGCACATTTCCTGCTGGGCAAAAGCCTGCAACCATTTGTGGTACAATTCATAGGCATGTACATATTTCAGAACAACTTCTTGATGCTGATGGTCAGTGGCTTGGAAGCTTTCCTGAGAGTCGTCTCCTCAGGTAATAACCTGGAGATGGAAGTGAGTTTTGTTGCATCTGATGGCACCTTATAGAGCAAGGGTGGATTTCAAGGGATGGTCATGGTCAGCAGGTGTAATGTATACTAGGTGCAAGGGTTTAGACGGATGGTTTAACAGGGTGGCGCTACCGAGTCTTTCCGGTCTTCGGTTAGCGTTTCTCACTGCCTAACACTTCATGGTGCATTTCAGTCAATGTAAGCCAATCATCAACTTTTTTTGCTCAATTAGTAATGTATCCTTCTTTCTGCTCTACCTCTGAGGTTTAAGGGAGTTCAGTAGCTTTATTACTTTGAGTCCGCAAAACCTTTCCTTTTAATTCAACAGGAAGAGGACACCAGCTATTGCTCCCTTCTTCTGAACTGGTGCATGTCTTGTAAAGTAGGTCAGCAAAGCATAGTTTAGTGGCAGACATCTGGGAAGGAACAGAACTCTGTTTACTTGTGAAACCAGATGCTGTGGTTTTCAAAATATTTAGATTTTATCAGTGTAATGCAGTCCAACACATTTACCACCATTCAGGATGAGGTGGTGTACGCATGAATCAAACAATGCGGTCACTGAACCATCACTGCCAATTCAACAGCGATGTTGAACAGTACAGATAATACACTTTGATAAGAACAGACTATTTCATATTGAAAATAGATTTATTACATCGAGTTACTTGAGATCACCAGAGCAGGACCCACCTGAGACTTCAAAGATCACTTTCGGTTGCAGACGATATACCTAGACTGTTTTGAAAGTATATGAGATCACAGTTGCTTTCATTGCCTAGCAATTAATCTCTTAGTTAAACTACGAGCAAGGCAAAAAGAATAGTGATAAACTTACTCTTCAGCCAATTCCAAGCTCACCAAAAGACACATTCTCACCAAGGGTACTATGTTCCATCCTGAGATTTAAGTCTAAATCTGGCATTTCAAGACAATGCTTGAGTTACGCAGGCCCAAACCAACAGTATTCCATGGGGCGCTTCAGGTCAGTCTGACATCTCCATAACCTAGCCCCAGCCTCAGTAACAGTCAAAGCCCACAACCTGCACATCTAAACTATACACTTCTATTTCACAACAACTTTAACACCTTATCCAGGATAGGTTCCTCAGGCTCCTTAAGGACGTCAGTCCACACTTGGCTATCTTTAACTGCATAACACTCTTCTACTAAGAATTGAACTCTGCATAGTGGCCAAGTCTCACAGAAAATATCATGATTAGAACTTTCCTTTCTCATGCAACTGGCCTAAAAAACAGCAGAACTGTGATTGGGCCTGAAGATCATCCTGCTACCCCAAATCTCAAACTGCAAATCACGCAGATGTGTGTTGCCTTACGTTAACCAACACACAGGCCATAACAAAAACACCTCCCCACAGTCATTATTAACTTGTATCCCTAGTTAATGGACAGGGTACCTAGATAATTTAGAGATGCCCAAGCTGGCTAAGCAGGTCTATATTCATGCATGGCAATTAGGCCTATTTGACTAGCCATATGCTCAATTCACTTGGCAATATCCAAGTCTCTGGAAGGAGCAGTGAGACAATAAATGTCAGAACCCATGAAGACACTGGTTCCTTCCCAACCATATTGCTTAATTAGAAAAACCATAAACTACTTCTTCATATAGAAAAGTACAGTACACGATTTTTAGTCAACATAAAACGCTCTTTGTGAGTACCATCTATCTCAAGTAGCTTACGTCTAACTTTTGAAATCAGTATAAAATAAACTGAAATCTAGCTTACCAAGCTTCCTCTGTTCTTCCAGCCCTTGAAAGCAAAGTGGCAGTATTGGCCAAACTGCTGCTTGTCCACTCCATCGGTGCTCGCTTCTTGTCTCTGATCTCATACGCAGCTTTTATATCAAGAGCAGCATCAGCAAATGCAGCCTGGATCTTAAGAATTTGGGAAATTACACAATAATCAGACTGTGCATTCAGCAATTCAAACAATTAATATCTATATTAGAAATTATTTGGCATGTTGGCAAAGTGGTTATGAGTTGTTGTCAATTTCCTGGGTCTTCCCAAAATCCAAAGATCAAAGTGGCAGATGTACAAAGAGACTGGTCACAAAGTGTGGACGCAAACTGTGCACTATTCGAGACCGGTCTGATTTTGTGGTACCACATGTGTAGTAATAAGTTGGGTGAGGGAGGGTTGGGGAGAGCAATTACAATCCAAAATCAGTGATAAGTCTTATTGCGATTTATAGTTAGAAGGGTTTGTCTCTCAAGTTCCGTCCAAATTACGATGTCGCAAAACCCCTTTTGTTGTTCGGAAAGGCTGTTCCAATTCACAAAAGGCATTTAGTAAATCCTCAGATGTAATTTTGCAGCATTAAACCTTGTGATTTTGCAAACTGAATGCTGTGCAACCACAAAATCCTTTAGTACATGCAGATCATATTCCTTCGATCTTTGCAGTAGAGGAAATAAGCCTACTCTCCAAATACCATATTTAAATTGTAAAAGGAAACATTAAGGAAAAAAGAAATCTCCATCACACAAGTCCCCTGAACCATTTTTCATA
The DNA here is from genome assembly GCA_963921515.1 of Calotriton arnoldi. NCBI lineage: Eukaryota > Metazoa > Chordata > Amphibia > Caudata > Salamandridae > Calotriton > Calotriton arnoldi. The sequence goes on along the minus strand of CAWUFW010000005.1, from coordinate 3,054,553 downwards.
TTTTCAGGATAACGAGAGGAATTATTACTTCTAAAATCAGCTGCAATGACAGCTTCCCGTCAATAGTTTGTCGCACAAAACGCAAATCATATGTCCAGGCATTAACTATAGGAGATGTTTATTCATTATGGAACAACATAATTTCAATACAGTATTTTCTAGCCATGCACTAACAAATTTCTAGGTCTTTTGCAAGATCTAGCTACATAAACAGCACTACAGAGTGCAGCAGAGGATAAGCAAAAAATACACCCAATTCAATGCAGTCATGGTGGAAAATACATACTACTCAAAGTGGAACTGCCCATAACTATGAAATATGTTGGACAAACATTTGTTTAGAAAGGTTACAATTCTAGCAACCAAAAGGCATACAAATGTGCATGATTTTTGATTTCTAACATCCCACACATCTTCAGGCAAAAATAACAGGTTGCACTAGTTAGACCTGCTGACGTTATCTGATTTAGGCACAAGTCTACAGATCTTTTTAGAACTTCCAGATGTGACTTAGAGAAAGAGATTCACAATCAGCTGTCATGATCCAACTGATGTCCCTACCCCTGCTCCACCTTTTAGAATCTTAGATTTGTAAAGTGCATTCACAAATGTCCAGACAATTTATAACTTTTTTAGATCAGTCGGTACAAACAACTCATAACCAGATCAGCCGATCCCCACAACTATAACTTTAGAGGGATGTGTGTGGCTACAAAATGTATGCTTATGTACTAGTTGTGAGTCTCTAACCAGTTGATCACAAGCTACCACTAGCTCGCAGAAACCTTCAGAGTAGCTCCCAACCTTGAGTTCATTTTTAACGAAGAACCGTAATAAATAAGTGCAGCGTTTTCCTTTTAAATTTAAGGAAAGGCTATTCTTATTTTACATTATAGATAGAGCCTGATAATGAGCAGTGCTCCACTCAGATTTATGACCCGTGTGGGTCCCAAAAGTTCAGAACTGAAGCACTGAGGTTTTTAACTCTCAAATAAAAGTCGTTCCCAACTCAATATTGGAGCAGGAGAACAAAATGATATTTATGAATGCTTTTAAATGAGAGAAAATTAAAATGAAGAGTTAATTTAATGATTAAGTTAACTCTTCATTTTTATTTTTTCCCTTTCCAAAGTGCAACATTTACAAACAGAAGGCATCTTGCTCCCAGTGGCTGGTAGACACAGTGCCAGGTTTATAACTCAGAAATACAGTCATTTTCTATTAAATGGGAGAAATTTAAAGTGAAGAAAAATATTTCTATGAAACATTGTCTTAGTGCGTTTCTCTACTTTAAATTAAGCCAATTAAGTCCTAATGTTTTATAAAGCAGGTTTCTTCACTTTAAATTCCTCACATTTAAACAAAAGACTGTATTTTCCTGTTATAAATATGGCATCATGCCTACTGGCCACCAGGAGTAATATGCCTGCTGTATTTAAGAGCACTTTGACAAGGGAGAAAAATAAAATGATGAGTTTTATGTAATGTACATTAAAATAAAATTAACTTTTCAGTTGAACTTTCTACCATTTCAAAGTGTCGCATTTACACACAACAGGCCTCTTGCTCCCAGTGGCTGGTAAACACGTTGCCATAGTTATACCTGAAAAATACAGCCATTTTTTTTAAATAAGAGAAATTTAAAGTTCAGAAAAAAGTTCCTTATTAGGAACATTTTTGCAGAGCATTTTTCTGCACTTTAAATTTCTTCCATTAAAAAAAAAAAAAAAGGTTGTATGTTTTTTGTTGTACATGTAACGGTGCCGCATAGGGCGAAAGGTATGTCCTGTGCCACAAGTACATACAACATAGGCTCTCGGACACCGATACACAAATATCCCATTCATTCATACATGTTCATACATCCCCACAGACCATGCACAGGGCAGCCCTATCATAGTAACCCTGGTCATAGTATTTTGTTCAAACCACAGTATCAGGCTCCGTGGACATTAGGTTTAAAGTCAATGAAGGGAGTGTGGCCAAGATGGCGGCAGGGTAAGACGCTTTTTCTCATCTCTCCTGCCTGCCACCGGCCCAGCACATCAGCACTGACCTGTCCAGCAAGAGAAAACGGCATCTGAAATAGGCCCTTGCCTGGAAACCGGAGACACTGGGGCTACGCAGTGGGAGGCCCCGGTTGCTGTGCAGATAGCTGAGCACAGGACCCCAGACGGCAGGGGGACCTAGGAGCGTGGCCGGGCCCGTGGAAAGGTTTGCGGCGACTGGCGCACGAGTCGTGGTGAGGCCTGCCGGGAATTGCTGATCGGCGGACACCGGACCACCACAGTGAAGTGAGGTACGCAACAGGGGGCGGCGGCACTGTCGGAAACTCCCCGGGGTGAGGCGCACGCATCGCGGCCCAGGGGGCTGGGCTGGCCTTCACTCTGTGGCCAGCTGCCCCTCGCCGGAGTATGGAGCTAGCCCCTCCCCCGCTGACATCGTGGGTAGGCCCGGAGAGCTAGAGGAGGAGAGCGCCTGCCCCAAGCCGAAGAAAAGCACGGCCGGTGGTGACAGGCCGCAGCGGGAGCTGAGATGCAGAGAGGCTCCCTGGGAGGCATTGTGTAGCATTGTTTGTATTGGAGCAGAGGAGCCCCGCCTGAGGCGAACAACTTCGTCCTGGACCTGCTGGGCTACGTGCATGTGCGGGTGCCCGCCTGGGTCTGTGGAGGCAACGTCCTGGGACCTCGTGGCTTTTGTCAGTGCGCAGTGAGGGCCGTGGAGCCGGGAACCCACAATCCTGGGGAGACTATGTGAAGTGGGATTGTGGGAGGCCAGAAAGCTCGACGGTAACGGACTGGGCCTACCCGCCTGACTGAGGCTTAACTGGATTGCATCGAGCACTAGTGGTGCCTTTAATGGGACATGGGTGCACGCCCCACCTGCGGTGGAGGAGAGAATCTGCTCACAGCGATAAGTCGAGGTGGCACCATTTACCAGGGTCGTGTGCGGTGGTGCGACTGTAATTTGCCCCCATCGGCGGCCTGGGCGTGGCCTCGCCCCTTGCTTTAAGCCTAGGGGAAGTTTGAACAACGTGGGGAGTGAGAACTGCGCCTAGGGCCTGCGCCGCAGGACCCATAGTGCTGGAGAGTACATAGGGAGTTCCTTCTTGACAGATGGCCTCCACTGGCTTGAGCAACGGCCTCCACCTGTGAGGCGTATACAGAGGAGAGACCTGTCCGGAACTGCCGTCCCCATTTCCTCTTGAAGACTCGTTTCCGGGGCTCTCTGGGTGGTGGCAGGTCAGTAAAGACCCACGGCGTGAGGCGCTTGGAAAGTCATATAACGACTGCTGCCCACATTGGCAACTAGCTGCACCAAGAAAGACCGCACTCTCAAGGAGATGCTCATCTGTCCAACCAGGGACTATTCCGGCGACCGCCCCTCTGCCCCATCGGATTACCTGCGGTGCCAGGATGAGGGCATGGTGGAGGAGCCAGTGACACACTCCTTCTTGAAATCCCTATTCACAACTTTGAGAGATGACCTACAGGTGGTCAAAAGAAACCTCTCCCAGGACAGAACGGATGTGGACTCGTTGGGGGCTGCGTTGCAGCTCTGGAAGACAAGTGAGATGGTCAGGAGGCAGAACTCTAATCCCTCCAGCAGGAGGTCATCCGCCTCTGTGAGCAACATATAGATTTGCAGGCCCACATGGAGGATCTTGAGAACAGATCCCATTGGAACAATGTTCGAATACTGGCATAGCTACTAAAGCAGAGGGGGAGGACATCTTTGCTACGTCAGGGACCTCTTCTGTCACATCCTGGGGGCGCCTTCAGAAAGTGAAATAAAGATTGACCGAGCACACCTTGCTGGACTGTCGCGCTCGAGTACAGCCCCCCAGCAGACATTCTAGTATGTGTGCACGATTGTCAAGTCAAGAGGAAATAGTACGCAAAGCTTGGGTGGGAGAAGCACCCTATCACCTTCGGAGACCAGACTCTGACACTATCAACACCTAGCAGCAATCACGCCGCAGAAACGGAGAGAGTTCTAGCCTGTCACCATGCACCTGCGAAACAAAGGGACACCCTACTCGTGGGGACATCCTTTCTGCCTTATATTTTGCTGGGAAGAGAAACTTTTCCAACTAAGATCCTTAGAAGAGGACTGCCAGGTCCTGGAATTGGATCTGCCCACTGAGGGCCGAGCATTGGACCCTTCCTCCCCCCATCCGAGGGAACGACGGTCTTGCTGGCGGAGATGCAGAGCAAGAGGACTGGCGACACGCCCGGACCCCGCAGAGATAGCCAAGGGGCAGCAGGTGGCGCTGCAGGCAATTCCTACTGTGCTGACCAAGAAGGACAACAGATAAGAGGACCGGTCATGTAGCGGTCATATGGCTGACGGGCCGGGTGGTGGGCGGGGCGGAGGACGAGGGGGGGTGATTATTGGCCACATTTCCAACCTCTTATGGTCAAACTCACAATACTGTGGGAGTGAAAGTAAGCTGTTGCTCCAGTTCTCAAGTTATCCTTTTTTCCTGTTCTCTGTTTCATCGTTGGGGAATACACTCACCTACACAGCTGACAAAATGACATGAACGCATTACACTCATAGGGACTTCCATAACAACTAGTGGGCCCCCTAGAACCAGCAGACTGCCGAATCCCATAGCTTACATCAATATGAATGGTTCCAATGCACGCCACACTACTTAAGGTTCTCGCCCTCAATGTGAGAGGGCTTAATAACCCAGTAAAATGCAGGGCAGTATAGTCACATTTAGAAAACTTGGGAGAAGACATATGTCTACTTCCGGAGACACCTTCTCCCAAAGGACTTTCACCGCTTTAGGTTATGTGCTTTCCCTCACCAGTTTTTCTGCTCAGCCTCCACAAAGACAGCAGGGGTGGCCATACTGGTGGCACGCTCCTTCAGGGGCAGAGAGTGGGGAAAAAAAGGGGACGAAATTAGGGGCAGACTTCACACTTACCACCTCACGCTGGGGGGGGGGGGCAGTCTTTAGTGGTGGGCTCTATGCTCCGAATGACGAGCAGGAGGCATTTCTACGCACTGCACTAGCGGAGGTGATGTCTACTACTGAGAGGAGGGTATTGATGGGGAGTGGGACCTCAACCTAGTATTCGAGACAGATCGGCTCAGAGCACGGGCATGCAGGGGCGCTATTGGAGGGAGGACACAAGCGGCTGAGAGACCTAGGGCTTCGAGCTCTATGGAGGGACCTCCATCCACAAGCACGCAAATACTCCTTTTTTCTAAAGCACATAAAACGTATGCAAGGTTGGATTACTAATTGGGCACGAAAGACATACATACACTCATCACGAAGAAGGAAATACTCACAGCAGCGCTCTCAGATCACACTGCTGTGACACTCGCTATCCATCCCTCCGTTGGAGCATCCCACCCGCCAGGGGATACTGCGAGAAACTATGCTACAACGTCCTGAGGTGGTGGCACAGATTCAACGAGCCATCACGGAGTACCTTGCACGTAATGACACCCCCGACATTTCCATCGCAATATTGTGGGAAACACTCAAACAGTAATTGGGGGGGAACTCATCGTGATTTCAGCTGCTGACAATACAGGCCGAAAAGAGAAACGGGAGACCCTCACCAAACAAGTCAAAGAGCTTGAACGCATACACCAACGTACGGGTTACCTGAGGGTTTGGCTTCAACTGTCAGCCACTTGCTTCCAATTGGCGGGCATTGATTTGGACTGGGCAGAGTACGCTGCACTCCGCCTGCATTATTCCCTCTACATCGGCGGAGATAAATGTAGCAGGCTTCTGGCAAACAAGCTACGTGCTCAACGGCAGACCCTGGGGGTATCCTCTACACGCACGTGGGGGGCGGGGGTGTGAAGTTGGCTACAGAGGACAGAGCCATAAGCGAGTGCTTTTGGAAATTCGACACACACCTCTACTCTGGCCAACATCTAGACCCCACGGATCGCGCCCGGTATCTCCAATCTGCGCGCACAACCCCTCTCTCTGCAGATCAGGTAGAGTCGCTAGAATGAGAGATACGCATAGAAGAAGTTATATCAGCTATTTATCGTCTGAAACTTGCAAAGTCCCCGGGTCCAGAGACCTTCTGCCCCATCATAGCACGTATTTGGTTATTTAACTCCTTTGCCGTCCCTAGGGCGATACCTGCCTTGAGGCTGGCAGCCTCTGTTGCAGTCATTCACAAACCGGGCAAAGAGAAGTCGCAGTGCAGTTCATACTGGCCCATTTCCCTCTTAAACGTGGATTTGAAAATGTTTACGAGCATTCTGGCTAGCAGGCTCAGCACATATATGCCTTCTATTGTCGATCCAGATCAAGCGGGCTTCATTCCCCAGAGACAAACGACCCACAATACCAAGCGTATTCTACATATTATAGAGAAGGCCTCACGTGCGCAGAGAGAACTCATACTCCTGGCGATTGATGCTGAAAAGGCTTTCGATAGAGTCCACTGGCCTTTCCTGAGGCAGGTTCTCGCACATTTTGGATTGGGGGAGAAATTCAGGACACAGATTCTGAATTGCCATCACCTACCCACAGCGACAGTCCAGATTGGTTCTTCTTGACTCTTTGGGATCTGTTGTGGAGGAATGAAGTAAACCTTTGCAATACGACCCCTGATGAGCCCATCCTTCGTTCAAGTATGGTCAATACACTATCATGTTTAACAGTGTCAAAGGCAGAAGATGAGTCAAGTAGCATTAGAAGGAATGATTCGTTTAGATCCAGCATTTTTAATATGTCATCCACCACGTGCGCGAGTGCTGATTCAGTGCTGTGACCATGACGGAAGCCTGATTGGTGTTAGACAATTTCCAACTCCTTGACCATGTGGTTACACAGTTGGATCTGGACTCATTTTTCCAGTAGTTTCGCCAAGGTGGGGATGTTTGAGATAGGTCGGTAGTTGTTGAGATCTGAGCAATCTGCATTAGGTTTTTTATAAAGTGGGGATTATCTGTCCTGCTTTTAGACAGTCATGGATGGTGCGTTGACGCAGCGAGGCATTTACAATCTTAGACCACAAGGGGAGAATAATGGCTTTGATCTATTTGAAGATAGTCGGAGGTAGAGGCTCAATGAAGTGATTAGATGGGTTTAAGGATGATAGGATGTTGTAGATATCATTATCATTGATTGATGTGAAAGTGTGCCTGGAGGCGTTATATTTGAGTACGTGCCTGGATGGATCGTTCCATTCACCAGGCTGGGGGCAGTGTGGAAAGATGACTGAGGCCACCGGGAGTAGTTCCTTTGCGGATTGAAGTTAATTCTCGATATTTGTTGTTTTATCCAGGAAGAAGGAGGCCAACTCTTTGCAATTTGGGAGAGTGATGGCTCCATCGTCAATCGGGTTTGTTACATTGCGTGATTGTTGCTTGATGATTTCGAATAGTTTTTGGGGACGATTTCTGGCTTGGTCAAGCTGAGATCTAAAAAGTTAGCTTTCGCGTTACTTATCCTTCTGTTGTATGTGTTCCCTCACTGATCTTAAGCATTTTAGGAGCTCCAAGGAGGGAGAAGATCTCCAAGCTCTTTCTGCTGATCCGAGATTGGGTCTTTCAGAGTTCAAGTTGTCATTGAACCAGGGTTTGGAGACTTTAGTCGATAAATTCTTTTGTTGAAGGGGGGTGGGGGGAAACTAATCAAGGACTTCCAAAATGGAAGTATTGTAGAATTCTGTGAGGTCATGGACACCATCCATGTTGGTCTGATGAGTCAAGCTGTTGTTACAGTGGTTGAAAAACTAATTGGAGTTTATGCCCCAGAGATTTCTTTTCCATTGTTGTGTTTTCTTCGGTTGCGCTCTCTTTGGAGTCACCCTTATAATTGATGAGGAAGGTGATGCAGTAATGGTCATACTAGTACATGCTTATTTTCTCGGAAGGTATGTGACTCCACTTTATACTCCTGTCTGACACTGGCAGCAGTTCCTATATCTGGATCATAGCACAGACCTACTATACTCCAAGTCCATGCACTGTTCTTTGTAAGGTGGTGGTTATAAAGAACATGATAGAACTAGCACATTTAAAGGTACATTTGTAAAATTACACTATTTTAGATATATAATCTGACTGAGCTCCGCTCATTCAAGGACATTTTATCATTACTGCCCTTGGAAGAATCATACCTTAGGGGATATTTAAATACGGAAAAATAAATGTCGCCAGGCCTAAAACCACAGTGGTAAGAATAGTATAAATTCGCGCAGTCATGCCTCAAGCAATTACAAGAGGCGTCACCTTACAGACATTAGGCAGCAGATCACAGGAGGAGGAGGAAGAGAGAACATATAAGTTTATACTATACAAAGGCATACCTCTGGAGTATGTCTGTCCCTTGCCATCAGTGCCAACACTTCTTCCACTAAATCGCCTTTGTTACCATGGCCAATCTGCTTGATGTCTAATAAAAAAGCAAATAAAAAAGTTATTAATTCCTAGATCGACATAGCTTTGAAAAAATCTTTTTATTCATGTTATCAATACAATATACACAACAATAACAGTGCAGTAGCGTGTAGACATATTGTCTAGACAATAGTGTGATTGCCAATAAAAACTGTGAAAGGAGAGGTAGCTAGGTGTGGGCTAGGAAATAAGAGGCGCAGACCAACATCAGGCAGTCTCATCCACTCCAGTGTCATGATAGAAGTAGTGTGCACAGTGGAACCATCCATACCTCTTAAGCAGATCCACCGATGGCGGAGCAAGCAGGGGATTTGAGGTGAAGGGGGAGGTCGCCCAGTGATCCAACCCGATCTTGCTCCCGGATAATAAAGAGGGATCAGCCCAATCTGCCACCGAAGCACAGAGTCCGAGTATGAGTCTGTGTCGTCATTCAGGCCTGTGCCCTGGTTATTCAGTCCGGTCAACATGTTTCCCCAAATCTCAAGTTCACGTTCTGCATTTCCATCAGTACCAAACTTTCGAAGTCTGTATTCTTCCGCTGCTGCCCATTCCAGGAAGTCAGCAAGCCATTTAGACACAGTCGGAGGGGCCGGACCAGCCCAATGTATGGCTATGCGCCGCCTCGCCAGCACTAGCCTAAACTGTGAGAATCTATATCGCATCTTTTTACCCTTCTTGGGGAGAGGCAGCAGACCCAGGAGGCAATGTCAGGCTGTTAGCTCTACAGTCACCTATGTCACTCTATGCACCTTCTTTATCACCTCCCCCCAAAATTACTGCCTGCAATTCCATGCTATATGTCTAAAGCCTGCTGGGACTGACCCACATCGAGTGCAGCCTGTCAGACATAGTTAAATTCAACTCCATATGGAGCGACACTTGAACAAGTCTGGTAGGGGTCCCGGACAGCAGGTAGATGCACACAAAACCTGCACACCAGCAGGATAGAGATGTGGAACCATACTGCAAAAGATGCAGGCTTGTTGTGGGGTGGAATATAGCTATACATCAATTACAATGACTGCTTTTAGAGATGCAGGTTTAGGTACTGGTTTTGAAAAAACATCGTTCAAGTCCCTACCACATGAAGATTACGGAACCACAATCGGTTAACTCCTGCAGAACAAACTATGCCAGTCACTACTGCCACTGTTTAAAGATTTCTCATAATCTGCAAACATGCAATTTTCAAGAATAGAGTTAGCACATGCTCACTAGACCAACAGACCAGCTGCATTATTAATTTGTAACAGGTTGCATTACAGTAGTTCAATATAATCTTTTAGCTTACGAAGAAGACCAATCAGCATTTGCCAATGTGAATGGGGGAATTCTGCCAGTAGTGACAGGGAACTGATCAATGATTATTTGTGAAAGATATGTGAATTACATTTGTGAGAGAATCTTTTCAATCAAAAATGGCAAGGCCGATATGGTGGCACCAGGCTAATATAAGATAGCAAGCTTGTTGGATTAACTGACAAATATGACATGCCGTTCTTAATTTTGGAATGAAAGTTAGTTTCTGTTGATTTTTTATTTAACTCAATTCTGGAAGCTAGTTTTTCAGTTTAGAATTATTTCACCAAATACAATTCTTTATAGAAACCTCAAGGGGTTGTTTTCCAGTACTCAAAACCCAACATAAAACGTTGATATGATGCTATATTAAAAGATGTGTTTTATTGGAAAATATTTTAAATTGGTTTCTCTCATCCAAAAAGCTAAGATCTTTACTTCTATAGTCACTTCCTAATTGGTCAAGATTTAACACAGAAGAAGCATTGAGATATCTTTCTCCGAGGTGGAAAATACTTGAGGAGCAAACCAAACCTTCCAGCCAAACTCTTCTGCTGGATGTGACGTTTGCCAGGACTGGAATCCTAAGCCAGCCCTAGCTTACTAGGCCTATGTCCTCTGGCTGGGAAGGTGTGCCTGCTGGGGACTCAGTTTTGCTTCTGGAGGTGTGGTGTGTAGAGTTGTGTTAAGAGCAGTGGTCTCTACCCTTTTCTATAAAAATAGCTACTTATGATTAATTAAAAGCATCTTGAGCTACTAGCAAAAAATATCAGTGTTACACTACTGCTCTATCAGACAAAATTATATTAGTAGCCACCCCTTCACGATTATCGTAGTGAGCATCCTAGCACATAACTGGCAGGGTTGCTCACAGTAAGATAAAATAATTCATTAATCTGACCGGCTTCCCGGCTATGCTGGAGTCCTCCCTTACTATGCAGCTGATCCTAGAGGGCAGTGGGGGCGGAGACTCACTTCTTGCATTGATAAGTCATTAAAGGAGGACAGTAACAATGAAAGCTAGGCAAGCTTAGGATAGGGACCTATTAATCCCCTTGACAGATGTGGACGAGGACCTGCATGCAGGTGCAAGAAGTCACAAGTAATGCAAGATTCAATTTGACACACTTTAACTATATCCACCACATGCACTTTGCACCCACAAGGTTGAAAAGAATATACTTCAATAGAACTTTGGCATGCCCGAGATGTTACAAGCAAGACGCTACATTTCTGCATATGAAATGGATCTGGAGGATGCTGCTTATTAGTTTCCACAAGTTCACGTTCATTTTCTGAAAACCCGTAATTTGTCTCAAAATACCAATTTTTACTTTTAGTCAATGTTCGGTTTACAAATTGATCTGCTTGTTATTTTTTTATCATATACTCTCACATGTACAACAGTCTCTCAAGGAGATATTCTGCATTACAAGACAGGGAAAGAAACCCTAATGCCAAGATATGACATCATTAGGTGAGGTGTACGAAAGTGCCTCTTTTTGACATGGTCACCCCCACTTTTTGCCTGGTATCTGATGCAATTTTGAACGAAGTTCACTTGGTTCCTGCTACCAGGTCCCCAGTGCCAGATCTCTTTCCCTAAACTGTGCAATTGTTGCCCAAATTGGCAATACCTTTAGCTCCCCCTGTAAGTCCCTTTGGGCTGCAGTATTGTGCCACCCCCTCAGCACCATCATGCAAACTGCTATTGCAGGGTGTGTGCGATGGTGCAGAGAAAAGTGAAGACATGACATGGCACACCCTGTGCGTCATGCCTGCAGACACTGCAGGCAGTATAGGTATGCCACCCCTACAGCAGGCCTTACAGCCCTAAGGCAGGGTGCACTATACTCCATGTGTGGACATATCTGCACAAGCAGATATGTCTAAGTCGATTCGTAGATATTACAAGCGAACAGGGAAGCAGTTTTGAGAACATGTGCTGGACACTGGTAATTACGAGTTTCCCAGCTACATGATGGCTTCACTGAAACTAGAGATGTTTGGTATCAAACATTTCGGATTAACAAACCCACACTGATTTCAGTGATGGATTTATTAATACAAGCACCCAGAGGGCACCTTAGAGGTGCCCTCTGAAAAGCTACCGACTACTAGTGTACTGGCTGACTGGTGCAGACCAGCCTGCCACCACAGACAGATTTTTGACCCCCTGCAGGTGAGAGCCCACGCTCCGAGGGCAGAAACAATGACTGCTCTGGATGGTAGTGTTGTCACCTCCTCCAAGCAGGATGGCTAAGTGATCAGCATTTCAAGGCATGAGGCTTCAAAGGCCTCTGCCGCCTTTGAAATGCGACCCAAGGCTTCTTTAGACAGGGGAAATGCCCCCCTCCACCCCGGGGCCCATTTGGTACCAGGTCAGGCGAGAAAATTAGCTAATCAGGAGGCGTGTTCCCCCCTTAGACAAGTTTCACCCCTAAGCTGGGTTTACTGATGTGAACACAAAACTTAGAATTTCATCATCTTGTTTTTGGCGGAATTAGGCTCACTGGGTCAGGGTTAAGTCCACTCCCCACAGGAAGAGGTCATACAGAATGTGTAGACACCCTAAAGGTCAGTGGCCCATTGGCTACTACCTGCCACTCCCCTTAACAGGCACCCCTGATGCAAGGAAATCAGATTCGACGGATCCATAAGAAGAGCTACCAATACCTCACTAGATACTTGTTTGAGACTCCTAGTGCAGAGAAGATGCATACCTGTGCTAGATATTTACTGTGACAGGTAGGGTCTTTAAATGCACTATACCTTCTTGGCTGGTGAGGAGCAGTCGTTTGGGAAATTGGGATTTTGGCAAGGAGCACCAGATGCTCGTCCTGGAGAATGTATCAACATCTAAAAGAAGTGAATACTATATTTACCAAATTTAAAAACTGTTACACCAAATGTCAACTGGTGACAGGCTACCAGACATTTTTGTCAAAGGGTACTGAAGCCCTTCTTTACTGATTTTCATACTGATACAAGGCTTTAAGTAGGATAAAAAAGTGGGGGGTTTCTAAAAAGGATGTGGCAGAGAAGTGCAAGTACACATCCCTTTAAATAGGCGTGGACTATTTAACCTAGGGCGAGAGCTTAAAACATGTAAACTAAACATTGTATGTCAACTAAGATTTGAATACTTCTCTTCAAGCTTCCTGTTATTAGCTCCAATTATATCACAAAATAACAGACATGTGCCTAAAACAAGTTAGATCTTTTGGCTTTACCAATGCTTGTTAGTAGTATTAGATAAATGAGTAACACTAATGTTACTGTTGTACATGATTAGAATTGAAAATGCGTAACATTATTGAGGTCTGTGAAAGGGGTACTGCTGTCCAGAGTATCAATCCCCTTCACATCATTTTCCTCTCCAGGCTTTATGTGAGACACATCCTTTTTATCTCCAGATATTTCATAAATCATCATGTTCCATATTTCACACATAGCATTCATTTTCCACGCCCTATTTTCACTCTCTCCTTCTGCATGTATTTCCTTGCATCTCCTTGACCTCACTAACCCCTCCACAACACGAACACACCACTCATTCGCCTTTAAGCACTGCAATTTCTCCTTCTTTTGCCCTGTTGATATTTCAACAGATTTTACCTCATTCACAAACTTTTGCATATAATCACAATTACAACTGCTCTGTGTACCACTGTCGCCACTTCTCTATGAGCTCTGTAGAGTGGTCAACGACTGGATGTGCATTTATTCTGAACACTGTTATAATTCACTGACATGCACTGTGAGAGCCTCGCACTTCCTTCAGCCTCACCTCAAGTGCTCAGTTCTGAACTACTGTAAACACCCACCCACAACATTGACTCGCACAGACACTACAGGCGTCCCAGTTCTCAACACCCAACAACAACATTGACTCGCACAGACACTACAGGCGTCCCAGTTCTCAACACCCAACAACAACATTGACTCGCACAGACACTACAGGCGTCCCAGTTCTCAACACCCAACAACAACATTGACTCGCACAGACACTACAGGCGTCCCAGTTCTCAACACCCAACAACAACATTGACTCGCACAGACACTACAGGCGTCCCAGTTCTCAGTAAGTATAATACAAGATTGATACACTGAATGAAAAAAGATATAGTAAAACATCCTAGAAAAAGAAAATACTCTGAGGGAAATAAAGTAAAATATAAACAGGATAATCCTCATTGACATGGATTACCTTAATAGTTTTTACAGTCATTTTTGACATGTCGATGTATTGATCTTTGTTTTTACCGGTTAAGGACAAGACTAGAGGGCCGATAGGGACAAATTTCAAAGTCAGTTTAAAACTTTCTGGTCTTAGACCCATAGGCACCTGTGCGACTTGAAGCACTGATTCGGTCCCCGTTTGATTTTTTTAAATTTAGCATTTATCTTGGTAATCCACTAACACAACCTGTCCATTTGGTTACTAACATTGGTAGATTATCCAGCTGAGACCAAGTCTCCATTAAGGAAGTCTCATTTAAATGTAATTATTTTTACTTTATTAATTTTAACACAGATTTTCAATTCACTGTTTTCACGATTCAGTGTGAATATGTGATTGTTTTCTATTGACTGAGTGGAAAAAAACACAAATGAAAAATGAATGAAAATGAATTGTCACCTTAAAAATCAATTGAAAAAAATCTCAAATTATAATAATGTTCGTGCCATCCAACTTTTAGTTGTTACATTTTTTATTCTATGTTTTCCAATCAATGTTTATTGCTTTAACACTTATTTTGAATAGTGTGGTGTTAGAAATGGGGGTCTCTAGTTGGCAGAGGTAGGTACCTTTGTCCACATAGGGACACTTGCTTCTAGTTAGGGTAAGGGGGATACTCACTTTAGATAACCCCTGCTCACACCCTTGGTAGCTTGGCACAAGCAGACAGGCTTATCCCAAAGGCAATGTGTAAAGTATTTGTACCAACACTCACAGTAACACAGTGAAAACACCACAAAAGGACACCACACCAGTTTAGAAAAATAAAGTATCATTATCTAAACTAAACAAGACCAAAACGACAAAAAATCCAACATACACAGTTAAAAATATGACTTTAAAAAGGTTCCAAGAACTTGTACCATAGAAAACTATGGATCCGTGACTTTTCACCAAAGTACCTGTAGATGCGTCAAAGTTCCAAAAGCCAAACAGCCGCAGAGTCAGAAAACAAAGATGCGACATTCCTGAGACCTTGGGGAGGAGATGCAACAGTTCTGCGACAAGCAGTTGACGAGTTGCGTTGAAATCGGTCCGTATGGGGAGTGTCTATTCTTCATGACAGTTCCGGTTCGCAGGTACGATGCACGGAAATCCGGGATGAGTCAGCGATCGATGCGGTGGCATTGAGTGGCGCTGCGTCGGTCCTCTTCAGCCACGATCCCTCAATGCATCAATGACGATTTTCGCGGCGGCACTGCGATGCGTGGAAATTCTTCTCGCGCTGTGGAGATGCGTCGAGAAAACAGCCGCAAGAAGAGCAATGCGTCGATTTTAGCAGTTCTTCACGTTTCTTCTTTCTTCCAGCTCCCAAACAGCAGCAACAACCTCCAGAGACCCAAAACTGGCACAGGCACCTCTTGGCAGGCTAGAACTCACAGCATCAGAGTTCAGGGGAGCTGGGGGTGAAGTCTTTGTGTCCCTGAGACTTCAGAACAGGAGGCCAGCACTCTTCAGGCCCTTTGAGATCTCCTTCAAGCAGGGGACACAGCACACAGCAAAGTCCTTCTCCTTTCTTTGGCAGAAACAGCAACTGCAGGCCAACCCCAGACAGACAGCAAGGGCAGTACTTCTCCTCATTCTCTCTAGCTCTTCTCCTTGGCAGAGGTTCCTCTTGAATTCCAGGAATGATCTAAAGGCTGGGGTTATGGGCCTGATACTTACACCCCAAAATGTCTTTGTTCTCTTTGAGCAAGGGGCTCTGAGCCAAGTTCAAACCAGTTCGGGGGAGCACACTGCAAGTACACAACAACATCCATTGTCAGTGTGAGCCTTAGCTCCAGACACACCACAAGGGGACACAGCCAGCATTGTGGAAGGCAGGCACAGCTCTATTCAGGTACAGGTGCTACTCCTCCCACCACTCCAAATGCAGATTAGGCCTATTCAGCCTAGTGCTGACTCATACAGACTCCTGGAGCCACTGCACCTCCCCAGCCCCTGTCACTCCAAAGCCAGACAGTCAATACACAAACAGGCAGAGGCACACAGGATGGTTGAACAAGAAAATATTCACTTTCTAAAAGTGGTATTTTCAAACACACAATTTAAAAACCATCTTTACTAAAAGATGTGTTATTAAATCCTGAGTTCAGGGATACCAAACTCCATTTTTCTATCTTACCCCTATTGTAAGATATGCTTGTAAAATGTTACAAAGCATTCCCCATTCTGTCCTATAGGGCAAGATAGCCTTTCAATAGTGAAAAACGAAATTGGCAGTATTTCACTATCAGGACATGTTACACACTCCAGTACATGTCCTACCTTTCACATACACTGCACCCTGCCCAGGGGGGTACCTTGGGCCTACCATAGGGGTGCCCTAAATGTAGAAAAGGGAAGGTTAGGGCCTGGCAAGTGGGTGCACTTGCCAAGTCGACATGGCAGTTAAACTGCGCACAGGCACCGCGATGGCAGGCCTGATACATCTTTTCAGGGCTACTCATGTGGGTGGCACCATCAGTGCTGCAGGCTCACTAGTAGCATTTGATTTACCTGCCCTGGCATACTCAGTGCACTTTACTAGAGACCTACTGGTAAAACAAATATGCCAATCAGGGAGAACCAATCACAATATCAATTTACACAGGGAGCACTTGCACTTTGACACTGATCAGCAGTGGCAAAGTGCACAAAGCATCTAAGCCAGCAAAAACAAAATCCAGCACAGCATCAAAAACACAGGAGGTAGAGGCAAAAAGTCAGGGAAAAACACGCCAAGGATGCCAGATCTAACATGTGGTTTCTCATTATTTTGGGTTTTCACTTCGGTTTGAATGTTACAGGTTTTAAAACTGAATGTTTATTAGTATTACATTTCTTTTTGCTGTAACTTTGAACCAAAGTTGTTTCTGCTTGATTTTTGTCTTTTTTGTTGTTGCTTAAACAGGTGGTAAACATTGAAGTTTATGTTTAATTTATTTGTTAAGAGCACCATTCACCAAACAGAGGTTCATTGGCACTACTGCTCAGGTTGGATACAATATACAGCTGTGAAATAGAAATTAATTGAAAAGGTATGTTTTCAGAGGCTTCCTAAAAAGCGGCTGAGAAGATTGTTTTCACAACTGCAGAGGTAAAATGTTCCACAGTTTGGCAGTCGCCTAAAGTGGGAGGTCCGAACTCTGGGTACTTGCAGAAGGGACTCCTTCTTAGAGCACGGTTGTCCAGAAGCACACTACTAGGGGTATGTGTGTGCCATAAAGCCGGAGGTGTGAGCATAGATGGCTTTATGCAAACTTGGAAAGTAATTCTATCCTGTACCATTAGCCAATGTAATTCTTTTCTGGCTTCAGTAACTGAATCACACTTTTCTGATAGATACTTCTATCTGCAGGTGCAAGACTGTATCCAGAAAACTTCCGCAATTGCTCTCTGGCGCCCAACAAGTGGCATTGACTCCATCTCGACATTAGACATGGAGTCATGATGACGTCAATGGAGCCACATAGCTCCAGGACCAGGGCCTTAATTTGAGCTGTTGTTTTTCAAAGCTTTTCAACATGATCCGGAGTTTTACTGTCACCTTCTGAGAGGATTTTCTCTCGCAGAAAGATTATTCTTTTTTGGTGCAGTAGAAACAAATGTCACCAACTAAGGGTTTGGGCTTTATGCCTTGTCGACTTTGTGATGTACAAATATCCATCACGGACCCCCACAAAGACGGTTTGTGGTGCCTTGGATCAAGGCATGACATGTCATTGTGAGACCTGTGTCAAGAGATGCACCCTAAGGTCACAAAGAGCGTCAAGACAAACTCTTTATGGTTCTCTCCGGAGAGGGTGTCCGGAGCAGTCGATGAATGAGTTCATGGTAGTGGTTGCGAGCAAGATCCAGGGCACCTTCAAGATCATCGCCCTCAACCAAGTCCTCAAAAAAGAAAAAACATTGTTACAGCGCTCTTCTTCCTCTCACCGATCCAAAAGTGCAGGCAAGATACCTACGTCTACCCTGGAGCCAGAGCTGGTGAAGGTATCACCGACGCCATCCCCGGTAATCCTACCCCTTCCTACACCACAACCAACAACAGTACCCATATACCCAGAGTATCCGGCACCAGAATCAAATTCATCTGGCTTAATGAAATCCATGTTGCTCCTTTTTTTTGTTTTTGTTTTTCTAAACTTGTTTTTATTAACGGTGGCATAATACACATCAGGACAGCACAGTACACATGTTGATGTCACGGAGAATAAAATATCACGATCCAAAACAGCCTTCAATCAAAATAAAACCGGTGAAAGAATTATCCACATCTGGGAGCTGAGAACCCAGTACAGTAGACACATCAGGTCCGACACACAACCACACAGCCCCAATCTATATCTGATGAACAAAATGAGAAACCACACCTGCATTGTGTTTTGTTTTTGTTGTTCCTGATGAAACTAATAACAACAAAAGGAGTCTAACAACATTAACAAAAAGTAGATCGACAGCAGCAGCATATACGCATTGTGAACTCCACTCCTCTGAACCCACAACCTGTCTGCAAGAGGAGGGGGAGGTGGGGAACGAGGGAAAAACTCTAGAAGGGAGTTTCATCCCAAGAGAAGGACGGGGAGCAAAGAGAAAGGGGCCAAAGAATCTCCAGACCAGACTGTCTTTCAGTCTCCAACAGCTACAGACAGGAGAAGACACACAATCTAAAATCTAAAAGTCTGGGGACCATTCCTATGTGTCTGTCCACATCAGGTGTGTGCTCAGGAGATGCAGTAGGCTGTGGCCCTTCGGCCACCAAACCTTCTAACATATCACCCCATATCTCCAAGTCTCTCTTCGCATTCTCATCCATGTGCACTAGACTAACAGTCGTTCTTCTGCCACTCCCCATTTGCGCATGTCCAACCGCCTTCTGTCCAACGCGAGAAGACTAGTACGCGTCCAGTGGATTGCCAGGGATCGCTTAGCCAGCACTAATCTTAACAGAGCAAACCTGTGTTTTATCCGAGTCGCCTTTTTGGGGTTGGTAACACTCTCAACAAGCAGTACTTAATCCAGGTCTCTACGAGGATGAGTGTGATCTACCGCAGCTCATGCAGCACCCGTTCCCAATAAGTCCGAAATTCAATGCAGTCCCAAGTCATGTGGAGGAATGTCGCTGGCTCCACCCCCCATATGGGGCAGGCGGCAGACCGAACTGCGTTAAACCTATGCAGCCGTTGAGGAGTTAATAGGGGCAGTGAAAGTAATAAAATTAGGTGAGCTTGAATCGGGCATTGCTGGCAACCTCCTGACCTGCACACAGGCCCCCCTCCACTCACCATCCATCAGGGGCTCAGGTAAATCAGCAAACCTTGTCATTGACTCCTGTCATATCAATCCTTTGATCAGCCGTCAAGGCTGTATATATGTGGTAGATCAAGCTCCTGTGACTCCTCTGGCTCCGCCGGGAAAAAGACCCAGACCTGGTACGCCGCATTGTTATGTTTCGTATAGAGGCCCTAATATAGACACGTTCATATATGCCGTATATGGTCATAATCGTATATGCCCTATTA
This sequence comes from Calotriton arnoldi, assembly GCA_963921515.1. Lineage (NCBI taxonomy): Eukaryota > Metazoa > Chordata > Amphibia > Caudata > Salamandridae > Calotriton > Calotriton arnoldi. The sequence goes on along the minus strand of CAWUFW010000005.1, from coordinate 3,035,110 downwards.
TGGTCATAATCGTATATGTCCTATTATGGTCATAATGGTCTATGCCCTATTATAGTCATGATCTCCTATGCCCTAATATAGGCATGATCCTTCACCTACATTAGTTCCCTACAGTACCCAACGAACTCTGAGGGTTGAACGTAATCTAGTCTGTGGTTAGAACACTGCAGGGTTTTTCCCGAACACTGGCCTACAATGTACTCATAAATTATGCATGAGCATTCACCAGCTACATCTCCCGCATAATATGCATGTACAAAGTTCACCCATGACGTCTTCCTCATGTCTAACAAAGACCAATACAAACCATACTGAGGGACGAGACACTTTAGGGTATAAATACACCACATCTTGCCACGGTAAGATAGAGGGAACCGAGACTTCCATGCTGACACACTGACCAGAGACGCTGAGGCTCCTGCATGCAGTCGCTCCAGCTGACAGCGGTCTAACACAGCCCTTGCGGGGTGTCCAACTCGAGACCAGGACGGAGTCCCACACTCTCTATTCAGGTAATGGGGTTCGACTAAATCCTAGAAGGATTCTTGGCTCTTAGGCTTTTAGACCTACACACATGCTAGGTACACTTAGGTACATCTAGTTAGGCATCGTAGGAGTACGCGCACTTTTGGGTGACATTCTATTACGCATTTTATATTGATGTATGTATTCATGATTTTTGCAATATGGTAGAACTGTACTATCCTTTCACTTTTATCGTACTGCTGATAATATATCTCTGCTATTGTCTGCTGGTTGCTGCAGCACATAGATTTTACACTAGACTAACAACTGTTCAATAAATACTTATTGAAACGCCCAGACTGTTTATTCTGTGCAACTCTCTGAGACAAACCGAATAAGAAAGCACGAGTGACTGAGCGAAAAGTAGTACATTGTTTCCACGATTCTGAGGGATCAGGGTGGTCATGATCTAAGGTTGCCAAAAACTAATCTCTCCCCGATAAGAGGAGATTCTGGTGGCACTGTGAGCTAGCTAATGCAAATCCGGCTAACATACGCGGTGGGGGTGCACAGAGTCAGTCTAACACCAAGCCCACAGTTTATATTATCCAAACGCGCAGGTCCTGCAGGGGTTCTATAGGAACTACACGACATGGCGCCCCTCGTTGGGCGCCACCAACGTTGGTTGGGTACTTATTTAACAGTAGAATCTGAGTAGTTCAGTCGTGCTATTCTCAGAGAACCTACTCACAAAACCCCAGAGACGTCTGGAGTGGGTGGGCACAAAATTTACTGCAGCGGATTAGTATGAAAATACTATTTATTGGCTGTTGGTTGCTCAAGCTTGAAAGGACATAGTGTTCCTAAAGATTGTGCATAACACTTTATCTTAGTTCCATTGGAACACTTCTTCTAAACATGTCTGATAACAAGGTTAGGGCAGACAGAGTTGAACTGAATTTTTCAGAAGAAGGAGAAGATCCTGTGGATGCAATACAGATTGCACCAAAATTCAGAAGTACAGTAACCATAAGACTATTAGAAAATGGTTTACAAGCCAAGGGTGGCATTGTAGTTTTCGTGATTGAGGCACACTAATCAAACAAAACAGAGGTATTCTATTCATGGGTTACATTCCCAGCAGCAAATGCAATAACAAAGACATTTCACTACTATATAGAAGGAGATGCACCACGGGAATATTGTCCGTTTGAGGACATAGAGATTCCACTCACTTACCAGGAACATTATTACTGGTTTAATGGCGCCCTACCCCACGTACGAGGAAGAGTAAGATTAGGCCCGCTCGGAGGAGACGGGGCCACATGCCACTACTAGCAGCTTACACACCGCACCCTAACATTGACACAATGCCACAGCCAGACTTACTCATACAACACAGATTTAATTAAAATCTACAGAAACCTGACACAATTTGTCATGAGGACTTTAACAATCCAACCTGCACCGGGTGCAGCAAATAGTACTCCAGCTCAGGGTACAGGAAATAAAATTACTCCTCAAACATTACACGCGGTAATGGGCAAAATGCCCGCAAAACGCGAACAAATACCATTCTGGATAGCTCAGAAAATAACTCAGCTTGAGGCAGTATTCCCGAATACTACCACCTGTGATAAAAACAGAATACTAACAATCTGCTTGCCCATGGGGATCACACCACAAATAGAGGACTGCACCTCTTGGGGTACAGTCTTTGCTGCCATATATACCAGAACACATGGTATCCCGTCATTAGCAGTAGTACCGGACGTATTGAGACAGATACAAAATGAGTACGGAGCAGAACCTGCCCTTAACTTAGGTTTGAAGTTACTAGGTAACTACGAACAGGTATCAGCCATAATACTAGCTAAGATTAAGGGGAAGCAGCTTCAGTGGCAATCCGCCAACGCCTAAGGAAGTTCAGTCCAGTAGATCAACCACACGAACGACCCAAAATAATTGGAACTGCATATGCAGAACTAGGCAGAGACAGTCTAGGTGGGAAAGCATTAAAACCACAACTGGTGGGCAGTCCTGAAAAGGACACTACAAAGCAGACACCTACTTCTTCTAAAAAGAAGTGGGAAAATAAAAAACAACAAAAGTCTAAAGACAGCAGATCTCAATCCAGAGGTAGGTCTCCTCAACAGGAGCCCTCTGGAAGGAGGTATAACCTCAGGAATAGGGATAATATTAAAAAACCTGACAGATATCAGGATACTGATACACGTTCCTCTCGTTCCTTTCAGGGTTCATCAAAAAACTCAGAGAGGGAAGGACGGTCAGAACACAGACAAGAGGAGCGTACAAAGTCCAGAGACACGCAACGCGCTGCGGACTACGCACCTAAAAAAGAAGATAAACAAAAACCTCAGTTCAAAAAGGAGAAGGTAGCAGGTCTCAAGATCAGACATGCCCAGAATTCTGAGGACACAGCTTCTGAACGGGGAATGGGCTCCGACGATGCTAGACAGCGCGGCAGAAGTAACAATAGCTCGCCAGAACCTGAAGGAACTTCTGGTGACAGCGGAGTTGAGTGAGTATATCACGGTGGAAACACCTGATACTCGGGTAAGTGTCCCACATAAGTTACATGAGACAACACTCCGGATGGAGGGGGACAAGCCCAGGAAAATTAAAGGTCTATTTTGGAAAAATCTGTCATCTGGATATGACATCCTATTAGCAGAGCAAGACTGGCCGCCAGCATTCGTCATTGAGTGCCCTAAGGGAGAAAAGGTCATTTTTCCAGCATTTTCCGACCTCGTTCCCATACATTTAAAACATGCATATACTCAGGAGTGGGCGGTTGCCCTAGCTCCAGCATTGTACAAAAATCATGCTGGTTGGGATGAGGATTCAACCCACCACGGGATCCTGTTAAAAGTTTCCCCAAATGCTCAAAGGCAATACCCTATAAAGCATGAAGCTAAAAAACAAGTCAGGGAGATCCTAGATCAACTAGAATACCAGGGTGTGATAGAAAATTGCACCTCACCAATGAACAATCCTTTGTTCCCCGTATCAAAACCTGACAACACTTATCGTTTAGTTTTAGATTATAGACATTTAAACACTTACACAAAGACATTTGCAGTTCAAAATGCACACAGTGCCGCATTAATGAATAACATTGTGCGACAAAAATACAAAACACTTGATATCTCAAATGGATTTTTCTGCCAAAATATAGCGCCTGAAAGCAGGTATTTGACCGCATTCTCAGTGCTAGGGTCCCAACGGCAATTTTGTCTTTTGCCCCAAGGGTATAAGAATAGCCCGGGGTTGTTTTCAGCAAGGGTAACAGAGTTACTCCAAAATTTGGATGAAGAAGCATTGTCCTATGTAGATGATATTTATCTGACGGACGATGACTTAAGGGGCACTTGACTAGGGTGAGCACCATTATTATGGGATTCGCCTCTGAGGGCTATAAATTTAATTTCAAAAAATCAAAAATTGCCCATCTCAAGGTCCTATTTTTAGGGTATGAGCTGTCAAGTGAAGGAAAAAGCCTAGCAGCTAACTTTTTAGAAAAGTGCGCTGCTCCAACCTCCAAAATCATTAAAGAATTTACAATCAATTCTGGGATTCCTAAATTTTGGTCGAACTTACATTTTGGATTACGCAGAAAGAGTAACACCTTTCTACGACTTAATAAAACCTGATTTTTCAGTCAGACAATGGACACAGGAACATACAAATATCCTACGTTCACTACAGGAAGACATGATAGCTTCAAAACATTTACAGACACGCGTAAACGTACGCAACTTAGTGATCCGAGTAATAGCGGGTCAATGCGGGTACACTTATTTAACTTTCAATGAAGGCGAAACGGTACCAATCGCATACAAATCACACCTGTACACAAACGCAGAGATGCGTTTCACTTCAACAGAAAAAATACTGACAGCAGTGCAGACCGCTGTAGCAAGAGAAAGAGCTCTGGCTCAGGGAAAGCGCATAATAGTCGTGACCCCGGTACCAGCCTTAGAGGCTGTTACAAAGGCTAGCATCCCAAATGCGAAAGCCTTACATCCCAGATTGATACAATGGGCCAATTCTCTTACTGCAACGGATGTTGAATACAGATTTGATCCAAGTTTAAGTCTGCAATACGAACAAGAATATCCTCTACCAAATGAGATTTTGCCTCTAGATCAGTATGAATACATTATTTACACTGACGGATATGCTCAACCGGCCATAGGGAGTAAGCAAGCTTACAGCGCAGCGTGTGCAATCGTTAAAGGTCGCATGCGCGATGGGAAGTTCCATCCAAGCTGCACTAAAACGCAATCTCTAGGAGACTGCACGGCTCAGTTGGCAGAATTAAAAGCACTGATACTGGCACTCAAATACGGAACACGAATTCCCCACACTAATTGTGTGTGATTCCTTTGACTGTGTACAGTCGTACAATGAATATTTACATCATTGGGAACAAAAGGGGTTTAAAGACGCAAAAGGTGGCACAATTAAGCTTAAAATGCTATGGGAACAGGTAGTGGAGTTGAGAAACGAACTACCAAGGGCTCACGTGATACATACACTGAGTCATCAGCGTGATGGCGTTCACGTTGAAGGGAAGTCATTGGCTGATGAAGCCGCAAAGGGGGCTGTACGCACAACGTCCGTAGCTGCAATCACTCGTTCAAAAACGAGAATAGACGGCGAGATTTTGGTAGCTGTCAATGCTTCACGCAAAGGCATCACAGCAGTACCTAAAAAATTTCCACTCAAGTACTCCTACAAGTTAGATGCACAAAACATTCCATATGCTCGGATTCCTGGATTGGGGGATAGAGTAATACTAAATATGGATCGTAGGCAAGGCTTAATTCTAGCAGCACACGAGGGTTTGGGTTCTGCGCATACAGGCGCTACAGCAAATATTTCTTTACTGAAATAGCGCTACTGGTGGCCAGGGTTAACAAAGCAGACCAAAGACTATGTCTTAAAGTGCGACATCTGCCAGCAGATGATAGGCTCCACCGTAGCACGCCCAGCACAGACACCATTACTAAAATCAGACAAACCTCTCGCATGTGTGTATTTGGACCACTGCGGACCCCTACAATCTGATGGGGCCAAGAAATATATCATGGTTGCAGTGGATTCCTGCTCTAGATTCCTATGGATCTGGCCTCAGCGCTCGGCTGACGATCTAACTGTTATAAAAGATTTGCGAGTCTTTATCGGCACGTACGCAGTTGGCAGGTTACAATCTGACCGTGGCCCGGCGTTTAGCTCTCGGGCTTACAAAGAGGCCATAGAAGGAATGGGCGTAGCATTGTGGTACTCCTCTCCGTACCATCCTGAGGGAAATTCGGTTGTGGAGAGGAAAAACCGTGACTTAAAGCAATCTTTAACAGCTAGGGTATTAGGCAAGGGCGGTAGTTGTGTCAGTCACCTTTATGGGGTCCAAAGAGCAATTAACAACCAGCCAAGAAGCTCTCTAGGGGGTGTCACTCCTTACGAGGTCCTATTTGGGAAAAGAATGTGGGTACCTGATCTTGATTGTGGAGGCACAGTGGCGGATGAAAAACCATTTGATATCCATGATCGTTTGGCTGTTTTACAGCATCTAAATGAATCCAGGACACAACAAAGCAACGTCCACTTAAAACAGACCGCCACTGAGGAAGTCAAGGCAGTAATGGCAAGACCTGTCTGGATCCCAAAAGTCGGGGATCTGGTCAGAGAAAAGATTGCAGACAAGAAAGAATTCGGACCATCCTACAGAACAGCTGTACCGGTCCTAGCAATCCAAGGCACAAGAACTGTACTTCTGCCGCCTCTTGCCGGGAAAAAGGAGAAAAGATTTGTCTTAATCGACTTAATCAAACCACACTATGTGTCCGATACTGAACAGTAGGCCTCGTGGACTCCACAGTAGCAGACGCCCTCCTCTCGCTACAATCCAAGAAGTTCAAACAGAAAGACTCATCACGTTTGAAGAGCCACCTGTACGGAATGAAGGACTAAGCAACAATGCTATGGAACTCGTTCCACTTCAACAAGAAGAAAATCAACTTAACAACCAAGTTGCAATCAGACCGACTACAGACTTCTACGTCAACATGCCTCGTCAAGAACAAAATCCAATTTCAACAAATCCCGATGCAATTCCAACAATTGATCGAACTGCTTCTGGCTATTTCATGAACTTTGACACGTTTTCACTGGATCCAAGCGAGCCGGAAACGACGCCAGCCAAAAAAATCACACAAACAGAAACTCATTGACTTTTTGCACTTTTTTAGAAAGACTTACCTGGTGTCACCTTGGATAGAACTATGGTATATCACTGGGATTCTATTTTTTCTTTTCTGGCTAAGTTTAACAATAACTTTTAGTATGCTTATTAATGGACGATATCTCCAGCGGAGCTCTACAGCCCAAAGAGTCAATTTTATTTTAAAGCCACACCAGTCTTCACATCATGAACCAAGAGACTTGTCTTCAGTGAACATCACAGCAGTTCCTATACCGGACGGTATAGTATGGGACAAGATTGATTTCGATATATTCGGTCCGACTGAACTTTTAAAGCTTAAACATGTATTTAAAATTTCTTTAAGTGATATCATTACCGCCAGTACATTTTCTGATGATTGGGACACTGAAACTGTAAATAATATGATGTCTGATTTAGAAAAAACTGCAGCATTTCCGAACAATGAAATGTTAGAAGGGACTTCAGACTATGATACATTGTACTGTTACCAACATTATGGTCATCATTTCTTGCACAAATCCATAACACCTAGAAATGTATTTGAATACCACCAGTGGGAACACTGCCCAACACCTCCAAAAGGTAGTTCGCAAACTTTTGCACAGAAATTCACATACTTTTCAGGGTTTAATACACCTGACCCGAAGTCATTTTATTACAAAGTGGCAACAACATCAGCACAGAAAATTATGTTGACTAACACCAAACAGATTTACTCTGCTTCCTTTATGGCCCAGTTGTCTGGCCGGTCCAGGGAACAGAAGCGCTTTTTAGAGCATGCCTCATTCCACAGCAGATGATATTTCTAAATGACACTGTGCAACAGACATCCTGTCTTGGACTAGCCAAGAACAAGGAAATTAACACACCTGGGTTTCCAGCACCATCACAGATGGGTGGGGGGCAGAATTCAACTACACATGGGGTAGGATTAGATGACATTCTCTAGTACAACAGGTCAGATCCCAATTGGACAGAATGGCTGATTTGGCCCATTGACACAAACACATGTCAACAGAGATTCCTAGGTATAGCCGAGGGGTTTAGTATCAGTAGGCCAGATACACGCTATGTACAGAGACAACACCCAGGGCTAGTGACATCCTACAGTGTTGGGAAGTTGTGCCTTGATTGGCTAGAAACCTCAACACTCACAGAAGTAAAACATCACTTGACCTTACTCACACCTGATGTAGACCTTAGGGATTTTTTGCAAGGCCCAAGGAAAACACGTCAGAAACGTTTCATATATGCTGGCATTTATGCCTACTATAATGAAAACTGGAAAATATCCCAACAGGAGGCCGCAAAAAGAATACGGGAAATAGACCGTATTAACTTAGAAAAGGCATTAGCTGTAGTGGATAATGGGTTAACAACTTTGACCTCCAGGATTTACTCCTTAGGCAACATTGTATCTTCGGCAATCGACATATTAGAACAAGATTTGGCATTGTTACAACACGGGCAATCTCAGTTACGTTCTATTGTGATGTTAAGCTGGATGCTGCAATCTTTGCGTGCAGGCTATGTGCCCTGGCGTTTTATAAACACCACGTCTCTGTTTTCAGAATACAATCTAACTGATAAACAGACAGAAATGGCACAGAGGGGAGCCAAATATACAATGATGCGTATTGAGAAACTGGAAAGGTTACCATTCACTGTAGCCGAATCACCATCAACTGAATGGCTAATTCATGGCCAAATCACTCTGCCGGTCACTACGTTTCAGTTTCAATATTGCCTTGAGCAAAAGCAGGCAGGCAAATATGAAAAAACGTACATTTCATGAGGAACAGTCTTGGAAGTCCATCCATTTGGCTATGGACTAAGATGCACTATTTCCGCAAGGAAATGATGCGCACGATCCTTCTTCTGATACTCTCGCTCTTCAGAAGGTAAACAGTCCTGATACCTCCAGGAACAGCCCTAGATCCTCCTACAGGTCCTGCTCTGCCAGAAATTGATTCTTTCCGTTCTGTGTTAAGGACGGCTGCAAAAGGTCGTGAGCAGCCAGTGCCTACAGAGGATTATCATCCTGCCATTCTTAAAGAGATTTTCTAGGTAGCGCCATCCACCAGTGAACATCTACTTCCGTTTAACGACGCATTAATGGTGACAAAGAACTCTGGTGTAAACCATTATCTTCTCCAGCAGTAAACAGACCAGCTTCTGAGAATCCAGCCTTCCTCTCGTCACATTCTTCACCGAAAAGATTGATGGTTCAGAGTTTTTCCTCCTCAAAATTCAACCCAGGTGCATTCCCTACTCACACTCCAGATAGGGAATCTACAAAACTGGAGGTCATAGGAAAGATAATCTTTCCTGCAGAAGTCTTGCCCTCAGCTCTATAAACATGGCCTGTTTACTTAGTCGCTATTCTCATGCCCTTTGGGGTATGGCAGCTATAGTTGCGCCCAACTAAAGTGTGCAAACCTACTGGACTAGCTAAAAGAGGATTTCATGGAAGTGGTGATAGATGGGCGGGAGGCATTCAGGCATATTATTAAAAGCCGGCCTCTACCATGCTTACAGGGTGGCCAAGGCCATGAATTTGTCTGTCACCCTACAAAGACACACCTGGTTATGATCCGCTAGGTTCTTTGCAGGTGTTCAAAACAACCTGAGGGTCATGCCCTTTCATGGAGAACATCTCTTTGGCTAAACCTTTGCTGGACAGATGTTGAGAGGGGAAACCGAAGAGCGACTTTTTTTTAAAGAGGTGCCACAGTCTGGTATTCAGGTGGTAATACATGCAAGAGAATTACTGGGCATGGCGGTTGATCCATCAGAATTTCAAGTCTAATTATTTCAATCTTTTCAATGGGGAAAAAAAAGACAAATGATGCTCACAAAGACTAATTGTAGAAGGAATAAGAGATTGGCTACAGTCAGAAGATTGGAGAGCTTTCATAAGTTGAAAGAGTTCTATAGAGATGTTGGGTGCATTACTAAAGCGTTGTGAAAAAGAAGCAAATTGGGGGACTTCAATCTTTTTTAAATACTCCTTAGACCCATTTATAAACAGAATTTTCAAACCAGGTCCATATGCTTTGCGCCACTTCTGATAAACCTGACATAGCTCTCATTTTATAGCAACAAGTTCTTTAGAGAACCATTGGTTGTCTTTCCTTTTTGACAATTTTACTTTAGTTTGAACTGGTATGAGTCAAAGACCTAGATAATGGAAGCATTGCGGTCCAGTAATAAACAGTTAGGATCAAACTTTTTTGGTCACAGCATTTTCTTGTAGTTCTTCACTTTTCATTATAGTTTGTGAAGCATTACAGAGCGTGCAATTAATATTAGCAGATTCGGCAAATTATTACCTATTGAGATATTTTCACCCTTCCTACATACACTTTTGCTGACATTGCTTTGTCACTCCTACCAGCAGTGAACAAAGGCTACCCTAATTGAAATTTGCTCCAATCCTTGACCAGGTCTGCATTTCTTTGCCCAACAACCCAGTTTCTCAGTGTCAACCCCACATTGCCACTCTACTCCCATGCCATGGTGGCAAAAACAAGTTAATTCATGGCCCATCAGATTCAGCTCAGACTCGCGTCGACATAGGATACAACAGCCATTATCTCTGTACTGCTAAAATTCTGTATTGTCGTAATACCTCTAAATACGAAAAGTCCATTTAAGTATAGAGTTCCTATCATGGATTACAAAGTGGGTTGGACCAGCATCTAGTAGATTCCTAGCTCACATAACCCAGGCAGCTTGCTAAAGCAGCTGATGTGTGGTGCGCACTACGGTATCAAAAATGTCCCAGTGGGGGTCAGCCAACGGAAAGGGGTGTAGTCCCTCCTGCGGGTTAAAGAGGAGAGCAAGAAGGATAAAAGTTTTCTCAAGGGCCCCAAAAGTCTAACCAAGAGGCGGAGTTGCATACCTTTCCTGAACTAAGTTGGGAGGGGGAAGTACAACGAGAAGAGTGCCTTTGATGCTTGTAAGCCTGGGGTCCGCATGGACTGCCACAGGGCTGGGTATAAGAAGGAATACACGATCTGTTCCAAGAAGCCTCCCACAAGAGGACAGTCCTAAGGGAATACTAGTGTGATGATTGGGATGGAAGTAGGTCCAGATGAACCCAGGGTTTACACTGAAGCCCCTTTAGCTTCCATGGGTGGGGCTGAAGTTGATGCTCGGACCACCTTACATCCTGACATCAGGAAGTGTCGGAAATGGCTTGTCATCAAGACCTGTGCTGAGGCTTTACGGGACACTGGGGGCACTTCAACCATAGTGGCTGCCATGTTGGTATCTCCAAAGCAGATCGTCCGAGGCACTTTCCATGAGATAACCAACGCCATCAATGAGGAAGTTTCTCCCATGGCAATTATCACCTTGGGGGTAGGGTGGAATGACGGGCCTTAAGAAGGTAGCTGTGAGCCCTGACATACCAGTGGAGTGTCTGCCAGGGAATAACTTGAAAACCTCTGCCTGGGCAGAGGTGGAAAGGAGGACTCTTGCTGAAATGTTGGGTCTGGCTGAGTGGGTGTACCTGCCACAAGGACCCAAACAATCTGCCAGGGAAGTCAAGTGAGGTACGAGTCTGGAACAATAGCCCAGGTTCCCACAGTGAAGAGGAAGGTCAAGCGGCATTAGAACAAAGATATGGAGCTCTAAGTGGAAGCGATTTTTAACCTGCGAGACCTGACAGAACTCTAAGATGCATGGGGCAAGAGGACCCTCCAGGGAGGAGTTCTGCCAGGCAGAGAAAGAGTGCCCAACCCTTGAAGGCCTACAGCATCAGGCTGAGGTCCAAGAACAGGGGGGATACCAGTGGAGCCCAGATGATTTATTGGGAGGAGGGTGTCCTGTACATCGCGGCTAGGGACTCAAAACCTGAGGATATCACACGACTGATAGTCCCCCAGCTTTACAGTGTTTTAGCTCATGATATCCCCTTGGCAAGGCATTTGGGGCACACCAAAACCTGGGACAGGTGGCCAACCACTTTTAGTGGCAACAGATATTTGAAAAGGTGAAGTAGTTCTGTCGCTCCTGCACCACCTGTCAATACAGGAAGGCAACGCAAGGCTCCATTGATCCCACTACCAGTGGTTGGATGCCTTTTAAAAGGTTGGGGATTGATTTTGTCAGGCCCCTAGACCTTAAAACAGCTTCAGGGAACAGTTTCATTCTGGTGGTGGTGGACCATGCTACTGGACACCCTGAAGCTATACCTCTGGTGACTGCGCCCACAGTGGCCAGGGCCATCCTTGGTATCTTTACCAGAGTAGGGTTCCCCAAAGAGGTCATATGAGACAGGGGAGCAAACTTCATGTCTGCATACTTGAAGGCTATGTGGGATGAGTGTGGGGTGACCTACAAGGTCACTACCCCTTAACATCCCTAAACCAATGGGCTTATGTAGAGATTCAATGAGATTCTGAAAGGCATGATATGGGGTTAACTGAGATACTCCGGTGTAAGTGGGACATGCTACTAACTTGCTATTTATTGCCTTCATGGTGGTACTGCAGGAGGGAGTGGGCTTCACTCCCTTTGAATTTCTGTATGGACACCCAGTCAGGAGTCCTTTAAGTCTTGTCCGAGAAGGGTTGGCGAAACCTCTAAAGGAAGCAAAAGAAAACATAGTAGATTATGCGGTAGTCATATTAGATTATGTGCTCGACTTAAGATCCCAAATAGCTGAGTACAAGACAAAGGCTAACAAAAACTTAGAGCCACGTAAAAGCTGGTCAACCACTGGTATGGCCGAAAGGCAATGCTGGTGCCATACCAGCCTAGTTAGAAGCTGTGGGTTATGGAGCCAGTAGTCCCAGGGCCTTCGAGAAGTGGACTGGGCCCCGCCTTGTGCTAGAAAAGATGGGTGAGGTCACCTACTAAGTGGAGTTGTTACCCCCAAACACCTCTACCGAGTGATCCATGTCAACTGCTTGAAACTCATATTTGATAGGGAGGGTATGACGCAGATGATAGTGACCGATGGAGGGGAGGAAGGGGAATGTGAACCTTTTCCCGATCTCCTGTCCCACAATGTCAAGGAAGGTTTGGTGGAGGGAGTAGTCCTCTCCCCTACACTTCCAGAAAAGCAGCAGAGAGACTGTCACCTAGTTGTTGGGTCGGTTTGCTGGACTGTTCTCAATGACACTACGACTGACCCTGTGGTGATAGCTTACCCGTCAAAAACAAAATTTACAGGTTGTAAGATAAATAAGGGACAGCATAAGGGAAGACGTCCCCAAGAAGTTGTCCCTAGGGGGTAATTGAGCCCAAAATACTCCTTGGTCCACCCCAGTTGTACTGGTACCCAATGCTACCCCTTCCCCAAAGGGGGCACCCCAGACTAGAGATTCTGTGTGGACTACATGGGACTCCATGCCATCACCAAGAATGAATCTCACCCCCCTCCCCAGAGCCGATTAGCTCGTTGCACGGTTAGAGGCTGCCAAATACCGCTGTACTTTTGATTTGACCTATAGGTACTGGCAGACTACCCTGACTGAGGGGAACCAAGGAGAGATCAGAATTCTTAACTCCGGAGGGATACTTCCAATTCAAGGTATTGCCCTTTGGATTGAAGAATACCAATGCCACCTTTCAGTGGTTGTTCAACCAGGTGCTGTCTGGGCTGGAAACCTTTAGTGTGGCAAATCTAGACCACACTGCACTCCACCTGACTGGAGAAACTGACCCACCTCAAGGCTCTAGGTCCTGCACCAGGCAGGACTGACTATCAAAGGCCAGCAAGTGCCAGATAGGGCTATCTAGTTGACGGGGGACACGTGCAGCCTCTCCAGCCCAAGATGGCCCATGTAGGTTAGGGAGCCTCCCAAAACCCCAGACTCTGGTCAGAACTCTCCTGGTTCTGACAGGGTACTACAAGAGGTTTAAAGGCTATTGCAACATTCTGAGCCCCCGATAGAGGGGATGTCTTATAAGCAGCCCAAGAAGTTCATACTGACCGAGGTGCATCAGAAGGCCTTTGACACCCTGAAGGAGGCTCTGTGCACTGCATCCGTCACCAAAGCACCTGAAGTAAGCAAGGAGTTTGTGGGTATTGAAGCAGTACTCACTCTCCATGACAGCCTACAACCAGATAAGAGCCTTCATCCAGTATCTACAGCCCTCAAGGGAAGGGAGCAGCTGCAGGGCCAAGTCCCTGTTAGAGAATATTTCTGTTCTCGTAAAGGTGGAGCTTTAGTGTGAACACTAACTAGAAGACCGAGCAAACTTCATTTTCCAGAATTCAAAATCTTTCTCCTGTCATAAGGAAGTTAATTTTCAGGTTTTGTCTGTTCTTTCCAGTTGGGAAGTGACGTGACCTCCCATGTTTAATCATGACACCACACCACTCATGTTTTTCTCAGATGTTCTCAAATAGATTTTCTCACATAATCTGTTTGAAATACTCAGACCTATTTATAAACAGAATTTTTTAATCAGGGCCATATGGTTCTAGTCGGGTACTATACAGGAAAGACTCGTTGGTACTCCTACCTTGAAGGGTACAGGTAAAAAACAGTTAATAATGTGCCCCAGAATATATAATCCACTGCATCCGCCATATCAGTGTTTTATGAAAGGGTAGTGAGCACCCATATCTATGCATAAGGACTATGGCATACAAAATTAGGATGTACCTCCAGCGGCCTTGTGAATTGTAAAACCCATTGGGGTGAGGGGAGATGCAGTGCATAGTACACCTTTCTGGCATTCAGGTACATCTTCAACTTCCTTGTTTTACACATGGCCTTCAGCTCCACCACAATAAGATCAGGCAGGGTAGTCACATCCACCTTCATGTTTCTCAAAAAGACTTCAAGTATTAAAAAATGAACCAAAACATAATTTAGAAAAATCAAAAATGACCCAATAAAATACTGTATACTTATTAAAGATCAAAAGTCAAATTTTGCTGTCAATTAAATTTAGGGATTTTTAATTTCAACTTTTAAAACTGAGCAGTGCTACTAAACACAAGTTCTGGACCCAACAGCTGAACACCAATGTAAGAAAATAAATTATTAACTGGGGTGAATGGTAGTCCACCACAAGTAATAAATTCACAAACCTGTTAGGTCCATTCAAAGGTTTCAATAATTTAAACCTTAGCTCAACCCCTATGGCACAGAGCAGACAGGCGTAAATCAGGGAAACCATTTAAAGCATTTAAAAGTACCAAAACAGTCAAAAAGTTAAAAACACAACACAATAGAAATCTGACTCCAATTTATGAAACTAGAGGAAAATTTAATGAGTACAATGACACCAAAATATAGCGCCAATGATCTATGGATGCGGCGGATCAGGACCTAAGTGCAATGTGAGGCCGACCGAGATGGAGCTCTGGTCGGATAAAACAAGTGAATTGGTCCCAGTGAAAGCCTTAAAGTAAAAATGTTTAAAAATGTTACGAAGTGGCACTTCAGAAAAGGACTTTGTCGCTTTTTAAGAAGAAAAATCCTCCCAGAGTGGGCCTCTGCTGAAGCTGTAGCCATTGGCATGGAACCGAAGGCCAGATACTTGAAGCAGGTTGTCCTCTTGGAGCTTTGGAGTATTCTCACTGAAATCAGAATGGGACTTAGTCATTTTTTCAGGGGAGCTGGCAATCTTGAGTGGGAAGAAGCTGAAATTCCACCTGATGCCGTTGTACTGCCGGTCGGATACTTATATCACAAGTTCCCTGAACCTCTTGAGGAAAATTTCTCAAACGTTTCTAAACTTTCTTGTGGTGCTGAAACAACTACAGAAGTTATGTTATGTTATGTTAATTAAACTTTTAGAGCGCAACGGTTACCCTAGGGTGTCCTGGCGCTATTCACTGCCTGCTGGTTGTCAAGATTGGAGGGTGTTACTGGGTAAACAGCCATGTTTTCAGCCCCTTTCTAAAAGAAAGGAGATCTGCTGAGTTCCTCAGATGGAACGGAAGATCATTCCAGGCCTTAGAAGCGCAGGTGATAAAACTCCTACCTCCCCAACTGGCTTTTTTGAACGGAGGAACTAGGACTTCTTTTGCTCCTGTGGACCGAAGAGTCCTTCTAGGAACATACCACTTGAATTTTTGCCTCAAGTGGTCGGGGCCTATTCCATTGAGGGCTTTAAAAGCAGTACAGAGGGCCTTAAAAGGCACTCTGTGTTTCACGGGGAGCCAGTGTAGTTGTATTAATTCTTTCTTGATAGAGGCAAATTTCGGTATCCCTGTCAGCAATCTGGCCGCTGCGTTCTGCGCGATTTGAAGCCTGTTAATGTGCTGTTTATGAACATTCAAATAAAGGCTGTTGCAATAATCTAGACGTGCCATAACGAGTGCCGTGACCACAGTCCTGAGACTTCCTTCAGGAAGAAAACACGTTATTTTTCTTATAATTCTGAGTATTAGGAAACATGCTGAGACCACCATGCTTATGTGGTCACAGAACGTAAGCTTGTTGTCCACTATCACCCCCAGATTTTTTGCTTTCCGGGTGGGAGCAGGGCAGATACCCAAATCTTCTGGCCACCAATATGGCGTCCATATGTGTGGGTTGTGCCCAAACATGATGACCTCTGTTTTGCCTGAGTTTAGTTTCAGGCAATTAGATGACATCCACCCTGAAATGGCTTTCATACAATCGTGAAAACGTGCCCCTGTTTCTTTCTCTTCCCCGTCCCTAAGTGACAACACTATTTGGGTGTCGTCCGCATAGGAGGTAAGTTGGAAGCCAAAGGATCTTATCAAGCCTGCCAGAGTTATCACATACACATTAAAGAGCGTCGGGCTTAGCGATGAGTCCTGAGGCACCCTGCATGGGAGGGAAAACGGCTTTGACCTGTTGTTGTCCAATTCCACAGTTTGCGTTCTTTCAGAAAGAAAGGACTGTAGGAGATTCCAAGCAGCACCTTGTACCCCTGCTTCAGACAACCGGTCCATCAGAACTTCATGATGGACCGTGTCAAAGGCCGCTGACAAGTCTAGCATGATCAGTATTGCCTTACCTCCACAATCCAAGGCCTCCCTTACTTCCTCTGTTGATTTAATTAGAGCCAGCTCTAGAAGTGTACTTCTAAGGCCCGCAAAACCTAATTGAGAGCATTTAGGAGACTCACAGGTTGCCAGACAGAAGCCAACAGCTAAGTCCAGTCCAGGTCCAAATGGGCACTCCAAGAAAACTTCAGGAAAAAGGCTTCTTGCAACTTTTTGTGTCCCTGTAGCCACACAGGTCAGCCAACTGACGGAGCAAGTCCAGTCCTTCAATGTTCCTCTCACGTCCTAGACAGCAAGCCTAAGTCCTCTTCTGATCTTCCACAGGTTAAGAAAGTGTTCTGAGGATGGTGCCTTGGGGTGCCACATTTATGCCCAGTGGTAGGGTGACTCCTTGGCACTCCCTAACCAAGGAGGTAAAAATTCCCAGGGGGGACCCTACCTCCTTTTTCAGCAGTTCCTGTTTGCCCTACTGCAAACAGTCCCGAAGTGCCGCTCACTCTCAAAATCCAAGACCCTTCTCCCCTTGTGCAGAGATCCTGTGTGCCAACCTAGAGGTGTGGCCAGGGAAATGAGCAGTCCTCTCCCCTGTGGTCACTCAAAACCAGTTCTGGGGGCACCTTTCCTCCCATTGAGTTTGGTGCCAGTTTGATGTTTTACGGTTTCAGCATATGCACTTGATTCTAGATATTAGTGTCCCAGTGCACAGTCATAAACCCTGCAGCACCAATCTAAGAAAGAGATCACCAGGCAAAAAGGGACACTTTCTCACAGGGGGTAGTAACTAACTTCCACTACGTAGGAGGGTACATTGTTGAACCCTCTTTTCTAGTAAGTAGTGCACCACAGTAGATTCACAGATTTTACAGTTCACTTGAGAAAACCAAAATGCAAGTCAGGAAGAATACAACTGGGCAGGTTAACAGATGTTTTCAAAGCTATGCTAGAACATCAGCCCCAAGACACTGAGCGTTCAGCCCAATTCCACTTCCTAGTCTATCCTTTGTTATGGGTGTACCCATTGCCAAAAAACACCCCTACTACCCACTTGTGTGCCAACAATGGCTCTGTGTTTCGTTTTTTAGAGTGCACCGAAGTTGAATTTCAACCTCAGACTGTTTCAAACCTCAGACAGTTTAAATAGGACTGGCAAAAACAATCCTTTTTTTAATCCACAATCAAGAGGAAGCAGATTCATCTCACATTCAGGAATGTGCCCGATTATGCCGCCTTCCTCATCAAGGTTCCATAGACAGTGGCTGCCTGAATATGAAACCAGTCACAAGATGGGAGTAGGAAGCACCTCTGTAAAGTTCTAAAATAAATAAGCAAGGACTCAAACGAGAGACTTGCTTCAACTCTGTAATGAACACATAACTCCTTTTCAACAATCAGTCAGCATAAAATACGATTAGTGCCTGATGCAACATACACATTTCAAGAAATCTTTTGTGGAGGCAGATATAGTGATTCAGTCGCTTTCTACTCCAGGCCATCTCAGCTAACATTATCAATTTCACAGTTTATACTTAGGAGCTACATAAGCACTAGGAAACAAAACCAGCAAGTGACTACCTTAGAAGTGAAATGAGGGTGCTGTTGGCCATATGATAAATACAGGCATCTTTCAAAATTCAGCAAAACGTGTGATCACCAGAAATCGCCACCCAGGAGTCACAACCCAATTCTTCTACTGTTTCAGGTAAATTAGTCTAAGGATCATGCAGTGACAAATTAAAACTACTCACCTTTCCATATCTGAGGGATCATCGCCAAACGACTGTCTGTGTCTAGAGCCTGAAGGAGATCCATCATGCCCCTCGAATTGGGGTAGTAGAGCTAATGAACAAAACATGCACATAGATTGTTATCTGCATATTTGCAGCATTAGATTAAGCAATTCCTAGTTGCAGTCCGGCATCTCCTTACCGAAGGTATCAGCTCCCGGTACCATTTTAACACGACATCGATATGCTCCATCAAGCAAAGTAAATTAAAGAACCTTCCACTAAAAACAAATAAAAGGTAAGTATAAGATAAGTGAAAACTGCAATAATATAACTATATTTTAACAAGTACGCAACCTGCAATATTTTTTAAGTGAACTATACGCAGAACAGTAAAACACAGAAAAAAAAGTTTGTAAGGTTGTGTAGTCACTTCCTTACACCAAGTCACATTCTCTCATGATGTTTGAACATCGCCAGCTTGTGGCAAGTAGAGAAAGTGTCATTGCAGACTGACTCATGGATGCCTCACCAGGAAGTTGAGCAATAACTACCAGCCAGCACAACTATAACATAACAATGCAGGACTAAAGCTGGTAATTCTGGAAGGTTCTTACGCTGTATAAAGCTGAATGCGTCAAATGACTTGTAACGACATTACCTGAAATCCACAATGCACAGGTGTAGGGAATTGGGTTTTTGTTGCAGAAGTACCTCAACTGTTTGCCTGGAATTCGATGCAACTTTGACTTAAGTGCACTGGGTTCCTGCTAACCAGGTCCTCAGTGCCAGTGTTCTTTCCCCAAAACAAGACAACTGGTCACTAGATACCAAAGTGAGCAGACCTTTAGCACCTCTAAGTCTCAAATAAGTGGTACCTCTGGTACCAAGGGCATCAATCAATCAATCAATCAGGGAATTGTAAGCGAGTTACTCACCCGTGAGGGTCTCAAGGCGCTACTAAAAGGGGTCCCTAAGAGCTGCAGCATGTCCTATGCTCCTCTAAGGGACCCAGCACCAAACTCATGCATGACTGCCACTGCAGGCTCCGTAACAAGGTACTCCAAAAAGTGAAAACATGACATGCCACACACTTGTGTGCCGGGTCCCTTAACACTACATGTAATATTTGTAAGTCATCCCAACTGCAGGCCGCACAGACCTAAGGCAGGGTGCATTATATTACATGTGAGGACATATCTGCATGAGAAGATCTGCCCCTGTGCTGGCTAGTTCAATTATTGACAGTACACGTAAACGGAGAAGCCCTCTTAAGGTATGTACGGGAAACTAGTCAAAACAAGTTTCCCAGCTACATAATGGCTTCACTGAAACCTATGGTGTTTGGTATCAAAAACCTCGTATTAAAAACCCTACAGTGATTCCAGTGTTGGATTTATTAATACATGCACCAGGAGGGTACCTTAGAGGTACCCCCTGAAACCAACTAGCCCTCTAGTGTTCTAGCTGACTGGCCCTGTCCAACCCACCACCACAGATGAGTTTCTGAACCCCAGGGGTGCGAGCCCTCACTCCCCCCTTCACCATACAGTTGGCCCTCTAAACAACACCATTTGCTTGAGGGTTTTTATAATGATGTTCATAAATGTAAAATACCACAAAAATTTAAAAATCTTGACATTTCTTCCTATGTCAGTTGTGTCCCATTATCAGTAATTAATTTCACTGGATGACTTTCTTCTCTAAAAATATCCTCCAACACTGATGGTGTTTTTTGTCACAATCTCACGCATAAACATTACTACAACCCATTTGGAATGTACATCCACCATCACAATGGCAAATCTCAACTCAGTGACATAAGTTTATCCTCTGTAGGAAGCTGGCTCTCTATATAGTGCACCAAAACGAGGTACACTGTGTAGAGAGTCCAGGCTACCCATATTGGTTTCCAGAGGCACAAGTAACAAACCCAAACGCTCTCTTTTGTGGTTGAGTGGGCAAACAGTTTAGGCTTATCAGAGGGTAGTGCTAAGCATTTGTTGTACTCAAAGAGGCAATAAATGAGACACACACTCAAGAATAAATCCAAGACCAATTTAGAAAAATAACATGTATTTTTATATAAATTTCACCACCAAGAACTTCAGTATCAAGTAAGTACTTTTCAAAATATTGTCACAGGTAAGTAAAATGTCACTTAAATGTGTTTTTATGCAGTAATGCTTTCCTATGGAGAAAAAGGCATATACTGCATACAATTACTTGGAAGAGGTTTGCGGGGGTCCCCTTCAGGTGTTAAGGTGGGAGGGGTTCAAGGTCCAAATAACCACCAGCAGTTAGTATTTACCTGCTCTGGACCGTCGAGTGCAGAGGTGCTGGTCGGGTTGGTAGCTTTGTGCTCTACACCAAAGGAGAGAGGCCAGGCCACCTAGAAACAGGCTGCAGAGGGGGACTTGGGAACAAGTCCAGGAGTAAGGAAGCACAGTCGGCTCTCGGGTGCAGAGTGGTTAGGTCGGCTGGGCTTGTGCATCATGGGCACTCACGATTGTCTGTCTCGCCGGTTGAGGGGACAAAAACAGGACAGCTGGGCCACTCTTGAAGTGGGTCTTTGCGGTGCTGAAATCCCTCGACGGCTGCTCGGTCTTGGAGTCAGAGGTCAGGATTGGACTCAAACAGGCTTTGGTTGCTGCAAAGGACCCTGAACCCTGGGTATTGGTGCCGTATGGCTCCAGTTGGCCCTGGTGCCTTCTCACTTGGTGGGGAGACGGATCAGACCTCCTGGTGCATAGTGACCTCCTCCAGGGCGGCTACTGCGTCGGTGAGACCGGCAGAATGGTGGACCGGACTTTGCTGTTTGGTGCCGGAGTTCTTGGCAGATGCACAGCAGCAGGACGAGTCAGTTTGTAGCGAATGTTGGAGTACGTGAAGGCAGGGTTTGGCACCAAAGAGTCCACATCTGGTCCTCAGTTCTCACTTCTTCGCTCTTTGTCCTCTTCTTCTTGTGTCCATCGAATCTGAGTTCCTGGTGTCTTGGGTGCCACCTAAATATTCCATTTAGGGGCGTAAAGAGGAGTGACAGGTAGTAGCCAATGGGCTACTTTCCTTTGGGGTGTCTACACCCGCTATATTACCACTTCCTGTGGGGAGTAGGCATAACGCTGACCCAGTGTAACTAATTTCACCAAAAATCAAGATGGTGGAATTCTACTTTGTGAACACTCCTCCTGACTAGCAAATTTTCCCACATGTCCTGGTGCAAAATGGGTCCTGGGCAGGAGGTGGCATTTCCCCTGTCTGGGGAAGCCGAGGTTGCATATCAAAGGTAGCAGAGGCCTTTGAAGCCTCTTGCCTTGATATGCTGATTACTAGCCATCCTGCTTGGAGGAGGTGACAACATCTTAGACCAGAGCAGACATTGTCTCTGCCCTCAGAGAGCATGGGTTCTCACTTGCAAGGGGTCAAAACCGGTCTGTTGTGGCAGGCTGGTCTACACCGGTCAGCCAGTACACTAGGGGTTAGTAGGTTTTCAGGAAGCACCTCTAAGGTGCCCACTGGGTGCATGTCTTAATAAAACCACTACTGGCATCAGTATGGATTTATCAAGACAAGGTGTTTGATACCAAACACCATATGTTTCAGTGATGCCATCATATAGCTGGGGAACTCGCAATGACCAGTGCCCAGTACAAGTACTTGAGATGGCTTCCCTGTTCACTTGTCCTATCTAGTAATTGAACTAGACAGTACAGGGGCATATCTGCTCATGCAGATATGACCAAACATGTAATATAATGCACCATGCCTTAGGGTTATAAGGCCAGCTGTAGGGGTGACTTGCATATATTGCATGCAGTGTCTGTGGACATGACACAGGGTGTGTGCCATCTTGTGTTTTCACTTTTATCTGCACCATTTCACGCAGCCTGCAATGGCAGTCGGTATGAGTTTGGTGGTGGGTCCCTTAGGGTGGCACAATACATGCTGCAGCCCTTAGGGACCCTTTTTGGTACCCATGCCCTAGGTACCAGGGGTACCATTCACTAGGGACTGACAGTGGTGCTAAAGGGCTTGCCAACTGTGGAACAATTGCAGTTACCTTGTTTTTGGGAAAGAACACTGGCACTGGGGACTTAGTTAGCAGGAACCCAGTGCACTTCAGACAAAGTTGCATCAAATACCAGGCAAAAAATTGGAGGTGACCATGCAAAAAAGAGACACTTTCCTACACCCTCGCACACCGACAACTCATTCACAATCTTAAATGGTCTTACAACCACTGGCACAGCACTTTCTCACCTGCCACCCTTCAAAATTATATCCACACCTTTTTCAACACACCATCTTTGCTCATGCTTTCAAACCACTGTTCCTTCCTAATGGCTCCTTGACTCCACTCCACCAAGTCATGAACACTTGCAACAGCACCCTCCTTGTCAAATGTTTCAACTTTCACTCCGTCCACATCTTACCATGGCAGTGGCAATCTAGACAATCCATCTGCCTGTGCAGGCCACTAACCAAGCAAACCTCGTGGATCCTTTCCCAGCACCACCAGGCGACAGATTCTTTAACAAGGGTTTATGGTCCGTGCGCAGAATCATGGAAAACCTCCACAGATATATTCTTCAATATTCTGCTGCCCATACAGCGGCCAATGACTCACTCTCTATAACTGAATAATTCCTCTAGGAATTGGTTAAAGAATGGGAGACAAAAACACAGATTTTTCACCTTCTTTATGCACCTGCGAGAGGACAGCACCCACACCTACTGCACTGGCATCCATTGTAAGTATGGACGTAAGCCTGGTGTCAAAATGAGTCAATACACTGGCAGAACAAAACTCATGTTTAATGTTATCGAAAGACCTCTGTTGAGCCTCTGCCCAAACATAATTGCAACCTTTCGTCAACAACTTCTTGATATTTTCAGTCTTCTCATCAAAATGCCTGACAAATTTCACGTAATACTCAATAAAACCAAGGAAAGACCTCAACTGGCCTTTGTCTATTGGAATGGGTGCTTTCCTTATGGCCTCCAGGAGATCCTTCTTTGGTTTAACCCCTGAAGCTGACAGCGTGTACCCCAGATATTCTACTTCTGCAACACAAAATTAGCATTTTTCTTTTTTGAGCGTCAGTCCAGCATCAGCAATTTTATCTAATACTCTCTTGAGAATCAATTTGTGGGTCTCAATCTTTTCCCCAAAACCAAAATGTTGTGTTGAAAATAGACCACCTCCTCAATTCCTTTCAAGATCTGACCAATCATACTTTTTGAAAAACACTAGCTGCCGACAAGAAGCCAAACTGCATTCTAGTGAACTGGAACACCCTTCAGTTGTGATAAATCCTGTGAGGTGCTTGGAATCTCGGTGCAGTTTAATCTGCTGGTAGGTGCTACTCAAATCAAGTTTAGAAAGAAGCTTACCCCCTTCTAACGATAACACAATTCAATGATATTGGGAAGAAAGTAATTGTCCACTACGATGTGTTGATTCAAGAGGCTGAACCGACGAAGACTGCACCTGTGCACCTGGTGGCTAGCGAAGAGAGGGACTGTGCCTGCCGTGTATCCTGCTCAGGGAGAAGTAGTCTGCAGAGCCTAGTCAAGCCAAGGGAACTCCAAGGGCCAGCAGACTGGCCTCCTGTTCACAGCACTTTGACACAGCAGCTGAAGAAACCTGCTGGGGGCAAGTTGGTAGCCCAAAGTCTTTAAGTTGCCACCACCACGCAGCACCGAGGACCAAGACCGGACGCACAGAGTTGCACCAGAGTTCACTGAGCCTTGGAGTGTTGTCGGAGAGTTGCTGGGACCCGCAGAAGGCAAGTTATTGACCCAGGAAGGATTGGCCTGTGACCACGACAATGGCGACTGGTAGTACAGTGGCGACTGGTAGTACAGTGGTGACTGGACTTCGGCCAGACTGGAGACAACTTAGTGGGACATCGACCCTGCAATCAAGACCCCTCACCATCTTCGTGGACCGAGGAATGCCTGTGGGAAGACCCCGTCAACCACGTTGCATCCACAACATCCTTAGAGCATCTTCAGCATTCTTCATCCCTTGTATGAGGACCACTCCATAGAAATCCACTGCAATACGAATAAAGTGTCTGGAACTGATGAAGGACTGTTCCTTCTGTGAAGCTAACTGTTCTTGAGAACCTTGTAGGTCCCCAGACTAGCTCCCTGCTAGAGTTGAACGCTCCAAATACTAACCGACCACATTGATACTTAACTAAAACTTCTTAGAAAAGTTTCACAATGTCTAATTCGTTGACTTTACCAAGGCTTGTTTGTGGGGGGAGTGAAATTGCTTTGATTTTTTTATTGCTTGTAAAATCTATATCTCGGGAACCCTCTGGTGGATCTTTTTCATTCTAGCCTCAAAATATTTATACAAATGTAGTCTATTTTTATAAATTGGTGTCAGATTTCTTGAGTGTTGTGTCAGTTTCTTCTTCAATTGTTTTGGTGCTGTTAAAATGCTTAACACTTTTTCCTCTGTCTAAGACTTACTGCTCAGTGCCACAGCTACCCAGGGTTGAGCTGAGAGTTTTACAGACGAAACCAACTGGACCTCAAGGGGTTGGTAAGTGTATTACACGGTGAGGTCACACAACCACACCATATAATACACCCCATTTCCTCACACTTAGCAATGCAAAAGTATGCAGAATATACTCCTCTACAGAGCATTGGGAATGGAACATATTCTATCACACAACTTGCTGGTAAAGAATTTGCCTTGTCCAGAAAAGGGAGAGGATACTACTTGGTTCAGGCTCTCTTTGGTGGATGTTCTTGTTGTAACTGGTCAAAATCAATGCATTAATCCTCGACGAGTATTGAGTACCGTCGGATCAACATTATTTTCCCCTACCCTTGCTGGTAAAACACTCAAACATTCTGTGAAAGATGTTCAGCAATCAGATCGTTTGGAAATGAGGTGTGGGAGTTTTTCAACAGTCAGCACCTTGAGGTGCCTCGAAAACTGGCATATTGTAGCAGTGCCTGCTATTCGTATATCTGAAAGGAATACAAAAGATTGTTTCTGTCCCGTCACTGTATGAAGTCTTTGTTAAAGATTATAGTACAAGTGATGCTGCACAACATCCACTGACTTTTCAGACTCTGTATCATTCTTGAAGTTTTAGTCTCCTGCATATTTTGTATGCTAGGCATATATACAGAGCATAGCCAGCTGGTCAATTAATTGGCTTCTTGTCTTTAGGTACTGATGAACAAGTTACCTACCTTCGGTGAAGCCTTATCTGGTAGAGACAATCTAGTAGCAGATTCCTTACCTTAGAATTAGCCCCAGGTGTCAGACTGGATCTGGACGTTTTCATGAGCAGTATCCCTGCGTGCTGGTAGGTGGCATTGTAGGAAAGTGCCCCTTTTTGAAATGGTCACCCCACTTTATGCCTGGTATTTGAGAGGATTTCGACTGGAAGTACACTGGGTTCCTGCTAACCAGGTCCCCAGTGCCAGATCACTCTTTTTGTTGTTGTTTTTGAAAGAGTTTTATATAGCGCAAACTTGACCCGCATGAATCAGGTATCAGAGCGCTTTACATGAGCACCAGTTGCTTACAGAAGGACACATTCACTTTTGTTAGGCACGGGGAGATTAAGTGATTTGCCCAGAATCGCAGGATATTGAGCGTCCCTGCCGAGGCTCGAACCCGGTTCACCAGTGTCGAGGTCGACCGCTCTAGCCGTAAGGCCACATCCTCTCCCTCTTTCCCAAAACTGTGCAATTGTACCCCAATTGGCAGTACCTTTAGCACTCCCTGTAACTCACTAGTAAGTGGTACCTCTGGTACCTAGGGCAAGGAGGCTAAAGAGGCTCTTTATGGGCTGTAGCATGAATTGTGCCCCCCTAAAGAGCCCCTCACCAAACAAACACAGACTGGCACTGCAGGCTGTGTGTCTTGGTGCGGACAAAAGTGAAAACACGACATGGCACACACCCCTGTGTGCCATGCCCACAGAAACTGCATGCAGTATAGGTAAGTCAACCCTACAGCAGGCCTTACAGCCCTAAGGCAGGGTGCACTATACTACGGGTGAGGACCTGTGCTGGTCAGCTCCATTGCTGCCAGTACAAGTGACCAGGGAAGCCATTTAAAGTACATGTGCTGGACACTGGTGAAAACGAGTTCCCCAGCGACATGATGACTTCACTGAAAATAGGGAAGTTTGGCATCAAACATCTCATATTAATAAACCCACACCGATGCCAGTGTTGAATTTATGAAAACATGCACACAGAGGGCACCTTAGAGGGGCTCCTTGAAAACCTACCCGCTACTTGTGTGCTGACTGGTTTTCGCCAGCCTGCCACCAGAGACAAGTTTCTGATCCCCACGGGTGAGGTCCTTTGCTCTCAGAAGGTCAGAAACAAAGTCTGCTCAGGCAGAGGGTGTTTATACCCCCTTCTACAGGATGACCTGCAGATTAGCATTCCAAAGCAGGGGAGCTTCATAGAGCCCACCACTTTGGTATTCGAATCTGGCTTCTCTCACAGGAAAGGAGGCCAACCCCCTTTGTCCAGAGCCCTTTGTCACCTGGACAGGTGGGAAAATTAGAAATTAGCTAGTCAGGTAGGAGTGTCCAACCTCAGGTTAGTACCACCCCTAAGGTGGGCTACCTTAAGTGAGGTGACTTATCAAAGTTAGCCATCTTGGTGATGGCAAGCTTAGGAACTCTGGGAAAGGGTTATGCCCACTTCCCACAGAAAGTGTTCATATAGAGGGTGTAGTGACCCCAGGGGTAGGTAGCCCATCAGCTACTACCCTACACTCTCCAACGTCCCTAAATTCAGTATTTAGGGGAGCCCCTGGCACCAGAATATAAGATCCTGATGACCTATGAAGGACACTCAAGAGCAGCGAAAGCAAAGATGGAAGAAGAGCAGCTGACTTGGCACCAGCCCTGCTGGCCTGTCTGCTGTTCCCCATCGAATTGTGTGCAAAAGTCGTCTTGTCCTGTTGTGCCTCCAAAGCCTGGGAGGGCTGCCTGCCTTCAACAAAGAACCAGGGACTCCCGTGGAGCAGCAGAGCTGCTCTCCTGCACCGCGCAGGCATCCAAAGAAGAACCGCAAAGGCTCCGGAACTGCCAAAACCCGACACTGCCAAGCACCACTGGACTCGAGCCCCCAGCCAGAGTCGAAGTGGGCCAAAGGTGTCAGCATGGTCCCCAAGCCCACAAGAGACAGAGTCCACTTCGGTTTCGCCCCTCGTAAACTCCCCAACACCGCCTGCAGCCCCTGTTTGCAGGCCCCCTCAACCATGATTGCTCCCGGACGAAGAAACCAGACACTTCAAAGACCCTCTGCACCCGGAAGCCCTGGCGCCAGGAGAAGTGGACCACCGGTGTCCCCACGTCCTCTAGCATTGCAAGACTTGAACCCTTTAATTGGTTCAACCCGACTGGCCTCACAGCCCAAACCTGCAGGATCTTTTTGCAAAGACTGGTCCCCATTGACTAACACTGGCCACCCGACGCTGTACTGCACCCGGCCGCCCTAGTGCCGCTGGAGGTGACCTGCTGGTGCTGCCCTGGACCTTACCCCATACTCACTTAAGTCCAGGAGATTGGTCTCCTAAGTCGCTGTTTTCTACCCGAATGACATACTCATTTTTCCTCCCATACGATAACATTGCAGCTTCTGAAAAATGCACGTGCTGACTTTTTAAACGTAAAAGTATTTCTCTTGCAAAACTTACTTACCCGATAGTATTGATTCTGGTGCCTAAACATATATAAAGATACGTGTTAATTTGATAAATTAGTATGGATCTCTTTCTTGAGCTGTGTGCATCATTTTATTGACTATCGTGTGTATTTGCAGATGTCAAACACTCCTCTCTGATAAGCCTAAAGCTGCTCAACAACACTACCCCCTAGAGGAGCACCTTGGGATAGCTAGAGCAAGCCCCTGTCCACTTATTAAGGAATTTCTGGACTCTTTGCACAGTATATCTCTTTTTAATATACTATATAAAGAGCCAGCTTCCTATACTGGTGGGGCAGTGGTGGGATACAAACTTGACATCTGCTGTACTACTTGGTTAATAGGTGATTCCACTGAGAAATCCAAAATTGCCATTAGTTAAAAGCAATTTTTTCCGATTTCAAGTTTTTCTAAATTGTTAAAACCTAGCTGTTAGGGCCTTGTGTTAAGTCCCACAATGAAACCGTTTAAAAGTTAAAAAGTATTTAAGTTAGTTAGGCTTTTAGAAAGTACTTAGAATTTTTTGTAGTTTTCAAAATAGGTCCCAACTACTTTAATACCATTTCTGAGGCATGTCCTTCCCAGGAGCTCAACCTGGGGCCCTACAAGAACCTTGTGTTGTCCCAACTTAAGTCCCTCTGCCAAGCATGGAAACTTGTCATGGGTTCTAGACCTACCAATGCTCATCTGCGAACGTTACTTGCAGAGAATGCTAAGACCCTGGCAGCAGTGAAAACCTGTAATGAAGGAGGGGAAGAGGGGGCGTGGCCGGACGCCGATGGAGCAGGGAGCCTGAACCGGAGCTCCTGCGGGTGATCCCCCATCACAGCCCATCCTGACCGATATAGTGGGGCCCTCCACCCCATCAACTTCCCCCCTGACTCATAAAGGACGCGGGAACGGGCAGGAATTGCCAATAGGGGTTAAAACACTTGCCTAGTGGGAGAATCCAGCCGGACGGAGGAACCGCGAGGTCGACCAAGATGGCGCCCGTGGTCTGAGGCCCGAAGTCAGGGGATCGCCTGGTGAGCGCTGACAGCATACGGCGGATCGGAGCGGCGCTGTGGTACGGCGGAACGCCCGTCTTGAGCGGCTCCTGAGGCAGCTGGAGCAAAGTGGTGAGAATCGCCAGGGGGCGGGCCGCGACGGGACGGGTTGCCGGCAGCTGGGGGGCGGCTGCCGCTGCGGGACTGAGTGCTGGGCAGCTCCCCGGTCCCGATCTGGCGCGGCGCCATAAAGCGGAACGGAGCAACGGCCCGGCCCAGTGGAGCCCCCGACTTGTGAGGCCCCGCGGCCCCCGATGTGTGGGGGGGGGCGGGCCGGGACAGGCAAACAGAGTGGCTGAACAAGATGGCGCCCGCGGCCTGAAGACAGCCTTGACTGCAGAGCCAGGTACCGGGCAGACCATAAGCATTGATCAAGTGTGGGGAGTGGACGCGCACCTCCCGCGGCGGCAGCGAGGTCCGGCCGGCGGCGGCGCGGCGGGGGGCACTGAGCCGCTTCGCATCAGTCTACCGCGCGGCAGGACCCCCAGCTGGGAGTGGCGGCCCGGCCGGCTGCTGTGCGGAGCCCTGTCGGCGCGGCGGGGCCGGGGACATTGGGAACACCCCTAAAACCGCAAGGAGTGAGGCAGACGGCGGAGCTCCCCAACCCCCCCCATTGCTCACAAGGCTGAGACGATCGGGAGCAGAGGACCCCTGAATGCACGGAGGTGAGGAGGTGTGCCGACGGGGGGGCCAGACGACGACACAGCGGAGAGCACAGAGTCACTGCGGACCCACGTATTGAGCACCGGAGGGGACCCCCACCTGGGTGCGGGGGGCGCGGCTGCCAGAGGTACTGCACCATACTTGCCAGGCGAGGCTGGGAGGCGCGGTGTCACCGTCGCCGCCGCTGCTGCGGTCCTTCCTTCTCCTTGCCAAAGACACTGCCCGCTGCTGCCGGGTCGGGCTGCCTCCTCGACTGGGCTACTTGCTGCCTTACCGCGACGCTGCCCTGGGGCTCTACGATTGGAACCCACACACTGCGTGATCAGTCTTGCCGGCCTTGGCTCTCTGGTGAGATCCCAGCACAACCGGGACTGGGACCGGTGGGTATCCTCACTAGGCGGACGGCGCCCACACTACACCCAGCATGGGGAGGGTCAGTAAGCGGCGAGAGATGGAGCAGCAGGAGTCGGCGGGCGAAGATACTGGAGAGCCGCGACCATGCACGAGAGCTCAAAGCGAAAAGCCCGCACCCCAAGGCGAGGTATCGCTCCACGACATCCTGCAGGCCATAGAAACGTCGCAGACGGCCGTAGAAACCAAAATAGATACGCTCCGTGAGGATCTCGGACTCCTGAGGGCCGATCACAGAAAATTGGCGGACCGCGTCACAACAGCAGAGGGTGAGGTCGAGGACCTGAAACCGCAAGTCTCCACGACCTCGCGCCAAATCACGGACATTGAAAAAAGGGTGCAGGTGCTGGAGCGGCGGGCAGAGGACTCTGAAAATAGAGCAAGACGGAACAACATAAGGGTCATTGGCCTGCCGGAAAAAATCGAGGGGAACAACATGGTGGCCTATCTCGAGAACTGGATTCGCACTGAAGTGGCAGAGGAGGGTCTGTCGCAATACTTCGCCCTTGAGAGGGCTCACAGGGTCCCCGCTCGGGCGCCGCCGCAGGGGAGGCCGCCGAGGCCCGTGGTGGCCCGCCTCCTCTTTTACAAAGATAGAGATCACGTGCTGGGCCAAGCGCGACTCAAAGGACAACTCAAAATAGGGAACAGCGCGGTTCGGATCTTCCCGGACTTCTCCAGGGAGGTACAGAGACAACAAGCTTCCTTCGTCTCGGCCAAGAGGAAACTGCGCCAATTGGACGTGCCATACTCCATGGTGTTCCCGGCTAGACTTCGGATAGCGCACGCGGAGGAGACCAAGTTCTTCACCACACCTCAAGATGTATGGGGCTGGATAGAGGAGAGAGGCCCACGAGACAGGAGGCACGACAGCATGGATCGGCCCGAGAAAGATCACGCACGATCGCCGGGGGGAGGAGGGAAACTCAAGAACCAGCCAACGCTGGAAGAAAGTAGGCGAGACAGAGAGAGAGCGGTGGCGGCAATAGCCTCCCTGAGTGCCACAAGCCCGGAGGGCAGCCCCTCCCTCTCAGGAGGGGACCGGAGAGACTCTGATTCAGAAACCAGCTCGAGCACGGTGGGGGAGAACAGTCAGATCCTACCAGAGGTGACTCCAGGCACGGCGGACGAACTGATTTAGCTCATCCATGACACGCAAGTATAGGCGGGACACTGCAACTGGTGGTGGAGGAGTCGTGGCTTGCGCCTGATCTGCACATAAGAGGAGCCCTGGAGGGGTGATACGAGAGCTCAATATGGGATGGGGGGAACCCAGGGGGCGGAGGGGAAGGCTTTCCTCCAGACGGGCACTCGTCTAACCACCACCCGAACGTTGGTCATTTGACTGTTACCATGCCAGAAGGCAGTTTGGATAGGGGGGAATTTCTCACTTGTCCTGGGGAAGGGGAGTTGGGGAAGTTTTGTTGTTTTAAGTTGGGGGCACTGCTGTCTATACATTCCCGGGGACACGAGATACAACGCGGAGGGTCCCTCTTTCCTTACATTGCACCGAACGTTATGCAGGGGCGCGAGGGCTGGACGGCGGCAACGAGAATACCAAGTGATGCCGAAACGTAAGGTATATAACCTCCTCTCTTGGAATGTCCGGGGGATGCACTCCATGCACAAACGCTACAGGGTTTTCTCTCATCTGAACAGGCGGGGGATACATATTGCAATGTTACAGGAGACGCACACACTGGCATCTGAGGGGTGGCTCTACAACGTAGATGGAGGGGACAGGCATACTACACCTCATACTCGGCGTTCGCCAGGGGGGTCCTGGTGTGGATTAGAGCAGGGGTTCCCTTCCAGCATACAGGGCACAAAGTAGACACGGAGGGACGGTACGTGGTGGTTACGGGGCGGTTGGACGGACAGGACGTCACGCTCATTAATATCTATAGCCCAAATGTGGACCAGGGAACGTTCCTGGAGCAGCTATCTGGGACCCTGGCGCCATATCTTACGGGGTCAATTATTATGGGGGGGGATTTCAATTGTATTGCAGACCTGGTGCTCGATCGATCTCATCCACCACTACGGGATGCCCCGGCACACAGAATAGCTAAGGCGTTTGGGGACTGGCAATCTCGCTGGGGATTAGTAGACACGTGGAGACGTACGCATCCAGCTGACAGGGAATATTCCCACCTCTCACATGTGCATGACCTGCACGTCCGCCTGGACACCTTTCTATGCTCCCCGGACGTACACGCCAGAATGCACGACACGGAATACCTCACCCGGACAGTGTCGGACCACAACCCAATACTGACCCGACTGCACTGGGGGACCCAGCAGCAGCCCATCCCAACATGGCGCCTTAAACCCGAGGCACTAGAGGATCCAGTGTTCCTGGATGAGATTAGGGGCCATATCGGCACGTACTTCGCCGACGATGCGCAGACCACGGACTCCAGGGGGACGGAGTGGGAGGCCTTCAAGGTTGTCATCAGGGGGCGCTGCATGGCGCTCTCCATTGGGGTCAGGCGAACGTTACTCACGGACGTGGAGAGGGCTGACCGAGCACTGCGGGAGGTGGAAATTCGCCGCCCGAATCACCCAGAACTCCGGCAGGCACTGCTGGCAGCGAAGGAAGAGGTGGCCGCGCACGAGGAAAGGCTGAGGTGTTTCGATTATAAGGCCTATATGGACAGGACGCACGCAGAGCGAGACAGAGCGGGCAGGTTACTAGCGTGGCTGGCCAACCCCACCCGCAGGGGGAACACAATTATTGAGCTAGCAGGCTCTGAGGGACAATCCTTATATCGGCAGGATGCTAGTAACAATAGATTCCGTGGATACTATGAACGGCTGTACGAGAGCTCGGGGCCGCGGGGGAAGGGGAGATAGAGGGCTACCTGGCGGACCTTCCTCTGCATGCCCTAACGGACGAGGACGCGGACCAACTGGGGCGGCCATCACGGAGCGCGAAGTTCGGGTGGCCATCAAGGAACTGGCCAGGGGAAAACCCCAGGCACAGACGGGCTTCCTAAAGAATTCTACGCGGCATACGCGGAAGAACTAGCCCCCAAGCTAGTGGAGATGTACACAGAGGCGGGAGAGAGGGGACATCTGCCTGCCACTACGCGTGAGGCGGTGGTGATCCCGTTATTGAAGCCCGATAAGTCCCCCTGGAATGCACAGCATATAGGCCCCTATCGATGTTAAATCTCGACTTTAAGATATTAAGTAAGTTGCTGGCAACGCGATTGCTGCCGCATATGACCTCCCTTGTGCATCTGGATCAGGCGGGATTTATTCCCCGCAGGAACACGACCCTGAACATACGCCGCCTGTTATCTGTACTTGAGCTTGGGGCAACGGGTGATCAGGCAGGAGCGGTGTTTGCCATTGACATGGAAAAGGCATTCGATAGCCTAGAATGGGGGTTCCTGTACGCAGTTTTAATCAAAATGGGCCTTGGGCCAGGGTTCCTGCGATGGGTGCAGCTGCTATACGCTGATCCGGTGGCAAGAGTCCGCACGGGGGGCACGATATCAGGGCAGTACAGAGTAGAGAGGGGCACGCAGCAGGGGTGTCCCCTCTCCCCGCTGTTATTTGCCCTGGCGGTGGAGCCGCTGGCATGTGTGGCGAGGTCAGACAGGGCTTACGGAGGGATACAACTGGGGGAGCAGAGGCACAATATAGCGCTATACGCGGACGATCTCCTATTATTCCTACGCCACGCAGGGGAGGATCTCCCGGGAGCACGGAGGATGATGGACGAGTTCGGAGGTCTATCGGGCCTCCGAGTAAACTGGCAGAAGTCTCGATTATTTCCCCTGAGGGTGGACATGGTGCCACCTGAGGACCTTGGTAATCTGAGATGGGAGCCCAGATGTTTCTGCTACCTGGGAGTGCGCATCTTCCACGCTGTGGTAGATGTGAAAGAAGGGAACATAGAGAGGGCACTGCGCGCGCTTAAGGATAGTATGGACTTCTGGGGAAAGCTTCCTCTATCCGTGATGGGCCGGGTCTCCCTACTCAAAATGGTGGCTCTCCCTAGATTGCTGTACTTTTTTACTACATTGCCAGTGTGGATCTCGGCGGCTTGGTTTCGGGAGCTGGACTCCCGACTGTCTGCATTCATCTGGGGTGCGGGCCGGCGGAGAGTGGCCCTTACCACATTAAAAGACCCCGATCAGAGGGGGCCTCGCTGTGCCGGATATGGAAGGGTACTACTTGGCAGGACAGCTACAAAGACTCACACAGTGGGTGGCGGGGAGCATAGACCCAGACAGGGGGGTGCCACTGTTCACCCCGAACAAACTGGATGTGTTTCGCACACTGTTAAGGGTCGCCAAACCGCAGCAGATCAGCAGTAACGAACATGGGGTGATTCGACGGTGCTGGAGCAGATGCCTACAGAAAATTAGGACAAAACACCCATACTCGCCCGAAATGGCGATGACGCTGCTGAGTGCCCTTCCCCACGGGGGGCAATGGCGGGGGATAGACGATTGGGTACAAGCAGGGGCTACAAGGGTGGGAGATCTCTTCCGCGATGGAGAGCTACTCTCCTTTGGGGACTTCAGCGCTGACTGGGATATCCCAACAGGGCATTTCCTATTATACGGAGCAGTCACAGGGGCCATGAGACGTCACTGGGGAACAGGCACGACTGAACCGGATCGACATACCACCTGCGAATACATAAGCCTTGCCGGGGGCACTATCAGGGCGGTGGCATGTCTGTATAGGGCCATAGGACGCGACTCCCTGCAACCGCTGGACAGATTGAGAAACCAATGGGGGGAAGACGTCGCCAGGCCACTGGAAGACAAGGACTGGGAAAATATTCTTGACCGGGCACCCAAAGTTTCTAGGAACGCCCGCTTTAGCTTGATTAACTTCTACATACTCCACCAAGCCTACCTTACGCCAGAAC